>CM073591.1:82538031-83138031 GCA_037074705.1 Zhengitettix transpicula | reverse complement strand
AATTTTGAAGATGAAAACACACCAGGTATTTGCGTTGAATAAATATTTTTAAGGGTTATATATATTGATTGTATTTATACTGATGTTGTTTGTGTATAATTTCAACCCCTTTCGGCATGCAATGGGAGCACCCTTATGTGTGGGGGTGGAGGGGCGTTTTATATAATTAACTTCAAATCAACCGTGAGTCGAGTCAAATCGGGGTTATGGATGTCGCTGAAACTATTTATAACAAACTGAGAAACGCACGGGGGTACGTGGGAATTGGCGGTATTGAGAGGGGGTATGCGGGGAGAATAAATTTTCATACATGCTAACCGGCCGATTTTTGCGTCCAATCAATATAATTCGGGCTCAGTGGCATTCATTAAATTTCACTACATGTTATCTGTGTATAATTTCAACTTATTTTAGGCATGGGAATAGTGCACCCTTAAGGGTTTGGGGTGGAGTGGCATTACATGAAATTTCGCACACACATTCGAGTTTCGAGTCGAATCCGGAGTTATATTTGACGCTGTGTTTAATTATGACATTTAACTTCCAGTTTAACTTCCCCAAGCGGGGGTGGACGGTGGTTGAAATATTCAAATATATTAAGCAGTCGATATTTGCGTCGAATAAATATTTTTCTGGTTCATTGAGATTAGTTATGTTTCTCTAGGTGTTCCATATATATTTAATATAACCTGTTTCGAAATTTGGAGTGGAGCACCCTTAAGGGTGGGTGTGGAGTAGATTTATATAGAAATAACACAAACACAATCGAGAATGGACCCAAATCCAGGGTTATGGTTCTCAGCGAGTTTAATTATGATATTCAAGTTGCCGTTTAAGTCCCCTAAGCGGGGGTGGAAATCTTAAAACTAGCTAACACGACTGATATTTGAGTCGGATAAATATTTTCCGGGTAAAAGTAATTAATAGTGTTTGTACAAATGTATGTCAGTAAAATTTCAACATTGTACGGCATGGGAAATGAGCACCCTAGGGGTGGGGTGGAGAAAGGTTGCAAGAAAATAACTCGAATAGAACCGAGACTGGAGTCAAAACCAAAGTTATGGATAACACTGAGTTTAATTATGACATTAAACTAGCAATTAACCTCCCAGGGACGGGTGGTCCGGGTGGAAATTGTCATACATGATAATCTACCGATTTTTGCAACGATTACAAATTTTTATGGATCAATGCGATACATATAATTTCTGTACATTTTCTCTAAGTATAACTTCAACCCCTTTCAGGCTTATCAGTAGAGCACTTTTAGGGGTGGGGTGGAGGAGCTGTACTATCATGGAGTCCTCACATTGTCCACATTACGTCCAGAATCAACAACAAAATAAATCAACTTATCCCTCTTATAAACAGAAAATCTCCCATATCCCTTAGCACCACATGACTTTTCTATCTATCCTTAATATGGTGGTATTCATGTGCCATATGGGGATCCATTGCCTATTCCCACTCCAACAAAACAAAATTCTCCGATTAATTTCAAATTCCCTCTGGTACCTTCGCAACTCAGTTATCCACAAAGACCTTGAAATTCCCCTAATTCCTACCATAATTCATAAATCCACCAAATCCCTAATAAACAGCTCTATCGACCACCCAAATCCAACCATTGAGCTCTTCTACAGTAACCCGCCCCCTCCTCCACAAAACTACAGACTATCAATTGATATCATGCTCCCCCTAAATCACTCCGGAATTACCTAACTCTATCCCCCACCTATCAAATATCCGTTCTTCCCATAACTAACTCATTGGCTCGACAGCCCATGAAGGACCTTGGCCTACCGAGACGGCTGCCAGACTGTCATCTTACATGACACATTCATGATTTAGGAGTGACACCTGGTCAGAGTGTCGATTCTCCCACAGTCTTAACCCCATGCAGGGATTCGAACCCGGAACCTCTGTGATGCGAGGCAATGACGCTGGCCACTACACCACAGTAGGCTCATAACCTCCTTAATGCATTTCAAAACACGAAGTTTCCCCGATGATGAGATCGATCCCAAACATCATGCCGGCTAACCCAAGTTAATATGTTGTAAATAAGTTAGTCAATTTCTCTCCTCTCTAACTTGGAATGACAAGGGTCATATACAAGACGCCAAGTTTACTTGTTTAATATTTACAAATTGTAAATACTATAATTATGTTACATTATCATAACTGTAAAGTCTCCAGACTAAGAGTTAATTTCAATAAAAAATTTAAAAATCGTTATGTGTGGTGTTGCATCGTGAGTAGACGGTACCTCTGGCGAATCTGCAGAATGACCGACAATCGCCTTGATAATTGCGTCCAAATACCAGTGACCATACACTCGCCAGACATAGACAAACTCATTGCAGAGAAGGAAAGTGAAGCTTCCAATTGATTGAATTGATTGTTTTTCTAATTCTGTTGTGAATTTAATTTTCGAATTTCTAGAATTTAATGATTTAAGTAGGGCGCAAGAGAAGACAGTTTATACAAGGTTTAAAAAATAAATTCAATTAAGGTGGTTTGTAATCTATAAATATAAAAATTAATGTGTGTGTGTCAGTTGCAGTACGCCCGTGAAGGTTTCGAAGCGTTATGGTGAAATGTTAAAACACGCCAAAACGGCCGATATTTGCGTCGAATAATTAGTTTTTTTAGATGAGATTAATAGTTTCTTTCCAGTTGTTTTTAGTGTATAATTTCAACCCTTCAAGCTTGAGGCCACCACTAAGGACGGGGGTGGAGGTGCATTACATAAACATAACGCGAAATAACCGAGATTGGTTATCAAAGTCATTGAATTTAATCCTGACATTTACTATGTCAGTTAAGCGGTAGTTCAAACCATAGAAGTAGAGATGATACAAATTTCTGTGTACACAACCAATATTGGTGTCGAATCTGGGGTTACGGTAGTCACTGACTTTAATTGTGACATTTAGCAAGTTACTGGGTGTATTTTTTATTTTCTTACGTCACCACTTATATTTTATGTCTCTCTGTAGTTACAGATTGTATTTTCCTTTACTCCTTGAAGGTACTGGGAGTATTTTTAGACTTTATTAAGTTAGCAAGTATTTTTCACTTTTAATTCAACGTTATTTTTTTAGACACTTTTATTTTATATAGTATGAGAATTCCCGAGTTGTTAAAGAAGTACCGTCAACCATCCTGGTTTATTTGAAGTTAGATGCTAAGGGGTTAGGTCTGGAGAGGAGCTTAAATAGGCCAATGTTCCAAACACTGACAAATAAACCTGCTAAAGTCAAGCTATTCCAGAGACGCAAGGCTATCGAGGCCTTCGTATCTAACCCAAGAAGATTCAGGTGTTTGCTCTAAACTTATGAAGTGGAAGAGGGGGTCCTGAATGAATTCTGGGCGATTGTAAGATGGGTTTTGTGAATGATCCAATGATATCGAATTCCAAATTTCTAGGAGATTTAGGTTGGCTGGGAAATGGAGTCGAAAGATTTTGTATAAAATGTTTATTTTAATTTCCGCTTTGAAGGGAGTCGTTCTGTGCAGAGTATGGAGATGTTATAAAAAAACGGAAACTGGTGGTCGAAATCCCAGGAATGATCAGCTAATTTTGATTTCGTCGTTTCTCACAAGTTAACATGAATCTGGTGTTCTTTTACAGATTCAGTAATTCCTTCATGTCTCTCCCACTGAAAAATTGAATAGACGACAGATTTATTGGTACGACACTTTGTTCTGCTGACGCAACTGAGGGGATAAACTGGTTTTAATCTGGATTTTTTTAGAAATCCAACTGATGTATTCAGATAGTTTTGCTCATAGGGCAGATATATAGTAGGGTAAGGTGCGCCAATGGCATTTTTTGCTTTGGAATGGACGTATATTTGGCTCTTTTGAAGCCTTCATGAATAATAATTTGATCGAATTTTTACATGTAGTTTGTAGAACTGTCCCTTCAGTTTATGAAGAAATAGGTAAGCTGCACAATTTAACAGCCTTTGAACATGGATTGATTACTGGCACTCTGAGCTACGGAAAAAGTATCAGGAAAACAGCTGGATTCATCAAATATGTGCCTTGATTTTGTATATATCAAAAGACCCACTACACAAATGTTTTCATTAAAAAGACAGCGATTATTTAGTCCACTTATAAATTTATAGCAACCTCCGAATCTACTAGCAGATTCGACATCCTCGATAGTCTAGCGTAATAGTGAAATTAGTAGCTTTATTATCTATTTTATACTAAATGGGAGACTAAAGAACACTATTTATTTATAATGATGCTCAAAACGTATCAAAGAAGATATGTGCAGTTTATATTATAATATTTATATAACAATACATTCTAATAATGGCAAAGTGTATGGAATTATAGAACACACAATAATAATGTAATGCTGTGCACAAGAAAATGGGTTAGAAGATATGAAAGGTTTTTTATTTAAAAAAACACAAGAATAAACAAAAATAATTTAATGCTTCATAATATAATCAGATCTTTTTTTATATACTGTGTATAACTGAATATGTTTATCCTCACACTTTGGAAATATGTTCTTTGACATATTTATTTTTCAATTTATAACAGAGGAAAAAATTTGATATATTAAGTAAGCAAATTTAAAATTGCAATTTCATTATCACATTAAAATATTTTTACTGTTGAACAAAAGTATTTGTTAATATATTCTATACAAATTAGATTATTGCTGCAGCCATATTTAATTTTACATTTAATGATTTTCATATTGCTGATTTGAAGTACTATTGAGATTAAGAAGTATAAAGGAACAATTATTGCAAATTTATAAACATTTGCAAAAAATAATTAAGGTCTTTGGATTTAAAATAAATATGTAGTTTTTATATCACAATTGCTATAATTATATCATAACATAACAATAAAAAAATTTGAATAATATATACATGAATCTATGTATAAAAATATATTTGTATATATTTTATTTTCAGCAATTATTATTGTTTCAGAAAACACAGTTTCTTTTTGTTCTTTTCTAATCATAGAACAAAGTAAGAAAGGCATATAAATGACTCAATAATTGTATGAAAATGAAATGTTAACAAATGTACAAAGAATGGAATGACTCTGTGCATGTTTCATTATCAGTCATGTTTTGAGATGAAATTGTGCACAACTATACACTTCTTATTATACAACATAAAAGTATTCACCTGAGCAGTTTTAAAACAAATATGGAGAGCTTCACACGCTTATTAATTTCCTAACTTCTCAAAGTTTTGGAATCATTTTTCACATTTATTGCTGCTGAGGTTGTGTCTGTTCAGATGAAGTAACATCATCTCCAGCCAAAGATAAAGAACGGAGGATTTCACCTCTTTGTGTTGCAGAGAGACTTTTAAATATAGTAGCTGCAGCATCAATCAAAACATCTGGACAATCCTGAAATAACATTCAAATAATGTTACAAGAAAGTTAATTGCCATTCATATTCCATGCAGATGGATAAGCTGCATAAGGGGTATAACAACCATGAAAACTCGGGTAAGTCACATGCACTTTCCCTCTTTCCTAACCATATCATTTTTTAACATGAATATTTTTTCAGTCTGGTTTTAACTGACAAATTATATTGTGTCACACAATAGATTTACACTCTCAACATAAAATATATGTATCAGAACAGGCATTTTCTCTGAGTTGACACAGTCTCTACTGGAGAGGGGTTAAGAATTTTTTTAAACTATAAATCAGATACAGCTAAAAACATGTTCAGGAGTCAAACTCAACTGACCAACTCCATAAATTATATGATCACTAATGTATTCCTTATAAACATTAGTTTTTCTCCTATGTTATTTTTTAGATTAAAATAAACTCTTAAAAAGGGCATACACGACACTTTGTAATTTACTCTGGTCAATATTCTTACTGCTCTTATGTAGCCTAAAACAGGTTATGGTGTAGAATTGCCCCAGAAAAGAATACTGTATCTTATGTATGAATGAAGATATGCAAATAATATTATATTTTACATTGACTAAATGAGATTGAGAGAGATGTTAAGAGATATCAGAGTCAACCTAGTTTCAAATTTAGATTTTGAATGTATGCTGTCCAGTTAAAGCATTCTCCCAAAATTTGCAACTTTCTTGTGTTAGTATAAAACGATTTTTTATTTCCATTATAGGCATATGGGGAATTTTATTATATATGCTATGGAAATTTAGGGCTACATATTTATCAGTGTTAAGATTAGTCTGTTATGTTGTATCTATGACTAAGCTTCTCAATGTTGTGTTTATAGTTTTCTATTGGATGACAATGTCCTTTTCTCATATTAGAATGTTTCTGTTAACAGAAAAAAAATACTATCTGTACCTTATCGAGCAATTGTTGAAGGTTATTGATGTATAGTATGAATAAGATAGGCCCAAAAGCTGACCCTTGCAGAACAGCATTGGATATTTTCTTGGGTAGAACAGTAAATTCCTACTGGTGTTGGTTCAAAGGTAATTTCGTATCTAAATGAGTGTTATTTGAGTTATTTTTAGGAGATGGGATTTAATCCATGCGTCTAATACCATAATTTTCAAGTTTTTAGAATAGAATTTAATGACTTTTTGTGTCAAAAGCTTTGCTAAGATTTAAACATAAAACAGTGACCACTTCCTTATTTCAACTGATTTTTGGGTCCTAAAAATTTATATATGGCATTTATAGTCCATGAAATCACATAGAGATTGTGGTCATACTTTTTGTGACTGTAGGAAGTGTGATGACATATTCTGCATTACCTTTTCCATAATTTTTGAGAAAACAAATACTAGAGATAACAGTCTATAGATAGAGATTTTATCTTCTTCTTTTCTTCAAAATATCAGGGAAACAATCAGTTTTTAAATATTTGTTACAGATATTGGTCAGTGCTCTGCAACTAATTTACAGATCAAGTATACAAGCACAATACAAAGATTTAAGAATATTTATCTTGAATTTCTTTAACTGTAACATGATGTAAAAATATAGTAAATTGATTTTATGTTACATATGGAGGGCATCCATCAGTGGAACTAAATACACGGTCAATTCTAATCTGTCAATGACTTTAAATTCTATAAATAGTAATTCAATAGATACTTTATTTCTAGTCAGTTGAATACTGTATGTAATAAGAGTACAAAAAATATAATTTACCTTCAAAGAGGATTGCATCTGTTGAACAATGGCATCTCTCTTCATACTTCGAATATTGCTTTCAACAACTGAATTCTCAAACTGTTGTTCTGACAGCCAATCTACCACTGCTTGGTTGTTTTCCCATAAATAAGCCTAGAAAGACAATGTTTTTTTTTAGCTGTATCAAATAAACCACTTTTTGTCTGTTTAAGAGTACAAATTAGGTACATTCTAGATAATAAAATCAAATAATAAAATTACCATTGTCATAAAAATAGTAATTTAGTCAAAACTTTCAGACTTTATGAACAAATATAATAATGTTTTAAATATTAACAATCTTTACTTTTGAATATTCACACTATTTTCCATATCTCCCATATTCAATATATTTAAGTCATTAAATATAATACATGTATATATATAATACATGTATAAATATAATAAATGATCTTAAATAAGTTCATATTTCAAACAAATTAATTTAAAGTCATAATCAGACTGATACTGATAGTACCACTAAGTAAATTTTATCTTTCTGTGTGTTATAGGTGATTGCATTCATTATGTTGCATTGTGAATATATGAACTGATGGCAGAGAAATTATATGTTGTCTTTTCTTTATTTTACATATGAGTATAGTGTTATAGTTAATGTGTTCTAATAAAGAGTTAATATTGTGGACCTTTTTGGCTTTGATGCGATGAAAAATGGCATTTCGAATATAACATTCTGTAAATTGAAGGTAGCTTAAGACATAGGTAATATGCAGAAAAAGACAGAGGAAACTCGTTATTTGGACAGGTTAGATCAGTGGCAGAGAAACTGTGTGCTTAGCAGAGTCCCTAGATGGATTTCCACTTCTATCAAGAATTTTCCATCTTACTTCATAAATATAATATTAATTTGAAGCAATTTATTCTGTAAAATGGTCTACAATTTTTTGCTTAGCAGTTCAATTAGCTAACACATTATTTTAACAGGTATACTAAGTCATCCATTCAAAATCTACAAGCAATTACCATTTGTAGCCCAAAAGACCCTTTAAAATTGTTAATCACCTCAGTAGCTCCTCGGTCCTCAATAAACCATCTTCGAAGTCTGGCTTCAGCTTGGCCTACAGTTAAGTCATCCTGGATGCTCATCATTCGGGACTTTAGTTCATTTTCTAAAAGTAAACGCCTTAATCTCCAATATAATGTGTGTCGTGATTTTCTCCAAGGCACTATGTCCTTCAAAAAATAAATGAACACATGAATTCATACACTATACACATACAAGAGAGTAAAACTGAGGATTATAATTCTTGAGTAACCAAACACTTCCTAATTTAGATTTGGTCAAAATTGAAACCTTTCATAATGATTAGTAACAATGTTCCAATAACATTCACATGCATGCAAATTATATACTAAAAAATGTCTTTATTAAAAGTGTACTAATTATAAAAGTCAAATAACAGACAAAAATAAGTGCCAAATATAACTAAAAGACAAAAATTTGTATATTTGGCTACTTATTTATCTAATTAATTTAACCTTTTTAATTAATTATTTCCAAGACATTTAATATTTCAGAATTAAGCAAAGATTCGCTGAAGAACAATCATAATTTATATTGATTCATTCAAAATTAAAGTGATATGCAGAAACTTAATTATTCAATATGACTATTAGGTACATATTTATATACACTTTTAGCTACATCTGAATATTTTTGTACACAATTAGCAAGTGCATGAAATAGATAAATAAATAGATAAATTTATCAAAATTTAGTTATAAAATAAATACCTATTATAATACAATATAACTATTAAATAATTACAATATATGCTATATATTTTATCACTTAATTTATTGTTATTTGACTATTTATTTATCTAATTAGTATACTTTAAACACTGGAAGGTTATATTTTATAATTTCAAAAACATGAAATAGATAATAAAAATTACAAACATCATATCAGAAGTTTCAATGGTAAATAAAGGAGACAGGTAACACAGAATGCGCTAAAAAAAAGTGTATCAGATAAAGCAATATCAAGTAACTATAATAAATTGCTAAGATGCATGGGTATAACATTTATCAGAACTGTCCCACATTCATGAACATTTAAAACCAATTTTTGGTCAATAGTTTTCTTATGAAAAACAAAAGCAGCATCTGGTTCCACATACACTGTGCATTCAGCTGGTACACAATGCTAATATTTTCTGAGGAAAGAGGCTAATGTCTCCAAACATTTGAAGAACATTTATCTTGCCCAACAAGATGACAATGGTCCTCAATTTCAGATAAGCCATCTACTACCTCTTTTTTGTTTCCATATTCATTATTTTGACAATATCACATCCTTACTTGCATTTGTGTATATAAACAATGATGTGACAATGCCAAATCAATCAATTAATATGGATATTAAAGAGAGACATGGAGCAGCTAACTTACCTTAAATTTAAGGTTGCCTTACCATATAGTAAGGAACATGTTGCATTTTTAACAGCCTCTGTTCACAACAGAACAGGATTGAACTCTGTGACAGCTGAGCACACAGCATCAACTTAAAACCCTGACAGGTCAGCTTTTAAGCAGCAAAAATCAACACTACAAAGCCTGCCACATAATGTGCAGTCCTGTTTAGATATGTTCATTACTACTTAGACTGGTGGCTATAACTATTACAAGGTAACACACACATACATAGTTGATCCAGTTGGCCTGTGCAAAAAATATAATTTCAAATTTTTGAGAAAAAGAGCCGCCTTTATCACGAAAGAAAATCTGAACTGTGTGTCGGCTGAGCACAAATTCTTATTTATAATTATTTATCTGTATTTAAATAATCATACTCTAATGTTTTAGGCTTCAATTAAAATTAATAGTTTCTGTTTAAATTCACATAACCTAATATGCAAATGTATATTGGAACTGTTGTTTGCTAATAATTTTTAATACAGTATTGTACAGGGTCACCCACAGAAAACAGACATTTTTAAATAAAGCAGGATTACATCGATTATTTGTTTAAAAATAATTATTAACATAGAAAAAGTTCATATTGTGCCATATTGAAATGTCTATTTGTGGAAAATAACATCGTTTAAATAATTACTATTTTCATGAACACATGTTTGAAGACGTTTACAGAAATTAGCCTCCACTCTACCCAGTGTTTCTTCATTGATTTGTGTGATTTAGTTCGTTATTGCAATTTTTAGCTCTTCCAGTGTGCATGGCTTTCCTTTGTATATATGTGCTTTAAGATAGCCCCACAGTTACAAATCACATATGGAAAGATCAGGTGAGGTAGGATGCCAGGGGGCATCTCCAAACTGAGAAATGAACCAACAAGGGAACAATACTTGAACTGCAGTTCACACTTTGGCACACCAAACAGTTACTTTTGGGCTATATAATGTTTTTTATGCAACTCATGAGGATTTTTTGTAGCCCAATAGCAATAGTTCTGTTTGTTTATGACACCATTAAATGAAAATGGGCTTCATTGATCATGATAATTTTCAAAGTTTCATGATCTTCAAACATATTCAGTATTGTTTCAGCAAATGTGAAACATTTTTGATAATCAATCATAAACATTCAATTTGTACAAATTCATTAATTAATTTATATGGGCTGAACCCCGAGTCTTTGTGTAAGATATACCTTACAGTGCTCTATCCCAGTTCAGAAGCATGCCACCTTGAAGAATGGCAGGGGTAGAAAATATTGTTTATCTTACTCTATCCACTTTCTGCAGTGTATGTCCCATTGGAGGAAGGCCAGGTGGTTTTGTTTTAATAACTGATCCCTTAGACATAAATGTATTTACCCATTTCAGAATGGTACTGTGACTGAGAATTTCACTATGATTCCCAATACAAAAATGACGCCAGAAACTTTGCTGAGATGTGACACTGAACAGTTCTCAGCCACATTATGAAGACTAAATGGCATAGAGAGTCATATGACTCTCTCAAAAAGGTTCACCCCCTTTCACATAGTACAAACTACTCATTTCAAAAACATCTATTTCCTATGGGCCATTACTACTTTTTTCATTGATGCATTTACCTGTATGGCCCCCTTTTCTTGCATTCGTTCTGGTGTGTCATGAAGATCTGCAAAGTGAACAGCAACTTGGTGATACATTGGTTTCAAAAATTTCTCTCTCTCCTCAATATTATTCTCAACCTCCTTCTTTTGTTCAGTATTCATTTCTTTAATTCCATTTTTGAGGCTTCTTATAACAGGGTCCAACCTATGCATTGCTTTCAAAATATCCTTCAGTCTGAACTTTATTTCCACAATACCTTCAGGCTCAAGTACACCACCTCTGTAACCATAACAATTTGATTTAATATTAAACCAATAGAATAGGTATTGAATTAATAATCAAAGGTTTTCCTGATGTATATACTAGATAAGTAGTTTTTGGGATTCCACCTGGACACACTTCACTTGAGAAAGATTGCAGATTCTGCCATTGAAATGCCATTACTTAAGCTTACTTTGACCTGTGTGAAGTCCCAGAACTACTTATCTAAGTATTGTATCTCTCAAATAGGGGAATTGTCAAATAATGAAATGGGTATATAATTCAATAAGACACTGAGTTGTAATTTACTTTTTTGTGAATTTTAAGTTCTACTTTCATTATGATGGTTATGTACACACCTGCTGTCTGGATCAGCATACATTTCCATATAACGAGGATTAATAGTTGTATCAACAACTGCCCATGCACCTCCTCTCAATTCACCATTAGGAGGAATATATATTAATATGGGTTGAGTGTATTCATGTAGACCATCAACAATGTATGCTCCAAATTTAACTATTTGTTCATACATATCTACAAAATATTCATATAATGATCACAATTAAATAAAATTAAATTCTACAAACTTAAATTAAATTTATTATTATAATATAACAATAACTCACTCAATATAACACAATTCAAATAGCCCTAATCATAGCACTCCATCCATTATTGAAAATCAAGGGGGAATAAAAACATGAACTAAGTTAGACAATATTAAGGACTGTTTTTCTAAATATGTTATTTTAGCAACATATGATGGGAGTATATAATGCTACATGAAAACAGTATAGAAGAAATAGCTGCCATATGGAACCAGGTAAACACTGAGGGTCATGAATAGATTATTTCATTAGTCAGTCATGCAGAGCAAAACCAGCTATATGGTACCCAAGTTAGAACATCTAGTAAATGTATATGTAACAAAGAAAATTTGAAAGGAAATATTTGGGGAGAATACTTTATAAAGCAGATTGCATGAAAGTATTTATTATTTAGAAATAAAACACACAAAGGTGAACCCTGGATTTCCTAATTTATATAACTGTATAAGGAAGTTGTTAAAAGGAGGCATTGACAGCTGTGTTAGAGGTTAGTACGAGTTCTGAATATTAACATGTGATTTGATTCAACAGCAAAATGAGAATGCAGATTTGGAGATAGTGAAAAGTCAAATGGTTAGGTGTTAGGAGGATATATATATTAATGTGAGTACAATAGAAATATTGAATGTTGTAAGAAAGATGGCATCATATTCAAGAAGAAGTCATATGATAAGAACTAATAGGCCCTGTACATTCCAAAAATTAGACCAATAGGATGGTGTACATGGGAGTAACAAGGATTATGAAGAAATTTGGAGAGACGTATCTTGAATGACAGACCTGTAAATTTAAAAGTTAAGAATTATGAAGGGGTTTGGCAAGCTATGATTCCAGAGGAACCCGAGTAATTACTAACACTAGATTTGTTTGGACAGCCAATGAGAACTGGTCAACTGTTTGTCAAAGTGTGAGAAACTGGTTTGAGGAGAGCAATGACACTAGAGTGTTTGAAGCAACTGATGGGCTATTGGAAGCCAGAATGTGGAACACCTATTAAGATCTTATCAGAGAACTGCACTATGCTCAATAATGATAAATTTTCGAAAGAAGTTATGAAATTCTGTGATAAAACCACATACAGTGTGTATGCCACCCACAAACAAATATAGAGAGATTCATTAGGAACTCCAGCATGTTATGGACAAATAGTTGTTTATCCATAATAAGACTGTCTATATTTTCCTGGTGAGGAACTTGACCTGGTGGCCGAGATGGTTAAGGCGTCTGTGTACTAAGCAGAATACGTGGGTTCCAGTCCCGCTTGGGACAAATATTTTCAGTCTTTCCTTCTTCTTCCATACTTCTCTCTGCTTTGAACATATGCTTTTCTATGTGCGTAATTCTTCGCCCGAGCATATGAATTCACATAAAGCACAATCCTCCTATTTCTCCTATTTATTTCTATCCTTCCTCACTATCCAAGTTTGAATGTGACTTTGTCACTAAATTAGTTCTAATTCCTTAATGGATTCACCTAATATTATATATATATATATATATATATATATATATATATATATATATATATATATATATATTCCTTTCCATACCAATATTGCAATTAGATATATATATATATATATATATATATATATATATATATATAAAATAGACCTTATAAGATATAGGCCTGAATACTCGTGAGGTGAATAGGATAATTTTTTAATATAGTAAGTATTGTAAAATGCTTCAGAAAAAATATATAATGAATAAGACTGTGAATTAGAGTAGGAAATAATGTTTTTTGTCACATATAGGCTAAATAAGTAAGTTGTTATATGTCAATCTATGTATCAGTTATGGCAGAGGTTGATTTGTAGACATATTATATTAGGTTAGTTTACAATCAAAATATAATAATGGGAAAGCTTGTTGTGATGGTGTTTTATAGAGAGTGATTTTATTGGTACATATAAATTTTTAAGCTTGTAACAGACACAGAAAACTGAGAAAGAATGCCATGTTTATGATAAACCATATTATAATAATGACATGATAATTTTATATTTTAAATTAAGTGTTTCCACTTTGAGCACATGTTAATGATCATGTGTGGGAAAGTATTTTGCATTTATATAACAGGGTTGTTGTTTTATAATGGAATTGAAATATGACAAGGAAATTTCATTGCATTTATATGTAAACCAGCCAACTTAACTCACTCTATTCTAGTCATGAGAATATAGGGAGCATGCCAGTTATTAGATGAAAAACAATGTTGGACAATTTGTGTGACATGTATATGGTGAGTGTATTTGTGGCGTCAAGTAGCTAATTGGACCAAATCAGAGACAAGAAAATTGTAACAACCTGGAAAAAAAATATTTTGTAAATATTAGTCATATTAAACATTTGTTTTATGAGATTTTAATTTAATTTTGGTAAGATTTAATATTTAATTTATGAAGAGGTTTCAAGAAGGGGATCACAAGTGATAGAAAATGTATTTTAACTTATGTGGAATAGATTATGTTATGGTTGTTTGTGGAAGTTTACAAGTTGGCTTGTAGAAAGGAACAGTTTAAGGCCAAATAGATAGTTGGAGCTTTAGGCATAATTTTGGCTTTTAGTAGCTAATAAAAATATCATATGGGCAGTAAAAATATTTTGAGGGATATTTATGACAGCTATGTGAACAAAAATATTGTGGGATATGGCCGAGATTCAAGGACTTCAAACAATTCTACCCCATTGGTATGGAAGGAGAACAGACATTATAGAAGGGATTGCATCAGAGTTTCTAAAGACCAGAGCAGAGAAGTAACAGATCAAAGTGGCAACAAATTGTAGCAGTATTAAATCCAAGCAATGACACAGCAACACTTTCAGATGCCAAATAATCTACTTCTGAATAGAACTATGTACTGGCCTGATACACTGAAGATGTTGAGAACCCCACAACACTTGTTTCATCAACTAGTGACTGGAGAGATCAGTACTATACAACAAGAGTGGGAAAATGGACTTCTGCCAAATTATATATCAGCAATCATTTATGGAACAATCACCCTGAGCACTTTAAATAGTCAAAGAATTTGGAGTTATTAAATTATTAATTAAAAAATTCTTGAATTATTATGTCGATTGAAAGTGTTTAATAAGTTTTATTATGTTAGTAATTTAATCTAATTGTTTAATTACATTTATTAAAGTCAGAAGTGTTTCTATATTAAGTAAATATAACCTTGACTATCACACCATCATACAGGGTGTTTCATATTGAATGGGGCGAAATGTACAAATTCTTTAATTGATTTATTTAGCTGAGACTTCAATTATACAAGTTAATCTGGCAACAGCAAAAATCTTTTTCTGGTTATGAAATTGCCACTAGAGCTCAGTTAATCAAAATGGTGCCACCCATACAAGAGAAAGCATATTGTGTTTTGGATTATGCAAAAACATTATTGTTTATCATCATTCAAAGACATTTTTACACTAAATTTGGTATAGCACCACCGCATTGTCACAACATTGAATTGGTAGGTGAACAGTTTTAGGACATGGGCTGCTTGTATAAGAAAACCAGCTGAGGACAAACTGCAACCAAATCTCAAGTTTTTAAAAGAATTTGTGAAACTTTTTTTTATGAAGTCCCACAAAATACATGTATTGTATGAGTTCTAAACTTAATATGCCTCCATTTCCCAAGGAATTACAACTGAAGCAGCAGATAACTGAAGTGCTCGAAACTTTAACAAAGGATATTCTATAATGCCACAAGGGCACACATAGAACATTTATAGAAACTTGGATAACTATAGTTTCACTGTAAATTTGATTTACAAAAATGAAGTAATTACAATGTTCACAGGTATGATTTCTTTTTGTCCTACTCAATATGGAACACATTGTATTTTAAATGCAAAAATTAATAGCTCAAGTATATTGAAAATAAAATACTCAATACTTCTGAAATGATTGAATAATTGTGTACCTTTCATTCCACCTGAGAAACCTCTCCAATTTGCAAAAATTATAAGTGGAAGATCTTCTTTACTAAAATCTTGTATTGCTTGGGCAGTTTTGTAGGCAGAATCAGGAAACCAAACTTGACCAGCCTGGGAGACTGTCTGTAATTACAAATTAAATGATTCAACTTAACTTCATAAAACAATTTTTTCTCTTTATTTACAAAGGAAACTTTACTTCAATTAGATTTTAACAGATCCAACATAGAGAAAAAATTCTCTGAAAAAACAACAACAATAAAGTAAAATTAAAGTAAAAGTGTAAGTGAATATATAGTTTTGTTAAATAATAAAATAGTGGCCCAGAAGTCAGAAAAAAATATTCAATTTAAATCATAATAAATATTAAACACTGCATTTCATCCCTGATCAGGACCACTTAACATCTTTTTTTTATTTATATTCATTATAAATAAATATAGTTTTATATTAATGCACTTTTATGGAAGAAGTTTTCTTTTATATTAATTTAACTTAGTGATTCCATTTTGTAAAGAGTGATAGATTTTAAGCTGTACGGTTTTATCAACTTTGTCACACAAATGCTCAATTACATTGAGATGCTGCAATTGTGGAGAAGGGGAGGGTGCACATAAGGTAAAGTCTTCCACATGCATGTGGAATTATGGCATGTCTGGTTGGAAGTAGCCATCTCCATTGGGATACACAATAAACAATGACCTATTGCCAATGGTTGACAGTCTAATTTTTGTGTTTTTGAGTGAATTGGAGACACATTCTCCTTTAACTGCAGACAGCAAAGGTGTTCAAACAGTCCTTCCATATCACATAAAATGCAGTGTATGCGTAATTCAGAGATCTATTGAGAAGATCCCTGATTAATATCTGTAGTAAGTTGATGCACTGTTGTCTTTCATTCTGGCCAAACATTAACTAGTCACTGACATCCACAAATCACACATTCATACCCAGGCTTATGGCTGACAGCTCAGTATTTTAACACTCTACAAACTGTTCTGGAATATTTGATGAATCCAGCTGTTTTCCTGATACTTTTTCTGTAACTCAGAGTGCCAGTAATCAATCCATGTTCAAAGGCTATTAAATCATGCAGTTTACCTATTTCTTCATAAAAAATTCACTTCTGTCCCAGACAACAACCTGTATCTCTTTTTTTTCGTTATTAATCTGGCCCTCTATAAACTTGAGTGAGATATAATAGCTTATTTGCCTAAAACTGTCAGGTCCTTACAATAATCTTGACAATCATGTAAAAATGATTCTGCAATATAGTGTATTAATTGCAAGTTGAATATTTACCTTTGATTCAGAGTTAATGTTTGCTGGATCAGCAGGCAAAGTTAATTCAACAGTCCGTGTCTCAACAGCAATAACACCAACAGGTATTCCTCCCAGCCTGGCACGACCACACACAACTGTTTGAGCCCATGGTTCCATGATTTCATCCCAGGAGTCTAAATCAAAAAATCCTGACTCCCATTCCCCTGGATTATCTGAAGTAAGACAATTAATTAATATGAAACATTTACTTAAAAAATATTGCTTACATCAAACCTGTTGTGTTTTAGGTACAAATTATTTCTGAAATATTGATTCAATGCTTATTATATACAATATTTTCCAAATGTTCTTTACATAATTTCCAAAAATCAATGGATAAATGAGTACTTGCTCCAAGACTATGTGATGAAGTCATTAGTGTGAATAATTATTACTTTACTAAATTAGATTACAAAACTTACTTGGATTCTCTCTTCCAGCTAGCATCCAACGTGGATCATAAGGTGCTTTTGTTGGTATATAACCAACTTCTCTTTCTACAGGATCAACAGGCCTAAGCATAGGAAGGGGTGAAAATTTATCCTAAAAGAAAAATAATAATAAAGTTAATTTTCAATAAATAAATGATTGTTTAAATAAATTAAAATAAGAAAAACACAAGTAAACAATAACATAATATCACATCCGTTTACCTTTGGGATGTAAGATAGCCATTTAAGTATTCTGTAAATGCCATCAAGATCCCTGGGCTCAGTCTTATGTGAAACTCCATTGTTATACATAATCTGTGTCCCACCAAGTTGGTTATTAGAAGCATAAACCTCTCGTCCAAGTAACTGAAACATTAAATAACATTTGCAGTTAATTTTTCTATTAATATGGTCAAAGGTTTTATTTTATTTCATGATTATTGTGACAAATATCAGTACAAATTACAAATTAAGAAACATTTATAATGTACTTTGTTTTTCTAGAAAACAAGTTTCATTAATGAACTAATACTGTGCTTGACTGATTTTTGGAGAGATTTGGAATGGCATCTAACTAAACTTAGAAGACACTGAATGAATAATTAATGGTAATTTACGTACAATATTCTTATTAATATATTTCTAGATAAATGCATCTGCCAGTAATTTGTTACACACCTTGTTTAGTGCACTGTACCCTGTCAATATAATATGTGAATTTTCAATCTGGATAACACGCTGTCCAAGACGTACAAGGTATGAACCAATACCAATGGCACGACATGTAACTAGTGATATTGTCACTACATCCTTATATGCCTGTGATGTTTCTCCAGCAATCATGCCAGCTGCACGTAGATTTTCCACTCCAAGTCCATCGTCCTTACCTTAAAATTTTAAATCATATAATTATACTACCAACAAATATAAGTTCGTTTACAACTGTAATTTTACTATACTGTTTTTTCTTACTGATAAAAAAAAATAATATGAAGAAATTTAGATCACATGAATCTCTATAAAAATTTATTTTAGGTACCATAATTATACAAATGAAAAACATAGAATTTTCTTGTCCTCTAAGTTATTGAACATTGAGATTCAAGTAGAAAAAAGACTTATGCAAACAAATAATTATCCATATTTATTGAAAAACCTTCATATGACAAATTGTACCAAAACAGTACATATACAGTTATAAAAATGTTAATGACCAAATAAGACAGAATAAAAAGTTTTAAGAAAATATTTCAAATTCTTTATACAAATTTTTTAGACATACGTGACATTTAGTCCTTACATTATGATCACTTCGGGTATTCATTAAGAGATATCTCTGGGCTCCATGCCAACGAATACTTTACTTCAACTTTGTTCAGCTCCCACAGGCTTTGAAGGTGAAAGGAAAATAGTAATACATCCAAAGTGTTCAAAATTAGTATTGCATTCAAAGTTATGGGGGTTTCTGAGTTCTATAGTGGTATTCAACACACTGGTTAAGCTGAAGTTTAGCACTACAGACATAAGGGTGTGAATAAAAATGGTTAATAAAAGCCTATATTTGAGTCAAATTCATAGTTGTTGGTGTTGCTGAGATGAACATCAACAATCCAGATGACTGTTAAGTAATGTGAGAAAGCATTGGTATAAAATATTTAAAATGATAGAGACATTAGTATTGAAATAATTAATTTTTACTAAAACTAACTTAAAACACAACAACAATAGAAAATCAAAGAGGGGTTACCCTAACAATAAGGGATCATAGCTAGGATTGCATTTCATAGTATCCGTTTGTATGTTAATTGCAGGAATGTTAGATTTAATATGAAGCGTTCTGATATAATTCTAAAATCTTAGCATTTTGCAAATCATTTTTTTGTTTGTGTATAATTTCCAGCTTAGAGGTGGTAAAAATAATGCAAAAACAACTAAGATTCGAGTCAAATTAGGGTTATGGATGCCACTGAGTTTATTTGAGAACAACCAGGGCAACAATCAGGTGGGGGTGGGAGGAACTGGTCTGAATTGTTCAAACATGTTAACCAGCTGATTTTTGTTTAGAATAAATATTTTTGGGATCAATGAGATCCATAAAATTTCTCTGCATGTTATCTGTGTATAATTTCAACAACTGTCGGCATGGGAGGTGAGCGCATTTAGGGATAGGAGTCGAGGTGTGTTACACAAAAATAATGCAAAAGGAACAGAGATTGGAGTCAAATCAGGTGTTATGGATATATGACAAACCAGGCAACGCTGGGCACACAGCTAGTAATCAAGAAAACCTGTCTACTCAATTTTGGAAATATCAGAATTTCTCTTCATTTAGAAAGATTATCTTAAATTAAGCATGTCAAACTCATTTTTGTCTTGAAATCAAAAGCTTGGAAAATTTATCATAATAAGAACAGACATGAAACTAAGAAAATTCTTTCCACACAATTCTTACATACAATATACTCCACTTAAATACATATCCATGTATCAAAATAGTTACGAATCACGCAATAAGCATGAACTATAAATTGATTGGTGATGCAGAGGATATTAGAAATATGAACTTACCAATAATATCTGTTATTTTGTATCTGGATTCACCTTCATCTTCAATCAGAACTGCTCGTACAGAATTCATGGATGATACTTTTGTGAAATCCTCAGTGGAAAGGTATAAGTATTTAAATCCCTGAAAACAAGAAATATCAGTGTAATAACTAACAAGTTATAGGTTTATTAATATTCAAGTAAGCAATAAACTAAATTTGTATAAATGAATACCATATTAAGGTATTAAAAAGTAATATCCAAATTATGAAATAAAATTATAGCTACTAAACTTGAAATAAATTTATAAGAATTCATAGATCAGAGAAAAGCCAAAGGCGTTTTTAACCCAATTATCTTCAAGTAAGTACTCAATTTCTGTTCTCAAAACATGTGACTGAGATTATATTAAAGCAATGATACAAAACCACAGAGTTTTAAACAAATTATCCCATAAATATAAACATGAAGCCAACTAAAGATGATGTGATATTGTCAAAATCATTGATAACGACAGCAAAGAGAGAGAGAATAATAGTATTAAATATATATACTTTATCTGGTTCTTCTGGATCTTCCCATGCAACCCTAAAAAGTTGCTTTATTTCTTCTGCTAAGCCAATTCTAGCCCCACTGTTAGCAGCAATATATATCCTGGGTATCTTCAAGTTTCGTGACATTTCAGATGCTAAACAGAAAACAAGATCTTCAAGTGGACCAAAGGAACCAATCAAGTGAGTAATATCGTTGGCAATGACTATAATTTGACGACCATCAGGGTATTCTGGAGAATACAAAGTCAGTTTCCAGGCTACCATGCCAACCTAAAAAATATAGGAAGGATAATTAGTGATTTTTCTTTTTTTCATGGCAATTTTTTTTATTATTCATTATCAAAATTAGCAATTATTTTAATATTGCACACAATTTACAATTAGTAATTAAATGAGTTCTTACCAACTCGGTGAGTTTGTTCCTAGGCTTGATCTTAACTTATATGATACAATTTTTTTTGTGTAACTTATTAATTATTACTATTAATATTAATTCATTTTACATGTAATTTATCTACATTTGTGACAAATCCTATTTCCTCAGTAGAGGGCTATTGGAGAATAAATCTATCTATCTATCTATCTATCTAACTGGTATTGCTTGTTAAGCAAGTCCAAAACACTATTGGTACCTTAAGAGAGTAAAAAATATTCCCAGTACTTTATGAGTCAAAAATACTCCTGGTACAATATTTTTATGTCACACCCTTCAAAGTGCATCAAAAGTGTAGTTCTACTCCCATGAAGTTAGGGGTTGAAATTGATTATATTGAGAGTGACACTGTTAAACTATCTGAAAATATTAATTAGAAACCACATTGATCATTTTCAAATTATTTGTAAATGTCATTCTTTGGGGATCCTACAGCTTTAAACCTCCAATGTTTGTTTCTGGATTGTAAGCAACATGTGTACAGAGGCTGGTTGAAATTTCTCCAGACATTAAAAATTGTATGAGAAAAATTCACGTGCATGCATACATACATACATTCATTCATCCATCCATCCATCCAGCTTTATTTATTAGATGATATTGCAAGGCTATTGTCAAAACCTCAGCCAGTTGGCTGTTATGAAAGTCAGAGTGTTCATGTTGTTGACTGATATTTTAATCTGTAAGTTTTTATTTATAGGGAATGTATAATGTGATAATGGAATAACAGCAGAAATCCTTAAGGCTGGAGGACAGCTAGTGGTAAAAGTTTGGAGGCAAGAGAAAATGCTGAGTGCCTGGAATGGTGTGATGTGGTAATATATCTGATCCACAATAAGGCATCCAAAACATCCTGTCATAACTATCGTGGAATTTCACTGTTTTACATCTCCTACAAAGTGTTGTTGAAGGTGATTGCGGCGAGACTGGAACCCTTTGCTGAGAAGATCCTTGGAGACCATCAGTGTGGCTTTCACCAAGGCAGATCGACAGTAGACCAAATCTTCACCATAAAATGTCTGCTTAAACAATTGTTTGAATTTGATGTCCTGGTGTATCAGTTATACGTTGACTACAAGCAAACATACAATAGTGTAAATGTTCATCAGAACATTGTACCTGATTGAGTGCTGGTGAAGATCATGTATTTGATAGATATGACTCTCACTCAAACCAAAAGTAGGATGAAAATAGCAGATTAACTCTCTAAGGAATCTGTAATTAAAATAGGGTTGCGGCAAGGTGATGCACTCTTCTGTACTATTTTCAGTCTTGTTCTTGAAAGAGCCGCGAGACACATGAAATCAAGCAGAGGAAGCACATTTTTTAATAGAATGGTGCAATATATTGCTTATGCAATGATGTAACAATCATCAGTAGGAGAGAGCTGGAACTAAAGGAGAATATGGAGGCCCTTAGAGTTGGATCTGCTAAGGCTGGCCTGCACATTAATGAGCAGGAAACCGTATATAATTGAAAGATGGATGCAAAGGGGATCCAAATGGACTCTGAACATATGCCCACTAAAATTCGAGCAAGTTAATGAAGTCAAGAACCTCAGTACGCTAATGAACAAGAAAAATGACAACCACCTTGAGATCAAAGAGAGAATCAAGACGGGAATCAGGGTGTACTATGGTATCTATAAGCACCTGAAGTCCTGCCTCCTCTCTCGAAAAAGTAAAGAATGTAATTACCATACCACTATCCGTCCGGCAGTGACATATGGAAACGAGACATGGGTTATAACTGCTTGACTGCTGGGGAGGGGAGTGCTGCAGCACATCTATGGTCCTGTATGAGAGCAAGGTGCAGGGAGGTGATGAACAAACAGCAAAATGTTCTCCCAATTGTCACTGAAAATAAGAGACTTGAAGAACCTTGGAGGCCAGAATTGGTGGAGTCGTGCCTTAGATCGCAAATGGTGAAGAGGCATCGTCGAGGAGGTCAAAGCTCTAAATGGGCTGTAGCGCCATGGAAGATAATGTGGATACTGAGAGACATGTTGCATTAGCCAGAGTTGGCCAATGTTAGCCAAAGGTGACTAGAATCCTTTAGTGTTTAACTAAAAGTATTTGTAGTGGAAAATGTAGAAAAAAATATTATCTGAGGCAGGAACAGTGAAAATATTTATCAATAGAGTTCATTTAACAAGACTCACATTATTTTCACCTGGTAATCTCTTCTGTTCTTCAAGATGATCATCTACCAAAACTAATTCAATACTGTCTAAAACTTGTGTAGGCATTGTGATATCTTCTGAAAAAGGGTTGAAAAAGTAAAATTTACGACAATAATAAATAAAATATTAATTTAGACTAATGACATTATTCTACCATTACCCCTTTCAGCTACATATTCCTTCCATAATCTTTCTAGCATCTGCCTAAACATATCTGGAATATCATAAACATAACTTGTCCCAGCACTTTGTGCAGTGAATCTTTTCTGCTGCAAATAGTCTTTTGTAACATATGGTGTAGAGATGAGAAGCCCATTCATTGGTCCATTGCGGTTTCCATAAGCTTCAAAAGTTATCTGGAATTGAATACAATAATTTAATCGTCTTCTTATAAATAAGGTGTAATTCTATAATTTACATTACATCACTATTAATTTATTTTATTTTTGAATGACAATAAAATTGAAGGTTGGAAAGCAGACTTGTACCTGCCACATTGTGGCATATGTACAATTTTCCATCTGCATTACCTTTGCCAATATTTTATATTATTTAGCATACAGAATGACCATTATAATTAGTTAAAAGTTTTGTGTACATATTTCAGATTTAATAGAAATATATTACAAGTTTCTAACTTTTCAATACAATTTGTATTACAATAAACATACTCTTACATACTCTGGTGAAATATGTACAGGATGATACAATAAGTGTGATTAATATTTATGTATCTTAAAAAATCGGAAAAGGAGTTGCTCCACATGACCAATGATATTGAATGAACTAATGTAACAAAATTTGGAAGAGGAAGATGGAAGAAATATACTGGACAAGCAGTGACATAAATGTTAACTGTCTGTTGGAAGAAAGGATGCAATCATAGTCCACCAAATAATAATTATGTGAAGTTTCATTACTGTTTCTGATGATCTTTGTTATGATACTAGACTGACATAAAAAATATATTTATAATTATTCTAATGACATTTACCCTTCCATTTTTCAAATCTGTAACTTCTCTATACAGACATAACTGAAGTGAATAGCCACTGTCATTAGCAAGACACAATCTCACATTAGTTGTGGGAGAACTTGGAGACTGGCGAATAGTCATTTTTAATTCAGCTTGCAGAACTCTCAACTTCCAAAGACGTGGCCCATATCTCATTACCATATCAGTTACAGCCTCTTCAATCTGAAAAATTGAAAACAATAATATATTGTGTTAAACATATCTATAAATATAAACCACAACTTAAATGTATTAATAAAATTTTTCTCTGATAAATAGTAATGATCTAATTGGTAAAATAAATAAAGATGTTGGATTTACTAACTGACAAAAGAGCAACTAAAACTCAGTAATATACCCTAAGGACAGTATAAGGCAATCTGGCATGCAACAATTCAATCTCAAAACTGAAGTAAAAACTAAAAAATATAGGTAATGTAAATTAACTTTGATACCTTTGCTGGGTCCATTATGACAGTAGGCACAAAATTCAAAAATATGTGATTGCAGTCTGTTCGTTTAGAATCAGGGTGTGAAAATGCTACTTCTAATTCATCCATAGCTTCCAGAAGGACTCGTTCAGCTTCATTTTGTAAGTACTCAAATGAAGCTTCCTTGGTGATAAGATCTGAATGTCTAATAATAGATCTTATGAAGAAGCGATAATCAGTTACTTCTTGGCCTTTAGCAACCTATGAATAAAATTAATTGAAGTAAATAAAACAATCTTATATTTTGAATGAGAGTTTCTAATTAAACAACTTTTATTCATGTATACAGTTACGGTATTGATTGAATTTAGAATACACTAAACTTAATTTATTACATTTTTTCACATTTCTTTAACTAACCTTTGCTCTACCCAAATACAGATGCATTTTCTGATTAGAAGTAGGCAGAGCCTCTAGATCATAATTTCTCATTCTGTTCAGTTCAAGTTGGAATGCCATTGCTGGTTCAAGATGGCGATAAATTCGATCTTCTGCATAGTTGTCACGATACCGGTAAGTAAAGAATTTTGGAAACTGCCGCCTTAAATAAAATATATAACTTTGTAATACAGTTTAATTTCTAATATTCATGTTAATATTTATATATACATATCAAACAAAGTCTTTCTTATTTAATTAACAAAACTGTTTAATACAAACTTAATTGTACCAAATAAAGGAAATTATGAATTAAAAGTTCTTGGGTTTCAACAAAGGATATATCTTGTATGGATCATAATAATTTGACTTTGTCATGACTCAGATTGCAACCAAAAGCTCTACATTCATCAGATTCATTGGGAAAATATTCATTCGTTGTAGAGGACTTTTTGTGAGGGAGTCTGGATGGTTGCTGTCAAAGGTGTGTGACAAGGATGTAGCACAGGTTGGCAAGATGTCTAAACATGACTCTAGGCTAGGTAGCAAGTATTACTATTAGGATTTTTTTATTGTATGGGTTGGATTGCAGTCCAGTGTAGGAAAGTCAGAGTATGGAGTTGAGTTTGTGTCATCCAGGAAAGTAGGTGGTGGAAAAGAGTGCACTCCAAATTTTTATTGTAGGTTTGGATAAAAGCACAATAGATATATGTTTTTGGAGGATGTCTGCAGGGAATTTTCTATGTAGGCATTGAGGAATTGGATAGTGTAGATATCCAGAGTTCTAGAATTGTATGGCCAGTGCCAGACTCATAAGTTGGCAAAATGATCAAGCCAGGTATCTATCTATGTTCATGATAACATTGTCAGACAGGAGAATGACAATTTTTCCATTAATTTGGAAGTTATAGAGAGATACATTGGGAGGGGGAAGGGGGCAGTGTGAAGCATTGAAGGTTTTGGCACATTTGTATCATCAACCATTCTAGTCTGTATATCCTGCAGTTATAGGCAATGCACATTTCAATCATTTTGTTAATGAAGAGAATTTATTTTAGAACATTCTAGGTCATATCTGACAATGGACATTTACATTTCATATTATCTGACATTCTTATCCCATTCTGGAAATATATAACTATGCTAGCCGAGTGACCGACATCGCCCAGTATTTATTTATATTAGCATGGAAAAGTATTTAATTCAACACTAATCTCTTGGTCAATTTGTGATTTATCCGGCATTAAGAGTAAGAATTCTTTGAACATTTATCTTTTCAAGCCAATCCTACCTATGACGACAGAATGTTAATTTCATATAACTGGTATGATGACTCACTGTACCTTAATTGAGTTAACACATCTACCGGTATGTTCAATAAGGACTTTTTAAAAGTCTAAAAAAATGGTACACTTAATACTCCAGTACCTTAAGAGAGGTGAAAATACTCAAGGTACCTAATAGAGACAAAAATTGATCCCCGTGTTTAAGATGGTCTGTAGAACATTTTTCCAACCTTGTCCACACCCACTCCTAAGGGCTCTAGTACAATTTATCAATATGTTGAATGTCAGAATTAAACTCAGTGACTTCCAAACCAATCTCTGTTGTTTTTGTATTATTTTTATGAAATCCTAAGGATACTCCTCTTCCATGCCAAAAGGGGTTGAAATTATACATAAACAATAATGGGACAAACAATATCAATCTCATTGAAAATATTTATTCAATGCAAGTATCTGCAATTATTACGTTTTAAAAATTCCACCCTGGTTCTCCCCTGGGAAGTTGCTTAATAAATTGATAGGCGGACAGAAACCTTGAAAAATGAGACATGAAAAGAAAAACATTGTTTGTTTCAATAAATGCTCACCATTGTGACCACCAACAGTTATAAAAACTAGGCTGTTTGCCAGTTGATGCATTACTGTTGGTTGACACAATTTTGAGCATTTATTGTAAATAATGCACTTTGTGATGATGATGGAAATTTTTCATGTCTCATATTTTGTGTTTGTGCCTCAATGCATCACTAATGACCATACATTCCTATACAAAAATGTATCTTTTAGAAGCTGTAACACGCATGACTATGTATTGACAATTCCAAACTAATATATGTATTGAAAACATTTATTAAATAGTTTATATATATTGTAATGCATATAATATAATGCATTGGATTAAAAACAGCGCACATGTCATAAAGAGAATGCGAGGGAAAAGGAACCGCGGGTCCGGTAATTGCGGGGGTGAAATACTCCAGCTGCAAGCCTGTCTAATGACGCAATTACTTGGGATGATGAGGGTCCAGGCACTTGTTGACTTAGGATCTGGAGAAATTAGTATCGCGCACTTGTGAGCAGAGAGGTCCAAAGACAAATTGGACCTGTCGCGATTGTCGGGTTCGGAAGGCGGAAGGAATCCAGTGGCCGGGACGTAAATTTGAGTAATGGGATTCTGTCACCGTGCCGTTGCGACGAAACTTTGCATCAAGAGAAAAACAAGGAGGCTGGTGGTATATATAGGGGAAATAACCTATTGTGAGGACAGTTGGAGTTAACGTGGGAGAGGAGACAGACACAGTTAGCGTGGGAGAGAGGCGGAGGACGCATCGAAGAGACAGTTAGTCAGTCAGCAAAACCATAACAGCTATAAACATATTTAAAATACAGAAGCTCTATCTGTACGAGTAGGAGAATTTGACCTGTCTTCGATGGTAGGCGACCTGGATGCAGCCAACGACGTCAAGGGGTGTTACGGCGAACCAGTGATATTGTGTTAGAGTCAGTGAGTGAATGTCAAGGCTATAAAGTGAGTGTCTTAAGAACGAGTCGAAGTAAACCTGAGAAACCGTAAGTTGGAATGCATAATATTAACAGATGTAAACGTTATTAAAGGATAACAGTCAGATGTCGTTCTCTTCTTTTGATAATAAAGTTAGAAGCAATCTATAGGTTAAGTTCATTAATAAATTTAGCAAATACTTTTGTTTAATTTAAAACTTAAATGTTGGGTCTTTTTAATAGTTTGATTCTGTCCGTTGTCAAACCCAGTAGAGACCCATGAGAGCAAGAGTTTCATATTATAATGGTAAAATATTAAATACAATTGTAAATTCTTCTTGTGTTAATAAATTTGTTTGTTAAAATCAAGCTTAAATTATATATATTTTTTATTTTATACCCTGTGTGGTTATTACTATATATATATATATATATATATATATATATATATATATATATATATATATATATATTGTTAACTGATATAGTGGGGTATAATATGAACATTCAGATGATATTTTTAAAAACCTAAAATTAATTTATGCAATCAATGCATAATAATATTCTATATAAATCACAACAATCTTTGTGTTTAATTGAACACACCTTATTAATACAAGGAATGTAATTCTACGAATGCGGCGTCTTTTAAGCTCGTCCAAGTGTCTGGAACAAAAGTCTCCAAATGTCCGGCTAAGAGTTGCATCATCAGTGTCTCCTTTATCTTTAATTCCAACACTCATTATATGAATTGGTTCAACATCCTAAAAGAATTTTGGATATTAATAATAATATATTTCAGAAAGAACAGAAGCAGCTTTCAATCAAAGCTCAGCCATTTAGGCCATGAAATTTAATTATTGGATCACAGTTTTCCATACTAATCCTTCAATAATATATTTTGGATGTGTTTATTTAATGCAATCTGGCAGCTAGTAAATTATGGTAACATTTAAAACTATTTTTTAGCAATTAAATCACCAAAACCTAAAAGTATTACCTGATCTGCTTCTTCCTGGCTTCCTCGAGCTTCATTGAGCGACATACTGATGTTGATACTAGTACTAATCCTAGATTCGCTTCCACTTTCCAATGCTTCTAAAACTCTAGCTGAAACTGTTGCTGGAGAAGCAAAATCTTCTAATAAATCCAACATTTCATCAGCATATTGTTCAAATTGTGAAAATGTTTCAAATGAGGCCATGCAACCAGTTCGATGACAGCTCTCAATAGAAACTGCAGCTTCTGTGTCATCAGTTCGATATTGGGCAACTCTAAATACAAAGAACACAGCATAAAGTCAATTTAATTGTAAAGTGTAATTAATATTCTCAATTTGTTAAAACCACATATGCTCTTCGAAATAGTGCATATCATTAACTTTAAACTTCAGCATTTATTGCCATTGTAAAACAGTACCAATTACATTATATTCTTGGAACATCCTTTCAGTATCTACTTTTACCCTTCTCAGACAGTCAGTTACCATATTTCTTTTCCTTTCTCACCTTTGAGATAATTTAAACAGAGGCTATAACATATACTTTCCATGAAACCATGTATTTAGACAAATAATTGTTGTCAATATTGACCCTGCAACTAATATTTCACAGACATAATTCATCACCAACTCCAAAGAAATGGTTCTTTTTATATAAAAGTTCTTGTTCTCAAACTGAACAAAGTTATGTAACACTATTCAGTTTATCCTGCAATTTAACTTTGTACTTGATGGTATGAAGTCTTAGTTAATGTTTCCTTAAAGTAGATATTTATATATCAAGTACTTAATCCAAGTATATTCATTTAACTTGTTATTAAATTTGAATTGTTTCCAAAATTTTCAAGAGCTATAATTTTATTGTATTGTATTTGAACAGCTATCCTTTCCTATAATAATCAGTTAAAATGAAAACAATACAAAGTCATATTATAAGACATGTAAGCACACACAAAACTCTGACACACACACACACAATATAATTAAAATTGTCATTTTCAAAACACATACCTGTTTGGGTGGGATGATGGAAGTAAAAACTGAAAATGGACTAGGCTGATTTCCCCTGACAACTCCAAGAGTTGAAGGCATGTTAATTCATAGGATATATAGGCACGTCGAACATACACCTGTTATTGAAAATAGTATCACATTAAAATCTTATAATTATAAACAATCAAAGCCCAGCTAATTAGTACAAGTGAAATTTTTTTGAATAAAAGTGCAAAGTAGTTTTAATAATGGACTAATTTGGTGTTAGTTAGTATTAAAAGTCTAAAGACATGTAACTTACCTCCAATGATGCATTGCATACTGCTTTGTTAGTGTGAAAAAAGAAATCATGTAATATATCAAATATAGAAGTTTCTGACATAATAAGTTTTTGAAGATTTTCAGGGTGAAAGTCATGACCATACATGTCGACAGCAGAGAGAAAAATAGACTCCATCTGGTTGTGTCTCAGCTCATATGCTGGCTGGTGTGCAGCAATAAGCACCTGCAATTTTAATAAATATCATTTGCACACTGTTTAAAAATGTTTCAGTTAAAAGCATGTTTAAAGTTACCCATATGTGAATCACTCAGCTATATAGATTAAACAGCATCTGAATGGAAATTCGTCAAATTTGAAGTAATCGTCACTTTTAATGGATTGAACAGCTATCCATATGTTAAAGGCTAGTACATAATTAAAAAACCTGAGAAGGACAAGACTAGAAGCTTTTGAAATATGAACATATAGAAGAAATGTGATAGAATTATTTAAGTTTAAAGGAAAAGAAGAAATATTGAATGAGAGTGTTTTACAAAAAAGTGAAATGGTCTCTGGAAAATTCTGACAAGATGAAAAGTAAGTGTGATACATAAGCTGTAATATAAGGAAATGAAAGTGATAGTAAGCACAGCATATAAATAATGTATTGTGGGTGCATTGAGATATTAAGATATTACGAGACTAGAGAAAACGAGGATCTAGAATCATATGAAAAAGCTTACTGATAGTTTTCAAGAAAGTATACCAACTGCATGCTAAATACAGAATACTTTTTTGATTACCTTACATTACAGGTCGTAACAACTTTCTAAGCAACACAATTTTTACAAATCAGTATGCCAAACATTTGTTTGTAATACTAATGTTATACGATACAAATTGACACATCTTTTGTTTGTATTTGGCTATATTTCTTATTATTAATTTTTAAAACAAGTGTAAAATTTTCACGATAATATTCTACTTAAGTGAACAAAATTAACTGTGTTTCTTAAGATTTAAAAATAATTGTAGTGCAATGCAACATACCTGTCTTGCTCTTAAGGCTACTCTAGAATGCTCACTTCTATTAAGTGATGTTAGTTCATTTAATGTAGTTGCAAGTTCATCTGTGAGACCAGGTTCATTGGACCATAAGTGGTCTATCAACATAGTTACAAGCATGTTCTTCTTTGCTACCTAGACAGAAATAAGTAATTAACATGAATGTGAAGTTGATACAAATGTGGATTCAGTGTTGAATGCTTTCTTACTTGAGAGTGTGAAAATATTGTAGCAGTAACTGCTGCCATGTCATCTTTATTTTTTTCTCTAAGAGCAGACACACATTTGTCATAACTTCCTAATAACAAATTTTAATATACATATTAAAATATATCTGATTAATGGTGTTAGTAATTCAGTCTACATATTTTGTTATTATATAGATAAATGTTTTGGACTTTAATGATGATATTATATTAAACAATTAATCACTATAAAATAGATCTACTGTTGAAATTTACAGTTATAAAACAAACAAAAAAAAAAGATGTCCAGCTTATGAACAATCAAGAAGCAACAGGATTTCAAACTAAAATAATTTAAACTAAAGAATTTGTAAAGAAATGGAACTTTAATTAAAATATAGCCATGATTCTTGTTGGGTTTTGAGTTCTAACTTACAAAAAAAAATAATCAATCAGAAATTAAACAGATATAAAAGGCACTAAATCCTTTATTCTGCAAACAAGTGTGAAAATTAATTAAACATAAATTTTCAATAGCTTGCAAATTTATTGAGAATAGAAATGCTTGTATGAACAAAAGATGTGATGGTTGAATTTGTGTGTTCCAAATTATACATTTTATAATTACAATTTTTCCAAAATATATATATTGAAAATTTAAGAATGATTGAATGTAGTTGATTTAAAATTTTATCATTGAAAAAAGCACTAAATACTCCTGATCTGCACATAGGAAGAAATGTTTTAGTTATTCCTGAGCAATATTAAGCATAATTGGCTCTTTAATATGAGAAGTTATGTATCCAGTAATGTTACTAAATTATGAATCAAATTAATTGGGAAATTTTGTGTTTAAAAACTGTCATTTTTTACTTAATATTATGCATCTTATTTAATTTTTCAAGATATGATTAGGATTAATAATTTCAGAAAAACTTTGGATCACCATCCTTCAAACATAACAGAAAGTAGACAAATATTTCTTGGTTCTATGCTGCAATTTATGCTAACATCAAATGCTAATTTAATTTATAATAATCTATAATATATTGAAGGTTTTCTCAGGATAATTGTTGGTTCTGCCATCAAAATGTGTTACAATGATATTTTAATTAAATAAGTTACCAGTAAATCAGTTATACACAATAACTAAACAAATCATTTTATCATTTTTGTTTTGACATTGTTTTATGTTAATTCAAACTAAACTTGATTATTCAAGACCTATTTATGTGACTTGTGTTGAATAAATTGTTTACCATGCTGAAATTGACTCTCCACAGCATAGTACTGTCTTAGCAGTTCATGGACAGCAGCTTTCATTCGTCCTCGAATTCCATTTCTATATCGCTGTACAAGTTGCACAATGCCTTGTGTTGTCATGAAGAAAACATCTCTCTCAGATCTTTTCTGTAGTGTAGCAGCATGCCTACAATATAAAATTTACAGTTTATAATAAATGTGTTTTTCACAGGTTGAAACCCGAGAAATCTAGATTCAACAAATTCACCAGCAAAGTCTACATTCACTAATATAATATAATACATTTTATATACAGTGGATGCTTGGGTTATGAATACTTTGGATTACAAACAACTTTTGGAAACAAATTTTTCCTCATGTAATTTCAAGTTACAAACGCACAATGCTAACTCTATTCTTAAATTCCCTCCATTTATTCCACCTCTGTTCAAAAGCAAAATATTTTTAGGAATTAATATGATCAAGGAACCAATCAGGGATCTCTCCCTCCTTTGATGAGCTCATCAATGAAGAACTTGATGAACTGCAAAATGAAGAAATAAAGGACCTAAAACAAGGTCTTCCGTCAGAGGATGAAAAGGGTTTATTAGGAGGCTACTATGACTCATATTAAAGACATCTGTGGTAAGAGGAGTGAGGTGGAGGGATTTATTGAGAAGCACCATCCTAACAAAATTATGGTAAATAGAGAGACTAACATTTCAAATGACAATTAATACCCAACTTGAGGAAAAGTTTGTAAAAATGGTAGAAAATAAAACAACCTGATAAAATTGTCCATCAATCATCCCAATCCCACAATAGAACAATTCTACACGAATCTCCCTGACCTCCTCCAGCCCGATGCCTCAAGCGGCTCCATATGCTCCACAATCATCTTCCGTCAATAACATCTACAATCTTACTCCAACATTGCCCTACATATCAAACCAACTCTCCAGCCAACTAACACATATCCCAACTTCCAGCCCAATAAACAGACCTTCCACCTTTTCAAGTGTTCAAGTTATGTTTTACTCATTTTTGTTAACAGAACTGAAAAATCTTTGGATTAAATTTTTAAGAATAAATAAATAAATTTTTAAAAATAGGCAGACAATTATTCTTAGATTTTTTTCTGATCTCAGAAAATTCAGCTAAAAATATATATATATAAAAATAATAGAAACCTAACATATTTTAATACTTCATTGTTTATAATTGTACATACGTCTTTAACAAAATAAACCCTGGAAAACAAAATAATGTTTCATGGTTCTCAGACTGGAACATATTATTGGTGTTAATGTGAATTTCAAAAATGTAAAAACATCTGTGTTATATGTAGACTAATTAGATAAAGATGTAGCCAATAAAAAGACAAAATTAACTGATAAAACAATTTTGCCAGTTTATTGGCTACTTATTTATGTAAATAGTTTACATAGAAAAAGTAGATTTGGGTTGCAAACAATGCATGATAAGAAACCCAGAGTCTGGGAATAAATTAAGTTCATAACCTGAAAGTTCACTGTATATTATAAACCAATATTGTATTAATTGCAATTAATCATACAATGATTTGTTAGTAATGATTATATTTGGAAGAAATTCACTTACCCATCAATAACACTTGCTATTTGCTGGCTTGGAAACTGAGCCAACACAGATGTTATATTGCGCTCATACAGTGTCATTAGTTTGCGAATCTTCTTTTCAACAGATATAGGGATTCGGCCAGAGATAGAAGCTATAACTTCCTAAAAGATTACAAAATTACATAATGGAACATTTGTTCAATTTATTTTTAAGGTAACATATTTTAAACTTACTTGCAATTCTAGAAGGGGCAAGCTAGGGTCTCTCAAAGAACTCATAAACTTCTCAATAACTTCCCTAAGCCTTGCCAAATGATATGGATCAGGTAAACAGTAACCTGGATAAAAATTCAAAATCAAAACATTTGAAATAATTTAAAAATCAATTGTAAAGTTGAATAATTTGATTCCAAACACATTCAGTGAGTATCAATCACTTCCATTCTAAAATGCTTGTGAATATTATCGTAATATAAAAACTGTCCAGTCCTTAGTCAAATGACTTTGATCAAATAAATGTAACAATAGAAGAAAGAAGGAAATCAGGATTATGTTGATGGTGAGATTCACACTGTGTACTTCCAGTAATTTGGAATGCTCCTTACAGGACAGGAGGAAGTTCTTTAAATTTTCTTTCAATAAAAATTATTTTGACAATTTCATATCCTTACTCACTTTTTTATATATAAAGCAAATAAGGATAATGTGAAATTGTCAAATTAATTAACTAATTTGGACAGGAAAGAGGTATAGTGTGTGGATGCCTTACTTTAATTTGACAGTTGGCATAATAAAATGTCAAATTCTCAGGACAGTATGTTGTACTAGCTACAGTGCCAAATTCAACCTTTGGCAAGCCAGCCATTATACAGCAACAATCAATGCCCAACGAAGCCTACAATTATTTCTCTCTCTTTAAAGGAAAATTTGTATGAAGAAAGTCTTATTATTCATCTGAGAAGCTTGTGAATTCCACTATGCAGCTGAACTATCCTACAATTTGTTTGTGTCCAAGTGTGCTATATTTTACATATTTGATAAAAATATACCCTAGAAATCTTAAAAGAAAACCTAAATGAAATGTGACGAGATAAAATTTTAATTTCAGGAAGAACAATTGAAATTATATACTAATATGAAAATATGGTTTAAAGGAGAATCAAAAGAATGTTCAAAATTTGAACTATTATTTTTCAGTGTGTGTTCCCAAGCCATAGTTATGATACAAAACAACATTAACAGCAACTTCTAATAACATAACAATTAAGTTTATTAATATATTTAAAGGTTTGAAATATTTTCTTTTTACCTGCTAAAATGTTTTCCAGCATAGTTTTGTAACTATTATGAACATGATTTAGTTTCTCAGCAACATTAGAAGATGATACATCTGTGTCATTGAAACCTCCTTTATATTCTTTTGCTTTTGTTACAAGAGAGGCATCATCTAATTCTAAATGAGCTAATAAGGAACCAGCATCAAGTACAGCACCCGGTCGTTTGACATAAAATACACAGCCTGCTTCACTTACTGCCACAGTCATTACCATTTTCATTACCTATAACCAATTGAATGTAATCAATGAGAATATATAAAGTATTTGAATATAGCATAACGTTCTACTAATCCATTTTTTTTAAAAAAAATAGAGTACGAGTCTCACCTCAATTTCTGCATATGCTTGGCCAGCTTCTACATGACCACCATCCTCAACTACATAATTAAGTAGCTTTCCAGGAGATGGAGATCTCAAAAGTGATGGATCTTTCTCTTTTTCAAAAATGCAGGTTTGATTTCCAATTACAATTCGATATCTGTCCATCTCTTCTCTCATGTAAGTTGTATAACTAGCACCATCCACGGATAGTAAAATTCCTACATAAATAAAAAATTAATTTCAGAAATCAATTCACTTTTCATATAGAACCTAAAACTATTATTATACTCAACAATAAGTAAACTCATAGAAAGACCAACAAACACAAAAGAATATATTTTTGTTCTCTTGAGATTTTTCTATCCTAATCTATTAATTAACTTTCACAGCTTTATTGCTGAGCTTGATTAAAATAATTTATTATGTTCTTATAAGAATGTGAACAGTTTGATTTCAAGTTAAGTCATGCACTTAGAAACTAAGTGAAATAAGCAAATTAGATTCTATAAGTACCTCCATCTGAAAGCCTATGCACTTCAATTTCCTTGAATGATCCATTCATTACAATAAAATATGAATTTGGACCAGATTTTGTAGCTTGTACTTTATACTTGTATCCTTCATTAATAAGTTCTACATCAACAGTGTTAAATAATGTGTTAGACCCTTGAATTTGCCCTCTAAAAGAAAAATAAACTGATGTAAATATCATGTATTTTCGAAGTATTCTTCATATATCAGCACTCAAATTATGTGGAATGACTATAACAATTCTTCAAACAAAGCAAGGTAGAGCCCAATAATATCAAAAAATCAAGCAATAAAATGGTATTACTAGAGTATATTTTGAAAGTTTTGAATCATTAGTAAAACAAATTCTTAAAAAAAAAAAAAAATATTAATATGAGTTATTAAGTAAGCATTAAATCTATATTTTAAAATGGCTTCAAGTTCCAGTGATTAAATGTTATTACCTTTCTAAAGAAGTTTGGAAAGTTTGAAAAGCATTGAGAATTTTTCTGTCTGCTATATGCAGAGCACCACAAATTACACCCAATAAGATATCAGGCTTCTCAGCTTGTATTCTTTCTGCAATTAGTACATCAAGCCAGGAAGTATCAATACAGTTATTCTGAAAACTTGGAGTCTCAAGAAGTTTTATGAGATACTCAACAGTTGTACGAAAGTCTCCTCGTATTGATAATTCCTTCAGTGCTATCACCAGATTTCTGAGAAAATAAACATACTTTTATCAGTCTTTAAATGATTTTATATTAGCTTTTAAATTTAAAAATGATTGGACTTTAGCTCATATACAAAAAAAAAAAAACTATTATTACAAAATAATAATTATTTTACAGTTTATCAAAATAAATATAAAAGTGAGTATTATTTTTCCCTTTTAAAATCAAATTAACATAAGATAGAAAACATAATTCTTTAATAAAATACATATTAACTTTTAGAGATCTTTCTATTTCTTTTATTTTTATTTCATTACTTCAATTGTTAGTTGTAACTATTGACACATCATAGTGGACATATATTTAGAATACAATATTGCTTCTGACTATAGTTGATACAGCTTCCTTTATTGTGCAAGGTCCACTCACACTTTGGAGATAGTTTTGGTCAAACTCACTCTCTTGCTTGTTCTCTGTTTTCGCCCCAAGAGAAGCAGTGGCCAAATTGGGAATCAGCAAACTCATGAAGACCTCCAGATGCTGCTACACTGAAATATCCCCAGACATTCTTTGATGATCGGAAATTGAGTTCCTGAACTGTTCCAGAGCTTGGTTTAAAACCTGTAATGTACAAAATGCTAATTGCAAACTTTATCTTCAATATAAATATTTTTATCTTTAATCTTAAAATGTTCAATAGACTAACATGACAAATTGATAAGTTAAATTACTTATTTTATAAACTGATTTATTTTTCAACGAACTGTGTTTCAGTTTCAAAGAAAACCAATAACTATGGAAATTATTGAAAACAAAATGAATTTACAAGAATTATACCTTCATCTGGGTTTTCACTAGTAATTCTAGCAGCAATAACGTGGCCCCAAGGTTGTGGTTTATGTCGAGGATTATCAAAGTCAATAGTGGAATCACCCCATGGGTTTTCACCATAAAGCAAACGGATGTCTTTAATTCGATTGAGTGGTAATCCCATGGCAATCTTTAAGAAGACAAAATAAGAATAAAGACTGAGTTAAAAAATAAGTACAATAAATTTCATTCTGTTGATTTTAAATTTGAGGTGATAAATTTACTATTTTATTATTAAAAGAATTTGCTTTATTCTTTTCAAACCTGTAGTTGAGCAGCAGGGAGATTGACATCAGCTACCATTTCAGTACATGGATGTTCCACTTGTAATCTAGGATTCAGTTCCAAAAAGAAGTAATTGCCATCTGTATCATAAAGATATTCCACAGTGCCAGCACTCACATACCCTACCATTTTTGCAAGTCGTACAGCAGCCTAAGAGAAGTCAAGTATCATTATAATTACAAACTGTTAAAATTGTTTGAAGGTTATACCTTAATTAAGAAAGAAATTAACCTTTTCCATAGCTTCAAACACTTCACGTCGTGCTATAACAGCAGGCGCTTCTTCTATAATTTTCTGGTGTCTACGTTGTATGGAGCAGTCACGACCAAATAAAGATATTGCATTCCCATATTGATCTGCTAATAGCTGTACTTCAAGATGTCGAGCACAACGTGCTAATTTCATAACAAATATAGGTGATCCAGGTACTTCAGCTTGAACCTAAATTATTTAAGAGCATTTGTAATAAATATTTGTCAATATTTAACTTAAATGATTACATTATAATTTGAAGAAAAAACTAAATTGATCTCATGGAATGTCAGATTTTGATGTGGAATAAAAAATAAATCAATAAAGACGATGATTATGACAATATCCTACAAAAACATCAAATATAATGATTTAGGCTGTATAAACTATATGAACAGAAAAAATGTAAGATTGGAAAATTGTTAGTATGATCTAGGGAAAGCCAAGCTTATCTCTATTGCTCTATTATAGAGGGTTATTGAAAAAACCTAAGATTGTTTAGCTTCCTTTCTCGCATGGATCTTAAATCTACAGTGCATATAATTTTATGATATAACAAATGTTTAAGCTTGTTCCTTTAGTTTAACTTTGATTTCAGTATAACTTAGGCCTATTAATAAAACTATGTCACTCTTAATTATATGAACTTAAAGTAGTACAAGAGAAATTTTAAAAATCTATAATATCAACAAAGAGTAATAAAATACAATATACCTGTCGGAAAAGATTAGCAAATTCTTCTTGATTTTCAACTTTTCTTATTCCTTTGCCCCCACCACCTTCACTAGCCTTTATCATGACAGGAAATCCAATTTTTTGAGCTGCTTGCAAACCATCTTCAACTCCAATAACACAGCCTTTCTTGTACAATTCTGATGAAATTTTGATTTTTTTACCACCATATTGAGCTTTTAACTCTGAAAATGGAAGATTTGAAACATGTTAAAATATTTAAACTTTACTTCAAATGAACTTAATTAGTGACAGCTAAGAAATAAACTAATCAAAAACAGCTTAAACAACTGAACAGTCATATGAATAACACACAAAGAAATAATCAACAGCTTGAAAAGTACAAGTATATTATGAAAATGATCAAGCTGCACAATACAATTGAATAATGTATGCATGTATATAATTTTCAAATGAATGGGACAGATCCCAGAAGTAATTCATCAACAATTTTAGCAAATAATAAAAGATAGAATATAAATGTCTTAGATACTCTGTAAATTGTCCTGAAGTTTAAAACCACAATTCCTAAACAATTCACTTAAATTGAAAAATCGCTGTACACTACATATTTTTTTTTTGTTTAAGAGAAAAGAAAACTAAATAAATGAAATTGTATGTCTTGACTTACAGAGAAACCTTAATGGCAACTCTTAATTATGTAAATGAAATCTAATTACTCAGATTGTAGATTAATACAACTTAAAATGGGATGTGTATATAAATATTTTCGTAAGAAACTTTTATCTCTTAAGGAACTTGATGTAAATTGTAGACTTAAAAGGTTCCTGTGCTTGTTTCTACTCCCTATTAACAAAATAAGGAGTGTTTTCTTTTTCCATAACTCAGAAGTATTTAAAAATATAAAAAAGAATTATATATATTATGAAATCAATTACATCATGTAAACCATACTTTCAAAAGAGCAAATCATGAACCTCCCTGTGGATATCACCATGCCAAATAAATAGTAAGGAGTGATCCAGGCAAAGTCCTGACTCTTAACGTTTTTAAACAACTGTCTTTTCCCTATCACACTTACATTACTTTTCACCTTCCACCTCTCATTTCTGTGTAGTTTGTATGTAGATTTGTATGTAAATTACATGTTTTCATGTATCTATGTATGTGGCAGTGTGTTATTATTATTTTCCCATTGTTGTGACATTTCCTTGAGAGAGAAAGAGTTGTTGACTTTGTTGGGTGTCAATTGTTGTTGCCGAACGGCTGAATTTGGGTTTGAATTTGACACTGTGTGGCCGGCCAGAGTGAAGTTCAGACCTATTGTCCTGAGAAAGGGGACTTAACCCATTGAAAATTAGACATGTTATTGTTGATCCCTCTTTCATATCAAATTGAATCAATTTGACAATGTATCTCTCTACATGGTCTTTCTTACGAGGATCCCAGTATCTTGAAATCTTGCAACACAACGAAGTTAGTAATGAGTCAGATATTAATCAGCAAGTTATCATGATTATAAGCTGCCTCAAGAACTTAGGTAGACCTCAAAATAATTCTTAGATATTTACAGCAATACATACATCAGTGAGTGTATAATTTTAGAATGAATGTTTAAGGTAGCTCATTAATATACATTATGAACAATGTATATTACTGATCTCTGAGGCACCTCTGACATACCTTTAATTTTACTGTTAATTATCTACCTATCTTTACACTTTGAGTTTGTCAATTCAGAAATTACTTAAGAGACCACAACAAACTTGATTGTTTAGTTTTTCAAATTTCAGGTAATACTAAATCAAATGTTTTTGTGAAATCTATGATAATAACATCTATTCTTCCTCCAATGTCTATTTAGTCAGCCAATTCCTGTAATAATCAGACAACTTTACCTCAGATGAGAATGTTGACCTATGTAGAATCAATCTTTCCTTTACAATTCTCTCAATAATTGTACATATTACCAAGTCTACTTTTTTAAAAAAATTGTACCCAATATCTAACACTATAAATATTCCAAGTAATTTCCTTCCTGGATTGACAGTGTACCTAATTATAATTCTAGAATTTACAAAGAACGATAAAATAAAACTTCGCCTAGAAGATGACGACAGAGCTTTTAGTCGTCGAAACGTTGCGTTCTACAATTATGCAAAACCCGGTTGAACTCCGAGAACAATATATTAAACAACTGCACCGGGAAAGGCTTCAATCTTTGAACGATAAAATAAACATAGGTAAACATTATAAAAGGAATAATCATACTAGTTAAACCAGGACAGTTGCATAGAAAACAAATCATGTAAGATAAAGGTTACAACAAAATAATTAATTGTGTGTTTGTGGTAAATAAAAGCAAAACAAATGTACCTACCACTGCCTGACCATGGTAAAGTAGGGATATCAGCAGTTTGGGCAACAATACTGGATGCAATTTTATCTCCTAATGCCCACATGGCTTTTTCTGGGGGACCAATAAAGGCAATGCTATGTTTGTGGAGAATTTCTGGCAGTTTTGGATTCTCTGAAGCATGTCCCCATCCTGCCCAGACTGCCTGCACTTGGGTGCGCACAGCAATGTCAAGGATGAGCTCTACATTGGCATAATTATTGTTGTTAGCACCTCCAGGCACTGGTACATAATGGTCAGCCATTTTTATGTATTCAGCATTGGCTGTGAAATCAAAAAGATTATGACTTAATGACCATTCAAACAATTTCAATTTTTTCTGTTTGATACCTTACATACAAACAAGTATTGCTCAAAAATAGAAGTACACACCCTTAAGATCTTCTGGTGTAACCATAACAACAAATCGTACAGCTCGTTCATTTTTAAACATTTCATAGGACCATCGACGGACAGAGCGCATACATTTGACTGCTGCAATACCATTGTTGGCAATTAGAATCTGGAAATTAACCACAGTTATAAAAAAGTATACAGCAGAAAAGTAAATAAAAAATAGTTTAATATTTACCTTGTTAATGACTTTACTACCACCAAATCTGCGAACAAATTCTTCTGGAGTTGCCACTGTGAAATCTTTTTCTTGGGTTCTGGCATGTGTCAAGACAGTCCCTTGGGACATACTGGGCCTATTGAAATGACAAACAAATAAACAATTTTGAAGGTGCCACCATGGAAATTCAGAATATTTTGATTAATTAGGACTTAAAGAAAAATAAGTGTATATTTTAAAACAACAATTCTGAATTGACCATTCATTTATTCTGAATACAACAAGGACAAAATGCTAACTGTACAATATTTCACCCAGCTAAGACTGAATCTGTTATTGCTTTTTCATTGATACTTTGTTAATAATTATCAACTAGTTATATGTATTGGAAAGTTACTTGAACAATTATAATTACATTGACAATTAGTTTGTAACCTATACAAGCGGGCATCACACTGCTTAAGGTTTCACGAACTTACAAACTAGAGGAGATAACGGGTAGGAATAAAATGCGGCCAATCAGCAATTTATGATATGTGTAATTTTGTGAATATTTGAACATATTTTAACGCTATAAACGTGCACTAAACTACGTATGTTACTACTAAATATTTTTTACATCATTCCGAGAACATCTGATCCTTTGACAGGGACACAATCAACACACTTACAGTCTTAAAAACTAGTTTGAGTTAATCAGCATTTAATGCATGCATTTTGTTTCACAGATACTTTACTAAAACTTCTTTCACGAGATTATTTTCTCGTTTGTCCAATAAATAATCGCTTGGTTAAGAACAAAATTATAAAAGTCGGTTTATTTTACTTTGCAGTTCCTGATCATAATAAATTGAGCGAATATCATTGCACATCAATGTTATGATTTCGGTACGAGGGAAAAAAATGGTTTCTATTTTTTAACGCATTGAGCTTATATTTTATGTTTTTCACGTAATGTTTAACAGCAGTTTAATGTACAGACATAAAAATATTATTAAAATATACTGATAAACAGAATTGCATTAACATTAGATTTGGTCACAAACTGAGGCGCAAAATTAAATTGTAAAAATGTGATTTTTGTTGAGACACATAAGACCGAATTTAAAAAAAAGGTAGTTCGATACAGGATTTCGTTTTAATTTTCAAAACTTGTGTGGTGTAAGAAAATCTTATAATACGAGTGAATGGTATACAAACTAATATATAACCAGAAGCAATATGAGACCTAAAACTTGACGTACGGCTGATATTACATGGAAAAAGTTCAAACATGCTTATTACATTTAAAACCTTTAAATTTCCATGCTTAATATTTTTTTTTTCAGCTACCCTTTGAATTACGTTAAATTGTTGAATTGATATTTATCACATGTTCCTGGAAATAGACGTCGTGAGAATGTTCTCACGTGTCACATTCCCTTGTGTTAAATGAAAGGCAAATTACGTATTTCTCGCGCGCATATATTTTAGCGCAGTAGACAGCCTAATTTTATAATGAATTCCTTTTCTAAAGGATCTTGTACACGCTAGTTGTGTGTTCTTATTTTAGAACGTTTGATCTACAGTCGCATTTTGTCTTTAGGTTTATTTGAGAATCGTATCTTCAACACATACAAGAAGTGTAGTAAAATTACCATGTCACACAAGGCAATTTCAAGAATTTGAGAGTAAAATAAAATGATCTAAATATTTAGACGGAGTAATGAATAGATCACTTCTTCCGTCGTATCCGATTCCAATAATGTGGCATTATAAAAATTAATTATAATTTTGGTAATAGTTTTTCGGTACATTTTTTATTTCATCCAATATTTAAATCAACCCCTTATTGAGTTCCTCGAAAGGTTTACAATTGACACAGAGAACTACATACTTAATAATATTTAAGTTAATTTGACAATTTGTATGTATTATTTAACTAAAACAAAAAATAATTACAAATTATAAGAATCTAACTTCTTTTTAAAATAAATGTTAAAAACACCATCCTATTAGTCAGAATAATGTATTATCATATTTCAAACATAATATTTAACAGACACAACAGATTTCAATCAGGCATGAAACGTTGTGGCTGTTCAAGATTTGTTTTAAATATAAGAAAATATAATTACACTATACGACGTTTCGAGCACAATTTTGAGACCCTATAAGGTAATAGGCCTAAATAAGCAAAATTTACGTAATTTGATATGTAAAATTTAAAATAGCATAGTAATTTCAACATAATTTACTTACCTAGTTGTTATAGTGGAATTAATTTGTGTGTATCATATCATTATTTAAAAATTTACATTCTTAACCTTAACATTCGGCAACATACCAATTATTACTACATTATAATTACAATTGTCAAAACTCATTTCGGCTACCACCATCATACGACGCAGTCCATACACTCGATTTATATTTAGACATGAAAGCTGTAAATTTGATTATTATTATATAACAATGTTATTTTAAATTTTAAATTTCTAATTTATTGCATAAAATTTTCTTATTTATGTGTATCACCCGATGAAGTCTCAAAATGTAATTAATTTTATAGTGATATATATGTTCTGACTATTTAAGACAAATTATAAATAAACAACAGTCATTTAAAGTCAGAAAAATATATTTATTGAAAATTACAATACGTTTCGTCGCTAATTTCAAACCTCTTCAGGTAAGACGTTTTAAAAAATCTTGATAGCCAGGGTCGTTCTCCGCTGACTGCTGTGGCCGATAAATGACTTAAATGGCTGTTGTTTATTTATAATTATTTTTAGGTAAATAATACATTGTTTTCTGACCAATTGGCCGTTTTTCTGTTTATTTGTTCCACAATTTATTATTCCTCTTTTAATTAAAAGTTATTTATTACGGAAAGCGGTACGAGGTCCCAACAATGTTTTTTTTTAACCATATGATTGCAAACTCGTAAAACAACTTATTTATGAGATGAAATAATTTTATTTTAATTATTTTACTTTTGGTGTGGATAAGTAGGAACTGAACGAAACAAAGTGCACTTATCATCTAAGGCCAGTCATGTCCGGCCATTGTAAGCGGAATAAAGCCAAAGGTGTTTCCCACGATAGAATGTTTCGTGCGTCACTACTATTACAAATGTAATACAACTTAATGTGGTTCATAGAAATAAAAAACAAAAATCATCCACGTTACCCATACAGATTATAATATATTGTCAAAGTGATTTTTACACAATTTATGAATAGACTATGGATGTATAAATTGTTAAACTTGTGAATAAGTCGAAATGTGTTATTGAGCAGTTTTCAAACTCATTCTTTTGGTTTTGTCTATTTGATTTTAATCTTACATCCCAACAATATTGGTGGTTTTAAAAGTTCGTTAACAGTACGTTCTTAACATTTATAAAATATTATTAACACTTCGCTGGATTTAATTCCATTGTTTGGTACAAATTATCACCGAAGTTGCTTGGCGAGAAGAAATGGAAGAGCAATTTAAAACTACATCAAATCTGATGTCGACCGAGGCATCTCAGTTCATTCACGCAGGAATTATAATTCGAAGAATAGTTCTATAACGATCTGTTGGAAATGTTTTCTAACAGTTTCTTAGACGGAAGTATTTCAGGTAGAAGCTTTAATATATAGGCTTGAACAACAATTATCGTTTCAAATATCGAATAATTAGATAAGTGCCAGATAACATTGACATAAAATAATGTAAATTAGTAATAACATAAAATTGTTACAATAGTTTCATAATAAGAGAATCACCGATAGAGCAAAAGAATGTGTTTAAATTAATTCAATGAAAAATTAATAATAATTAATAATGACCAACTCAAAAGTATTTTGAGTTTGTCAACTGTATAGTGCGATTGTGTCGCTCTTGGTGCTTGTGTTGTTTTTTTATTGGCACCTGAAGAAAGGAACGAGGTTTCGTGTGCTATTTTCATAATTTATTTTGTCTGTATTTGGCTATTTTATCTTATTATTAATTGTCATAACACACGAGTTATATTCTCATTTCTGCAATGAAAAAATTGACTTAAAATAATTGAAATATTCAATTTTTTTTACAAAACGCAGAACTAATGGATACTAATTTGTAATATTTTTTTGGGAAAAGTATTATTTGTATGAATTTATTAAGCATAGATACAGATTTTAAAAATGTAATAAATTTCACCATGTAATTATAATCCATAAATAAGTAAACGGCCCAACAGAAAAGGTTTATTAACAACGTAATCAATGCAATTATAACAATATATATCACTACTACGTTTCGTCCCCTAATTTGGGACTTCATTATTAATTAATGTTATAATCTGAAATTTTTCAAAGATCTTGAGTATTCTGACAAATTACATCTAAGATTTGCAATGATTAGGTTCCAAAAGTTATTTAAAATTATATAAAAGAATTTTCGGTTACTAAAGGCATGAAAGCCTTTTAAAATTAACTGAAAGAAAGAATGAATTTATTAACTGCAAGTAAGCTTGAACATGGAGGCAGGTATAGTTAAATATAAAATATCAGAATTTAAGTGAAAGTATATCATAGAAAATAAAATTATTTTATATAATATTAAATAATTTTGGAATATAATCATTGGAAATCTCATAAAGGTATACAGTCTAATTTATCAAAATGTTTGAAGAAATTTTTGATTATGATATTAATTAACGTGCTATATTTTTATTTTTCACCTGATGATGTCCCAAGTTCGGACTAAAAGTAGAGACACATTTCTGTAATTGCATTAATTACCAATGGTTTGGGGAAATGTCTACAAAGGAATGGCTGTTACGTTTAAATTAATTTATCCTAGTGTCCAAACTCCCTTATGTCCACTCCCTCATGGACCTGGTATTCTGATTCCGACACCTCCAGTTCGATTGGGAAATATTTTTTGAGATTTATTAGTAATACGACTATGCGAAATGTAAAATTTGCAATACTTTTTATGCACTCATTTATCATTTAAATCAGGCCAGAGTTGTAGAGTATTTATAAAACTATGTATTTATAAGGTGATGCAATAAAAATTAAAATATTTGAGTTATTTCCCCCAAAATAAGATATCATTTTATGAAAAAATTACATAATATGAACATTGGATTTCATTATTGGAATGTGCTAAAAAAGATATAAAAATCATTCATCAAATTTAAAAATATTTTCACAACGTACTTTTTTTTTATTACTTATCGGTTTTTGTTTACCTCGTTGTAGCACGAAGTAGATCTATTTTAAATCTTGAGATCTAATTTTCAGTATTACAGTTATACTTTGTTAAAATGTGAGCGAGTGTATTTAATTCATTTCGACAACTGGGCGTTAATATTTTATAATGTAATATCATACATGTTCAAATTTTCGGCGTGAGAGAAAATTGGATATTAAGATAATGTTACTAGGTAACATGATTCCTTTCAATAGTATTTATACACTGATTTAACGTCGGCTTCCGTGCCTGGCAAATTTATGCACTGAAGGGCCGGAAATACATCAATCCTGGCTCCAGGAACAGCAAGTAACGCACGTCGAGGATACTACAGTAATATACAGTATTGTAGTCACGAGGAAGACCGATCGCCCTTAGCCGAACAATATAGGAGTGGCTCACCTCAAAGGAACCTGGTTTTTAGTTGGCCCTCAAATAGTCAGCCTTCGGATTAATATTCCGGTTACTTTCGCAACAAAGAAGTCTTTATATTATTCAGAAAGCTCTAACTAAATGTTTTAATTTTGATTTAATTAATTTTTTTAAAAAAATAGTACTAAGGCGTGGCATGTAATAAGTTCATTTCAACGTACTGAATTCACAGGGTGATCAATGATCAATCTTTCAACGAAGAATATCATTTAGTACATAATTGCTATCAATAGATTAGCGTGGATGTATAAGTTTCAGTCGTGTGACCACTTGTTTAATTTAGAACTGTCATTAAAGTCTTGTTCTTAAAATTCTCCAGCTGGTATTAATTTGTTTCTGGGTTTTACGTTTTAAGACAAGGTCGTTCGGAAAGTCCTCAGTCTGACGCAAAAATGGCGCTAGTCATTCAAGAATTAAATCTAAGTAGTCATACTATACACTGCCAACAATGTAGCTTCAATTGATTGTTGTAATCAAGAGAAGAAAAGAAGTGTACGTGGTTAAAACGATATTCGATAAGTTATAAAATACTTTGTTTAAAGGGTTCAACCCCGACAGCTATTAAAATAAAATTTAGATCCGTTCATTCACAGTTTCGATCGGTAAAGAAGTGGGCAGCTAAATGTTACAAATCCACTCTGTAGTGCTGAAAGATCACAAACTAACCGACATTGAATATATATCGGTAAATCTACGAACAACATTTTACATGAAAAAGCTGTCAGCACGCTGACTGCCATGTTTGTTAATCATTGACCAGAGATGAACTCGAATGAACATCCTAAGCATTATTTAGATCCTAGACTTTTGCGACGTTTTATTACTGTTGACTTATTATTACACCCTTCAGACGAAGCAACAGTCGAAACTGTGGGGCGAAGAGGGTGGAAGCGTCCCGAAGAAGGCAAAACTTCAAAAAGCGGGGCAAGTCATGGGAACCGCGTTCAGGAATCTTCATGGTTCTCATACACTATCTGGAAAAAGGCTAAACAATCAGGGGAGAATATTACGCACTATTGGAGCAACTGAAACAGGCTGCTAAAGGTGAATATCTTTTTTTACAACCATGACAATGCATTCCTCACGTGTCTACAGCTGTTTCTGCTAAACTCCACGAATTGCGCCATATTCGCCAGATCTGGATACTAGCGATTATTACCTACCTGCGAATATAAAGAAATGGTTTGCAGGACGAATATTTACTTCGAATAAACAAGTCATTGGCGACAATCGCCAATTTATGCATAAGTTATAAAGAAGCTGGAAAATCAATGGCGAACGTGTACTGATTTAAAATGAGCCTTGAACAATAAAAAATAAATTGGTAATAAATATCTTTTTGCTCAGGCGAAGGCCTTTCCAAACGAATCCTGTATATTTTGTTGTGAACTAGGTACTCAGGTGGAATTTATTAAACTTGGGCACCTGTAAATGCTGACAATTAGGTCCAAACATTTCACTAGGTCAGTAGAGCATTGCGTGATAAAGCCTAACAAAGAAAATACATAACTTACACCATTGACTAGGTAGGGCAAATACTGTCAGTGAATTTTAGACATACCATGCCCAATAAATATTTTCGATTTTGTGACAAAATACAGTCAACAAAAAAAATGTTTTCGCATACGTAATTTCATGGTTAGGAAAATGTGTACAAATGAATGGCTGTTTCGTTTAAATGTGAAGGGAAGAATATGTATAAGAAGTAAACGCGTGTTTTCTTAACAGCAGTGTGTTTTATTACAGGGCAAATTCGTATAATCGTGTGACATACAGGATAATAAATTTATGTGAATAGCCGACGATATATTACATTTCAAAGAAGATACCATATATAAATATAATCTCTAAATGGGAAAACCGACGATATTTCTTAAATTTTGTGTACCAGAATATATTATTTACTGAAAAACGATTGGCGTTGAAATAAATACCAAGCGAAACATTTATGTTCCAATGTTTTAGGCTTCACCGAAAGTAATTTACAATTTTCAACCTTTTGAAATTCTGGTTGCATTAATAAATTTAAGCATGAACATCGCATCAAAAGCTTTCGACCTGAAATAAATGTTCTTAATCGTACATACAAATTTATTAATTGTTATAGGTTGATATCACGCGAGTATCCATATGACGTGACCTTTAATTTAAATTTTTACAGAGGTTTTGTTACCATGAATACCAGATTTAAGATGGTAAAGGTAACGAATACTGTCAAACTACATAGGCAATTTATGTTTCAGCAGCTTCCACCTTATTTGGGGCGACTTTTATAGTGTCGATTGCTACCGTTTCTCCGACTAGTCCACCGAAAGTCGAAATAACCGTCTGACGAACTTAGTTTGAACTATCAAATTTGTGTTGTTGACGGAACTGTTTAGCAATACTGCATATTCTTTCATTTAATCAAAAACTGTCCCGACAGACAATTGCCAAATATTTCTTGAATATATATTGACAGCAACACGCATCAACACGATGTGGCACCAAATCGTTAAAAACCACTACATTTTATTTTGTAAGAATAATAATCGGAAGTAACTCGAGTGGATTATGCTTATAATTAAAAAGTAAATGCATTTGATTTATAAACGCGTTCCTACGGTTCATACTATAACACGGAAAGAAAATATTACTTGTAGATAAATAAAGCGTACCACATATAGAATCTAGATATCTGTATAATTTTAAGAGAGGTCCAAGAGATTATTAAAAGTTGGTAAACTAGTCGCCTAACCTTAAAAAAGCTGGTTTTACATCTCGGTCACTGAAAGAGAGAATATTTGTATCATTATGCAAGAATACGCCTATTCCAAAACTTACAGGGATTATTAAGAGTTTGCCAGCCAACTTTAGTTTCTATACCATAATAAACATAATTCTTGGAAACTTAACTTTTTATCTCTAGGTGAGGATTATTATTGTAAAGTTTCTGACAGACATAAATTAAATGATGTGCACATTTAATTTCTTCAATTTGATGTAATGAATATAGAAGCTGTAAATTTATCCGGGCTCTGTAAAGAATATGCTTAAATCTATAATCAGGATAAAGGAATTTTCATACACCCTACGATTTCGGAGGTTATTACGTAACCCCTACTTCGTTATTAAAATTGATATAAAAAAACCACACTGTGGTAGTTTCTTTTAAAGGTAAAAATAATTTATCAACTTGCGTATTTAATTGCAAATATAATTTAGAGATTCAACGACAAAGACCGTAGCTTCAAACTATTTTTAGATACATAACACGAAGGATATATCGAAAATTTTAGGAATAATTTTATTATGAAAAAATATCTGACTTCTTACAATATTATAAATAAATAAATAAATGGACTTTAGTCAGAAAAGAAATTATAAAGTTTATTCCAAAAAAATATATTAATTACACGACGTTTCGTCCTCTTCTAGGTTTCGATTACAACAGGCAACACCTCTAAATTTTACTATTGGATTATATACAAATTGTCTTACCTGATGAGGTCCTAGAAGAGAACGAAACGTCGTGAATTTAATATATATATATTTTCAATAAAATTAATAATTTTTTTTCTGACTACTATTTACTACTACTAAAATTATTTTATGGCACGATAGCTATCAGAGATGTTTGATGAAAACACGCGAATGTATTGGGAAGGTCATGGCAAACGTCGTATTGACTAATAGAACCGGAAAATATCTGTGGCCTTTGCGGAAAGGAAAGTGTGCTACATAACTGAAAACTTGTTTGTTCTTAATACCACACATATTTTTATAACATTAAAAATATATGACAAGCACATCGAGCTTTAATCAAATAGAATTTAAATTATTCTATTACAACAATTACAATTTTCTATTTATTATTCCACTGATCCGGAAGCCATACAACTCAATTAACTAACCAGTAGTAATGACAAAAATTGAGTAGCTACGATCGGAAATAGTAACAAACAAACTGGATATGTTGTGCATTTCTTGCACTTCGTTTGAACAATTTTGGCATCAACTGCAAATTATTAATTGCTTTATAATTTATTTATACTTTTCTGCCGCAATCACACTCTATTTTGTAAGTAAGGATTGTGATTTTGCTGCTGAACTGTATAACAATAAGTATAACAAATTTAGCAGGAATTTGGTTCGCTACTTAGTATAATTAAGCCGCGAGACTTGCGAGTTTTGAAGCAACGAAAATCGATTATTGTATTGAGGGGATTCGCAGCGACGAGTGTGGGATGTTTTTAAACACGAATGTGACACATTAGCTGGTTGTAACGAGGGCCTTTGGAATATATGAGGATGGTAAAACTGGTACAAGAAAGACATATATTGAGGGGTTAAACTGCAGTTCGTAGATCAGATATTTGCAATAAAGTCTAATTACGAAATAGATTCCGTCATTGTTTTGTTTCCAGTATTTTAAGAAAGATAGTTCACGTTAAATTTAAATCGAATTGAATGAAATTTTAACTAACTTCTCGCTAGTAAGTTTTGTATAAATATAAAATCATAGAATACAAGAAAATTTAAGTTAGAGAGTTACTGTTTCACAAAATAGGTAGTCGAATTTGTTTGTCTCGCGTCGTTTTTCTCTTGTAATGGAGAAGAAAATCAGTCACGACACTTCAACAATGTTTACGATATCAACAGAAACGAATAAGTGTTATTTGTTGAAACATGATTAGCGTTTGGACGCATTTAGGAACATTCTAATTTACGTGTTTACGGTTGAAACGTAAACAGCTTTACATGAAAAGAGCTGTATGTGAGTTGTCATTAGTAAGTTGGTGCACGTAATGTAAAATGTTTACTATATCTCAATTTGATTGAACGAGTAAGCACAAAGGTTCAATACTGACAGTGCTTTGGGATTTTATACACAAAAAAATGACAGTTGTATTATAAAATTAAGTAAATTATGTCATTTTAAAATCTCAACAAAAATAATTTCTGTATTTGTATACATCAAAAAATTGAATATTGGTTAAATTTTCTAATTTGTTGGTCACATCTAGACCACAATTAGAATTGTAACATCAATTTCAGCTAATATTTATGGAGAAATATGGCAATTGATGTGCAAATAATTACACCATTATATACCTCATGAAATGTCGTGAATTTTAAGTTTCTTGTTAATATGACGTCTGGCAAATTTGGCTGTGTCATACATTTATAATTGTACTGAAGTCAGATAAATATATCTGTGTAATAAAATATTCCTCTAAATTTAGATTTTTCAGATTTAGATTTCCTTTATTTAAACAATTACCGCATTGAATGCAGAACAAACTAGAGCGGAAATTTGATCCGTATTTAATATATTTGCTACTTACGTAATAATCTAATGTAAATTAGAGGGGAAGATTAATAGTATATCGAAGATGTTATCACTCTGTGTGTACTGAAACCTACTGGTAAAACCTCAAAACGACCTTTTTGGTTTTGAAATAAAAATTATTTGGAGTTACCTCGTTAGGAACTACAGAACATGTACATAGATAAGATTTGACGTGTTTACTGAAGTGTTGATTACATATTGCTATATTCGACAGCTGATTCATATCAGCGATTCCCATAGTAACAATTAGGGAGATGTTCCGGAAATTAGGGACATTTCTCAATTTCAATGTTTAAGTACAAAAATATCCATGTTTCCCGTAACAGTGTCAATATTGCCATCTACGGGTTACGAAATCGTGCAACCGAATTTCTCTCTGAAAAAGCAAGGTTAACCGCACTATTACATAAAAGTGGGTCAACAAATTTGCGGGAAACGGAAAAAAACTTTTCCTTTTTGGAAAGAAGTGTTAATATATTCTTTTAACATCTCATGACAAATAAGACAACATTAGGAGCAAATGTTTTTTCAGAGTACATTTTCCAGGATGTGTAAAGTACAAGAATAAGTATATAAGGAGCGCATTCGCCATTTTAAACGTCAGTTTTAGTGATACTAAATATCGTGCTTACTATACATACCTTTTTTCGACTGCTCATATATTAATTTCAGTTACTTTGAGTAACTAGGAAATGTTTACTCACATCCATAAATTCAAAGTATTGGTAATAATTCTATATTTGTCCCATTTTCGGTTTGGAGCTACATTTATTGTCATAAATAGATAGCCACCATATTTTCAGAAAATGCTGTAGGCAATTATTCAAAGTAAGTGATTAGTGTCAGAATGTTTTCTCGTCTTTGGAAGAAATGAAATTGCAGGAGCTAGCTTTATTGGAAAGCAGTTATCAAATAAAAGCTTAAAACAAGAACAGCCATTAATCGTCGATTATAGTTAGGCAGAACATGCTGTTTAGATACGAATTTTATACGGAGTTGACTTTGCCAGTACAAGTATATGCCTTTACGGCATACAAATTACACGCTTGATGTTTGCACTAATAAAATGAGTCCAATGAGCTTGTGCGAATCGATACGTCCCACAATAAACTATGACGCGATCAATGAACGTCCTTGAAATATAAAAACCACATCCATATCTGAATGTCGTTCAGAGCATAATGTACGAGTTTACGTTAACGGGTATTTGCTGTTACATAACGCTTCAAAGAAATTAAATATAGGTTGTAACACATTTCATAGCAAGAAAAACACAACGGTAGCCTTGACAATGAGTTTTAGATATGCTAATTTACCAGTTGTTGTCTGCTTTGCTATAGACATGCAGACACATTAAGTTGCTTGTTATTTAACTTTAAAAATCGCAATCATAACTAATTGTTGCAATATTACTTAACGACCAGTGCCGAAGTGTTAGCAAGCAACTCAAGATAAAATAAACAAGAAGACATTTCCTCGGCAGAATTCTGTGAGACACTGGTAACTGAAAAGTTATTGACGTACAGGTGTCGAGCTACTTGTTGAGAAATTAGTATGTTGTATTCGAATATTTTACTGAAGGCTTGAGAGAACTCACGAGTTGATCTCCAGCAAGGGCCACGTTTCATCGTCATCACAATTCTGCTGGGATAAGACGAAGCGTTTGAGCCTGGGCATCACCTGCTACTAACAGGGAAACACCTTCACCTTGCGCTTTCTCCCGTGTCGTAAGTGCAGAAGAAAGTGCGGGGCCCGTGGAGGGGACCTTCAACTCACGGGCGCTCGTTTCAAAACAGAAAGTAATTACAGAAATATTAAAATAACCAACGATAAAAATGTACAATATACATTAAGCTTCAGTGCAGTACCAAACGTAGAAAATTCTCTACAGCAGAAAACTACAAAGCTCAAAGGGACGACCTATTGTCATTTGCGTAATGACTATGGATATCGGAGGAGCGCAGAGAAGTTAGCCAAGGACAAGTTCCGAGGCACGTACACTCGTATAGAATATAGCGAAAACTGTTTTTATGTTCATTACCTACAACTCACTTTAGACTTCCCAGACGAGAAGTTGAAAACTGTATGCACCAGGAATAGAAAGAAAAATAACATCTCCATATTTCATGGAAATACATTAATTTGTCAATTTTTCCTCGCACATAATGCCCCACGCCCATTACAAATAAAAGAGAACATTTTATATCGAATAAAATTAATGGGAAAAATATAGAAATACATTGTTTGATTAATTTCTTTTAGGAAAAAAGAGTTAAATCGATATGATTGTTTACGAATATGACATCATCAAAATATTTATTTCATACGGAAGAGCAAAATTTTCCCATTGCCCGTCGTATTCATTGATGTCACTTTTGAGAGGAACAGTGCTACAAAAATTCTTAGATATTTTCCTAGCAAACACTTGTTTGAAACAGGTTCTGAAGACGTACCGTTAAACCCTTACTAGACAAAAAAAAATTATTGGGAGTCAAATTAGGATTATGCATTTAGAGTATACTACTAATAGACAGTCTCCAGGTGTAAACCTTAACTGTACCACGGAAGCAGACGCTGAACAGTAATTTGGAGCAACAAGAGGTCGGATCTTTCAAACGAGGACTAACAATTACAATTAGCTACAAACGACATGGCTTAACATAGAAATCCTGACGAAAGGCGCGTTGAAAAACACGATTTTCCTATTTACGAAGACGCCAATGTACGTTAATACGAAAGAAACAACGAACTTTCCCAGTGTAAATTAAATCGTTTTCAAAATAATTGATTACATACCAATTGAAATATTGACTTCTAATTAAAAACATTCAGCTCTCTCAAGGTGGATTTATGAGGGAGATAATTGGCATTAATCGCGTATATTTGCAATTTAACTCAATTTTATTTACGTTAACAAAATCTTATCTCTTACGCAGTGATCGAAACTTGGGTCTGTTGTCTGTGAACTTCTTTATCTGCTGGTCCTCTTCCTAGCTTGCTTTACAAAAGCAGAGTCGTAGTCTGCATTATACCTCTTTGTTTCAATCATATATTAATCCTTTAATCTTAAACTTCAATAAAACTTGTTCATGCTTATATCTAATAATGTCGTGCAAAATGCTAATAAAAATCAAGAGCGTTATTTTTTTTCTCCTCTGCTGGTCTATTATTTATGTAATTTCTAATCACTCCATCTGCCTCAAAGTCAGTCCTGACGCTACTCCTTTTCCAGAGATGTTCCCCTATAACAAATTAAGTTAGAACACCATAACAGTCCTGCCCGCAGACGACAGTCGACATTTTGCACCGTAGACTCTGACAAAGCTTCTTCCCTGCGTGTCTAAAAACAATCAACATACCTGGCGGATTAGGAAATCACTGCTGCTAATCGTGTCCTTACATTGGCTTCGCGCCTAATGAGTATTTTTCAAACAACCCCGGCATTTATAATATGCCTCGTTAAATATTTGAATGTTGTCAAACACCACATTGGAGGAATAACAAAACATGTTACATCGAATTGTGGGCGAGCTGAGACACTCTCCATAATTTTGGGTTTTCTTTCATTGCTAACATGCGGGTGCATATATTTCTGTTTCACAAAAGAATTGTGAATGCATACAAATATACCAAATCCATTCGCCGTTCTTCTTAAACAAATTTTTAAGAAATCTGTTAAATTTGAAACGTTTTTGAATCTTGAACAGGTATACTAATTGAGCGAAACCATTTCCGGTTCATGTCAACTACCTGTATAATATAAACGTATTTTAATGGTACAATCGTGTTACCTATATGATTCTGCGTGCATAACATTAGATATTTACTACAACTTGGTGATTGCATTGTCTCTTTTTTCTTTTTTCTTAAATCTTTAATCGAAGCTCGATAAATTTATAGTTGCAGTTCAAGAAGAGACGTTTGCTGAAATGTGAGAAAATCTAATACTCCATCGAATGGAATCAAGAAAAGGTATCAATTTTCACTGCTGTTTCTACAATATTAAAGGTGTGACTTTCATGTTTAGAAACTACTTCCGCACCTTTGGGTCTTCGGTTTGCTTTTTTCTAAACATACTACAACTCTGTTATTTTTCTCCATATATACTCACTTTTATGGACAATATCCTCACTTCATTGTATAATTCCTTCACTAATATTTCAAATTTAAGTGTATAAGCTTACAAGTGATTTTCGCTTCTACCAAGTTAATTTTGTAAATGCTTTTGAACGTAATTAGCAACAACTAGTAGAACTATACCTTTACAAATTGTCGAATTTTAATTGCCGTCTAAGAAAATACACACCCTAGTAATTAATAAGGCATGAGAAGACGGATATGGACACATTTTCACTACCTACCTATTTACCACTGTGAACAAAAAGTAAGGTGAATTTATTTATAAAATATATTTATTCCTCCAAATTAATTTCATCCCCTTCAAAGTAATCCCAGTCCGATAAAACGCACTTTTGCCAACGCCTTTTCCAGTCCTCGTAACAGTCGGAATAGTCTTTTTTCCGGTATAGCCTTCAAGACCTTCTTCGATTCGGTTTTTATCTCTTCAATCGTGTCAAAACGGCGTCCCCGCATTGGCCTTTTTAGTTTGCTGAATAGCCAGAAGTCGCACGGAGCCCAATCAGGCGAATACGGTGGTTGCGGAACGATATGAGTCGAGTTTTTGGCGAAGAACCAATGCAGTATGACATGGTGCATTATCGTGATGAAGGAACCAAGAGTTGTTCGCCCATAATTCAGGCCGTTTCAGACGAATAGCTTCACGCAAACGACGCATAACGCTCAAAAAATATTCTTTGTTGACAGTTTGGCCCGGCGGAAGGAATTCATAGTGCACCACACTACGATAATCAAAGAAAACTGTCAACATGACCTTGATTTCCGATCGACTTTGCCGTGGTCTTTTCGGTCTTGCTTCACCTTTTACACGATATTCGCTGGATTGGTCGGTGGTTTCAGGGTCGTATGCGTAAATCCAAGTCTCGTCTCCAGTAATGATGCATTTCAAGTGGTCCTGATGGTCAGACAGCGAAGTTTCACACACGACGCAACGCGACGCTTTTTTCCCCCCAAAATTGAGCGATTTTGGCACCAATCGAGACTTGACGCGTTTGAGACACAAAACATTCTTTAAAATGGTTTGGGCTGAGCCAAATGATATTCCAACACTATCAGCGAGATCTCTAATTGTCCATCGACGATTTTGAAGCACCAAATCTTTGATTTTCTGGACGTGGCCCTCGTCGGTAGACGTTGATGGTCGTCCAGAGCGCGGTTCGTCTTCAACGCGTTCTCGGCCCTCTTTGAACTCGTTGTACCACTTATAAACGTTTTTTTGTGCCATAGTTTGATCACCAAAGGCCTTCCGCAACATTTTCAGCGTGTCCGCACAAGAATATTCGTTCCGCAAACAAAATTTGATGCAAGTTCTTTGCTCAACAAAATCACCCATTGCAAAAATCGAAAAATTCACTTTTGGTTGTTTACAAAAACACGTGTAACTCGGAGATAATTAAACCTTTTAAGAAACAGACGCTTGGAAAATATTATAGACAGTCCTACCAAGCTAGGAAATTTTTTTTTACCTGCCTTCCTAATACCCTGGAGTTTTAAATGACAATTTCACCTTACTTTTTGATCACAGTGGTATAAATGGGTGTGTCTGCTCGCGAAAGCATGGATCAATTTCGAACATACTTGAAACACATATGAATTACAGTCTGAAAATGGTAACAAATCAGTGGGAGTGGTAAGGGGTAACATTAAAAAATTATGCGAAAGTGACCGATATACTTGCCGGTCAATAATTTTCGGGAAGGCTGAGATTAATAGTGCCATTTCAGATGTAGTTTAAGTCCAATTTCAACCTTAAACGGCATGGGAATAGGCCTTCTGAGTGGGGTGAAATAAAAATAATGCGGAAACGACAAAGATACATATTTTAAGAGGTCGCTAAGTTGATTGGAAACAAACCCGATGTTATTCAAGTTTAACATCAGTCAGCATATGTTTCACGGAGGAGGGATGAATGGTAAAGTATGTCCAAAAGTACAGAGATTGGTGTCGAATTAATTGTGCTTTTGATTACTGCGTTAGTTTTTCCGCGTCTCCGAGGTGATCAGTTGCACTCCCGACGTCGGCTTAGTCACGTGATTAGCCAAGCCGGTAAGCGGCTGACGGAGACGTTAATTAAAAAATATTTAAAACTACTGAGAGATGAGTCTCGAATTAATTTATTTTTCCCGGTAATATATGTTTGGGATAAGGTAAAGGCTGGAAAATCAGCTACTTTTATATATTTTTATGAAGGTTTACGATTATAACGTTCCGAAATAATTAAAAAATAAACTACACAATTATTGTGGCTTTCAGCCTTTTCACACACTTATCGTTGGACGCCTATCGTATTATCACTAGCATTCGTGACGCAAACTACTTCGCGGGAGGTCGAAGATATTTGCCACAAAGTCAACGTGTTTCGGGTTGTAAACACGAAATTATATCGTAGAATCTTGTCTCAATTCTTTATGAAATATTTAACTGTTTCAGAGATTTGGAATAACACATTCAGTCGAGATAAATTCAATATTCGTAAGCAAATTAGGATGAAAATTCATTAAAAAGAAGAGCATCTATTAAGGACGAAATTACCTTCTCCATTATCAGTTTAAAACTTAAGTTACAAGGAAAAATCATTATGAATTATATTCAAATAGATCCTGTTAATAGCAATTAGATTTAATAAATCTTTTAAAAATAATCAATATTTTCTTATATTACGATAACGCTCCATATTTATTTACATTTTGTGAGTATATAGTCCATCTTTCAAAAATTGATAAATATTTTGGCAGAAATATGGTTCTTAATATTATTGAAATGCGATGTAATTAAACTTTTCTTCAATAATTTTAAATTTCATGATTATTATATATGTTTTACATATATAGGTTAATTTGTTAATGATAATTAATGTTTTAAATATTTATAACTGTATATTAATTACTTTATATATTCTATACATGAGATTAAAGCTGAATTGAAACTGTGTTTAGAAAATTATATAATTTTTTGTACAAATGGTTAAGGGAATATCTCCGAAAGTTGCATATTTTCAAAATTAAATATTTTAGAAAATATTAAACAGTTTTCTTATTAAAACGGCGACTGATAAAAACATTTGGGATAGAATACAAAAACAACTATAAAAATTACAAGTTTTCCGTGAAACGTAATTAAATATGGGCGCTCAAAATTTAGAGGTCAAAGGAATCGCAAGGAATACCTTAGCAAAGATTTTGACCTAGTAGTTGGTCGAATACTTATAATTTTAATAAAAGTAGACCTAGCCATTCTCCAGTTTAAAATGAGAAAAAATGATTTTATCGTCCGACAAATAATGTTAGAATTATCATACTTGGAGCATATAATAACTGCATTTATAATATCGAAAGTACTGTTTATTCAATCAAACGTTGTTGAGTGTATTGTTGCTTACCTTAGGAATAATATATTGCATTCTTTACACGAACGGCGCTAACTTAAACAATAACGCAACGAATTTACTGTGTACTTTATTCACAAAAAAACGTATTTTTATTATATTTATAACTGGATATTCTTTACTTTAAAAATACAAAACATATAATATTTGGAGAAATTTTTAATGTTAACTACGTATGCAAAACACTCAAAGGTATGTAAGTTCGTGCTCGCCATTGAACATTTCATAAATAAGAATACAAATAATACAGTAGTTTTGTTTCGCAAAGTAAAGCAGCTACTACGAAGTCTTGTTACGTCAACGTTAAAGTGGTTTGATTTCGGAACGGCTAAAGTTTACGAACAACGAGAGGGGGCTTTTTTCCAGTTCCACAAAATATTTTAAACTTATTTTAACGAAACATAGGTACATTACTACTCATGATTCCTATCTTATAATGTAGGCATATGACGTAATAAGTTTTCCCTAACAAACCAGTTTGTTTACACACGAAATCCAATAATTTCTGTCAACGTATATGTTATAAGCTATTCCACAGAATTAACACAACCTAATCATATTTAGTAACTGCAGATAGTTTATAAGGATTAATGTGAGGTTACTGTGATTTGTTTTGGAGTTTCATTGGAATTGGAATTGGTGAAATTTGAGGAGCACGAGTATACACGTGGATAGGTTTAAACGCTGTTATCTTGGCGTATCCGCTTACCGTCTGGCTGTAGGCTCCATTGTACTATCTGTGATAAGCTCCGCAAAATACGTCCGGACTCATGAAGCAACGGGCGAACACTGCATCACCTGGTGATATTACACTGGGAAGCCCGACGCCCCGGGCGAGAGATAAATAGCTGCGTTGTTATTGACGAAGCTGAAAAAGTCATCATTGCGAAACGAGTGCTTTGAAAAACGTCTTCAAGGTCCACTAACAAACGGCGAGATTTCTTGTGAGTTTGGGGGCCGCTGCCTTCTCGTATGCCTCCACGACAGGCTTCTCTATCGATTCTTCCGTATTTTATTACAGATTCTATACCTGGCGCCGTGACTAACAACAGACCCCTAATATCACTCCAATTGTGAATTGAAGACGGTAAGCATTATAATTTGTTTACTGTTGCTCTGATGTCATGCTGTTACCAACTCAAAAACAAATTTGGTTGTCTGCATTAAGACGTTAGAATGACATAAATCAATACTTGTCATCATAGACCGCTGAATTCATTGTTCGTCGGTAACATTAACGTGATTTATAAAGAATAATATTGACATGATTTACATAAGTATGCAGCAGTATAACTTTTTAATTATTCTAGTATTCCTGAAAACTATCGATTCTGTTATTTTCTTTAATCAATAGGCCTATTCACGAAAAGTGGTCATGAAACACTTATTACTTAATCTGCCTTCATCGTAAACCTCACTATGAAATCGCTAATAATGATCTACATGTAGACAAGTATAGTTTTTATCAAATAATTCCAATAATTTCGCAATAAATAAGAAACAAATAATATCATGTTTAAAAAAAATAACAAAAATAAATGGCAGTCGATTTTTTACAAATTTTTGACAGGAACTCTGGTTCTAAGCACTGAAAAAAGTTTCCTCCAAGCAATCAAAAATGGAAACTGTAAATTTATGTCTCCTAATTATAAAACTTGAGTAAACTTGTATTGTGTCTCTACACATTAGCTATTGACTAAAAAGGAGACAAAAGTCTGGTGATCTGTGAGTTTTGTTAAGTTTCTTCAACGCTTCGTCATAGTATCAAATTTTAAAGGAACTAATAAGGTATTACGTGAGGAAATAAACTGATAATAATTTGATTATGAGAGACGTGCTTCATTGGGTGTAAATGGACCAGCACGATTCTGCGTTGTAAGAAACAGACCCCAGTTAGTGTTACAGACCAGCGTAGAGCAGAGTATCAGATCCTCTGATTATAGCTTACTTGGGAAACATTGGGACATATACTTCACGTAGGCTGTTACACATTCAGGAATGTCTAATAGATTGAAAATACTATTACAGCAATTAACAGTGCCAGAAATTAATTTTTAAATGGTATCAGTAACAGTTGGGATATCTTAGTCCGAGTAGATTACTGAGATAACACTTAAAAGTTTTATCAGTTTAATAAAGTTTTATATTGGGTCGAACAATTCTAACGAAGTGTACCATGTACACTTGTGAACGAACACAGGGAAGTTATTGCAGCATTATATTTAGCACACCTGATAAGAATTAAAGAGTAACAGTTGCAGTAACAGCTGCTAGATATCAAACTTTCGACACTGTCGACGGCCTTGACCTGAGTTCGTGAACCAAGACCTTCCGTGAAGCAACAGTTTCATCAATAATTTTCGTCTTAAGCTGTGTTCCAGATCACTATTATCATCCTATTCTTTTTTGAATTTCGCATTTCAACATTCAAAGTTAAATACGTCGGAAAAGCGCGATTCAAGGTCATTTAATTTGTATTAGGTAGACCATAGATGGATACGGGTTTCTCCATGCGTGAGAACAACTTCCATTACACACTATACAATATTGGAATTTTTTTCGAGTGACTAGCTACATGAGGGTAATCCACTCCCCTTTAGTAACATAGGAAGGGATTTGAAAGGGGAATGTGGAAGGGTTGAGCAAGGTAGCCAAGTGTTAACTAGTGTCCCCGGGCTATAGTTTAAGTATCCTACCCGGCAATTCGCCTAAAAGTGATGCAGGGAAACTTCTGGAAAAACCTGCATCAGGTAGGTCGGGAGGTTTGCCGCGGAGACGCAGAATTCCCTTTTCCGTGCCTCGACCAGTTTATCTGGCAGCTGGCCGACTGTTCTAATAGGAACAGCGAACAACAATTACCGTATGCCTCAAGGCCTGCGACCCCGAAACGTACACTTCTCAAAAAAGGCCGAGGGGCCTCGAATTTCGGAACCTTAGTTTAAAAGTAGTGGGAGAGAACATCATATGTATATGAGATCTACAGCTTTGTTTAGTTAATAGCCGAAACTAGCTGTATTTCTCTTTGAAGTTGTTTGTCAAAAGACTGCTATCATACAGTTTTACATCTCACATACTTTAGAATCTTCATATACATTCTTAATTATATGATTTATATACAACGATAAATTGTGTTCTTTATCGTCTGGATATCTCGTTAACCATTATCTTGTATCTTCTTCAGTTCAGGATATTTATTAAATTTCCCAGATTATGCATCATTTAAATGGGTCGCTAATAAATAAATAAATAAATATATATATATATATATATATATATATATATACATCAAACTAAGAAAATAGAGAAGCCTTCATGGTTCATTTTTTAGCACTATGCAACAAAGGGTTCTCGATTTAATCGAGACCTTGAAAATTCCCCCCTTCACCTATCTTCCTTTCCCCTAAGAATCGATATGTCACGAAGCTCAACAAGTCCACATGCGAAAGCAAAGTTTACAAAATCTTCTTCATTACAGAATTTAAATTAACGAGCGTGTTTCCGATTGAGATAGTCAATTATTTTCTGAGAGGTAGACAAATTACTTTCGACTGTCCATTTCACTGTTGTCTAGGAGGTTACGAAGTGAGATACTGGAACTAAGAGAAAAATGAAAGCATTAGGAAGGAAAAATTAGAAACCATATTTCTTTCTTTCCTATTTTAACAAATCTGTACTGCCGAAAACCACAATCAATCTCCAACAACAATATCTACATAATTGTGGTGGATACATCTAAGTCAGATCAGCAGAAGGTAGTATTTATTGAATACAATCCTTGATCGGCAAAATGTTAAAATTGGTATAGTTTCAGTAAACTCTGTATTTTGAGTGGTAGGCTTCATAGGAGTTGTGTGCTTTATTGGCTCTCCCCTTTAATTGCATCGGAAGGGAGAGCAATGCAGTAAAGGGATGACAAGGACCACCGGGCTGTAGTTTTAGTATCCTACCAGGCATCCGCCTAAAAGTGAAGGAGGGAAAAACCCTAGAGAAACCAGTAGGTTAGGCTCATCGCACTTATCCCACGCCTTTCTGATAACGGGAGATCAGGGTTTGTTGTCGACACGCAACTTACCCTAGTCCGTGTCTCGACCGGATTTGGGGAACAGTTGGCCAACTGGACTAATGAGAACAGCGAACAGCTCTTACCGTATGGCCAACATTTGCGACCCCGGAACTACACCCTTCAAAGTCACCCTAGGTATCATAACTATGGGAAGGAGGAAAATAGTCCTTTCGGTATATTCCACTCATGGTGATATATATGGAGTGAGAGAGAGAGAGACTTAGTAATTAGCAGGAAAAACTTTGCTAAAACACAAGGAGAAAAATATATTCATATACCAGATGAAAGAAGGATTATGTTTAAGCTGAGGTTTAGAAACCGCAAAGCACACCCAGATTCCGACATTGATCCCCAACCAAAGTTACGTAACTATGAAATACATGCTGAAAATTAAAATATTTATAAAAAACGATATAAAATAGATTGTCTATTTACATACGGTAGTAGTGTAAATGAGGATTTGCAAAATCTGCTGCTTTCAGGACATTAAGCTCAAAAGAAACGATAATTAAATTGAATTAATATTGAAAAATCATTATGAAAAACATTTTAAACGGTTAGAATTAGTACCAATTTTGAAGGAACAGGAGATTAATTTGATAGCAGGGAAGATGGTTCCTTATAAATAGAATATGTTTGCATATGGTTGCTATAAAATTGTACACATCAGAAATATTTTCATAGTTTAAGATCAGCATTTTCTTTACGCTCCCAAAAAAAGTAAAAACGAACACACGCATAAGTCTGAAAACTTTGAAATTTACTGAAATAATCTACAAGAAGAAACAAAAGAAAAGTTTGAATGGTGCCAGTTTTGATTTAATAGAATTGAACTGCTCCGCAGTAAGGATCAAAACTAGAAAGGAAGGGATGTGGCCCAAATTCCCATTCATCCATGCGGACTTCAGTACTCTGGCTGAGTAATTTCTCAAAAATGGCCAAGAAATAAGCTAAAGACGAAATGCACATTTACCACTGTCTTTCCAAAATATTGAATGAAATTTAAGACTAACAGTAATTTCTGCAGCTAACGATCATCATGTATTGTATGTAACATAATAAGTTATAACGGAAATAAATTTGAACCTTGATTCTCATAAAAAAGGTGAGTTAAGAAAGTATATAATTGAACGTGTAAATTTCGAAATCAATTCAGAAATGAAGGTTAGAAGATATGGAAATTTTGTTTTACTCATAAATATTGAAAATTGCATGGAAAATAAAATTAGAAATGAGACTTAGAAAGCGAAGGTTTTCCCGGTGAATTTGTTATAAATATTTTTTTGTTATTGGAAACATTGGCCTGGGTTGAAACCCGATAATTGAATTTAGTAGAAATGAGACGTTTAGAAATTTGTGGCGAGAGATTGGAGTGTTTGGAAGTTACGGATTGAGTGATGCGTATACGAGTACTAAGGAATAACCTGTAAACACTGTGATGATGGCTACAGTGGAAGTTATAACAGTAGGGAAAGACTTATTACGGTGTGTTAACCAAATAATTATGGACGCCGGTTAGATAGTATTGTAATATGGAGTTTTGTACAGGATAGGACCGCAATCACAATGATTAAAGAAAAACACTTCCACATCCTACGTGGTTAGGTAGCTTGCGTCCTTCAAAGGAGACACAGCATCAGACTCGTGAAAGCTCTACTCCATAAACTTGTAAACACGACAGCGTCTTGAACGAGCAATCCTCATGGAAAGAATATAATCATTCTGCAAGGTTACAGCCTCTTGAAACGATCGGCATTGTAACAATTCTATGGGCAAATTATAATGCTTCCTGTGAGTTTGACATAATTACGGTGCAAGTTTAACTTCAGTCTAAATTATATCTGTAGGTAGAGAAATACCTCACACATAAATGTCAGTTTTTAATGCAGTCCTATTTAAAGCGTAGCATTAAAATGTAACTTGAGATCGTGACAAATCTTATATAATATATATATATATATATATATATATATAGAGAGAGAGAGAGAGAGAGAGAGAGAGCGATAGCAGATCAAATTAGATAAGCGTTAGATATTCAGTTATAAATGAAACTTTAGCGTCACTTTTATTAATTTTATGTTCACTGAGCGTTCCTTCTATTGCCAACGTCCTTAAGAATTGAGTTATATGAACCTTTATGCGGTAGCATATTTTTTTTCTGGCCTAATACTATACGAGAAGTAATTCAGGACACAGTAATAAAAATAGTTTTTAATGAAATCAACATTTTGAGTTTAATATATATATTGTAATGCCAATTAATTAAGACATTAATTTGAAAATCTAAATTGTTAGAGAAATCCTTTGTGACGGCGGTCCAGAACAGAACAGAACAGAACAACAAAGCATTGTTTCCTTTGTCGGAAGGCCCGCAAAATGGAATGCGCGCTAAAATTGCGAGACGGGAGTCAGTTGGCAGGAAGGTTTGGTCAGATACAGTTTGCATTATGATTTGGTGAAATACATTTTGCAGAGAAATATTGAGAATTAGCATTCAACAGAGTTGATTGGTCCCTGAACATTTTTCTCAGGACAAAATAAACATTCACAAGAGCATTAACGACAAAACCTGCTAAGTAAAAATAGCAGTTTTTTTTTGCGCACATAGCCGGCCAGAGTTAGCAGAACAATAAAGACAACCCAAACGACGAATCGCAGAAGTTACGCAAGGCGAGTGGACTACCGAGAGGACGAAGGTGGATCATTCTGTTTCCTGTCGACATATAAAAATATTGATTTAGAATCTGTGAGTTTTAGTAGCAGTGCAAAACCCGCAATAGTGTATTCAAAATTTAAAGGTATCCTGGAATGCTGGGCAGCCGTGAGTAACAATATAAAAACAACTAATTATATAAACCTGATTAAAATATAGCCGTCAGATTTCGTTCTCTTCTTAGTGATTAAAATTGTTAATAAGAGTCAATCTTTTTAGTTTAACTTCGTTCACAATTAAATTTTGTTGGAATTTAATTGACAAGTAACTTTCTTTTTCTTTAATTGTAAATTGTTGATAAGATTATAAATATAATGATTCGCCATTATCAAACCCAGTTATGACCCTGAGAGATTGAATATTTTAAATTTTGTAAATTGTTTAAATTATTGCCAATAAATCTTTTGTTTGTAAATTTTATTAATTTTTCATTTAAAAAGCCTATCATTTAGTGTTTATTACAATATATATATATATATATATATATATATAATTAAAAAGAAACGTAAGTAATTAATGAACAAGATTTTGGGACTTGCATTGTTGGCGGCGTAAACATAATATTTGTGTACAAGAATATGGAGATATAATGCTTGCTTGCTGTGTGTATTTTCGTAAAACATTGCTGGACGTGCGGAGCTTTAGTGTATTCTTGAGAGGCAAAGCAATAAGTAGTCAGAAAACTCAGAAAGAGTGACTTTGGAAGCTCAGATGAAAAAGTTGTAAGAGCGCGTTTCTGGGAGCCATCGGGATACAGGGCTGAATGTATTTTGTCAGTCTTAAATAATTTATTATATGTAAACCCAACATTAAATTATATTTATCGTCAGATTTCATATTTTAATATTTCATTGATTGTTTAAATTAAGAATTTTCTCACGTTGTAAATTTAAATTGTTTGTAGTAAATATTCTTTATTGGAGATCAAGCCGTGACATATTATCAAGTTTTTACCAACATGTATTATAATTTCAATGATTATAATCATTTGATTTTAATAAATTAACTTTGTTGTATATTTTAAACTCTAATCTTTTTAATTAAAATCCAATCATTTTAATTTTCTTATATAGAATCTCAATAGTAATTATTATATTTTGGGGCAAATTAATTTGAAATTTAATTGTCATTTAATTGCAATTACTAAAGTATATATTGTAATAATTAAATAAAGTGGCTTCCAATAAAAAGATTAAATTTACAAACAAAATAAATTTTATTTAACAAAAGGTTAACAATTTATACAATTTAATTTTAAAAAAGATCTTTTGATAATGGCAATAAATCCAAAATAATTAAAGAACACAAAAATTAGGTTTAAAAAGAAATATTTACACTCGTCCAAACATAGACGAAATTTTCTTAACGACGAACTTAAACTAAAAGATTGATTCTACTTATTATCAATAAGAAAAAGAACGATATCTGACTTTATCTTTTAATTAGGTTTAAATATATGAATACCATGAAATTTTAACTTACGACTGTCCAGGATACTTTTAATTTTCGAAGCACAGTGACGGTTTTTTTGTACACAGATTCTATTGCACTCACAGATTTGAATTTAAATGTTTCTATTTCCAAACTCATGAACCAGGAACCTCTGCTTCGTCTCTCCCTCGCTCGGTTGAGTCACTCACAGATTCTAGTTCTGCTTGCGTAGATGTAAATGTTTTTGGTCTCGTCTACTTCCAGCTGACTATTACTCTGTACTCCAACAAAATTTCACTCCTGCATATATCAATGTTTTGTGACTACTGCATTCGACAAGATTTTGTGGCCGACTTAATACGAACTGTTTTTAACTTTACTTTTTAATATTTGATATCATCTTTCTAACACGACCACATACTGCCGTTTCTGACCGCCGACTGAAAATTGCTCAACCGTCTCTTAATTTTGAGCGCGCATTTTTCTGCTTCCAACAAAGAAACAAAAACTCTCTTTCATTGTTGCTGTTATGGGTTCGGTATCCCGCTGTCAAATAATGTTTCTCCAACAATTCAGATTATCAATCACCATTAATGCCTTAAACAATAGACATTACAATATATATATATATATATATATATATATATATATATATATATCAATAATTGTAAGTTTTATGTAATAATTATTTTTTAATATAATTGTCGGCGTAATAATTGAGGGCAGATCATTGTTTCCGCAAGAATGCAGAGTCTGAAAAAGTTAATTTGCGATTATTGTCGGAATAGCGTACGTAATACGCACAGAATTTGGTCAATTTCAATTCTCTGTTAAAAAAGTATATTTTTTAATGTGCAATCGCAAGACTGAGGGTTTTTTTTAAGAGTCATACTACACTTCTAACTAAAGTTATTGAATATTTTATACAGTATGAAACATTAGATCATCTGAACAGCGGCGCGCAAGATTGGTTAAAAGACTGCTGCAAATTAATTCTCTAAGGAGCAACAGGGTATTCAATTTAGCTGATCTTTTCATTTTTATTATTATTTGTATAATATGGATGCACTGTCTTTCTATAAGTTCATTTGGAATATCTCGCATTAATATGTATCTCGTTATTTATTTAACCTACTTTACTTTAGTTCCTTAGACGGAAAACATTCAGTGTGTTGTGGGAGCCTGACGAGTGTGTTTTTGGAGCCTGACCAGGGTGGTCATGGCGAGTCTGAATGCTTTGGGAGCTTGACCAGTGTGTTTTGAGAGCTCAAATGTTGGTCATGGCGAAAGAGTGTGTTGGTCATGGAGTACGAGTCTGGTTTAGAGTGCAAACGATAATTTTTTGGGAAGCTTGTCTTGTGGATTTTAACCAATCTAAAAAAAAACAGGACGTCGTAAAGTTTGTGAACAGTTGTTACAGAGGCACCGGAATTCTGTGGTGAAACGATATAATAATCAGTGTTATGGCCTGTTAATTAAATATTTTCTTTAAAATAAAATAACTGCGGAGTGAACGATACGTTACCAGAGCAGCGCTAAAAAAATGGTATGTAAAAATTTATTTTGTAAACTTTTATGTAAATATAATTTACCGTTAGATTTGTCTAGTTTTTTTTTGTTCGATGCTTTAATACAATTTGTTATCGTAAAATTTAATTTGTATTTCTTTTGTAACTCTTTTGGTGCAAATTACAAATCACTATCATTATTAGTCGCCCAATAAGCGGCCCTGAGGTTATGAGTATCATTAAAGCTGTGGCACTTTTCTCAAAAAATAAATATGTAGAAAATAGAAATTTTAATAAATAATATATTTGTTAGCTTTAACTAAATTTTTAATTAAATTCAAGGGAAAAACCTATAAATTATCTTTTCCTTTCATTAATTTGGATACCACATAAATTGGCTGCAACGTGGTGAAATTTTTATTATTATATAACTTTGAATATAGCAATATATATATATATACATATATATATATATATACATATATATATATATATATATATATATAGAGAGAGAGAGAGAGAGAGAGAGAGAGAGAGAGATTTATTCATTACTTATTTTGTCAGTATTTGGTTATTTTATCTTATTACTATCTGGAGGGCCGGCATTGCCCGAGTTGTCATAATTAAAATCAGCGACATGCATAACCCCGTATTCGACTCCAATCTCGGTTGTATTTGAAATATTTTTATGTAACGTCCCTTCACCCGCACCGCTAAGGGGCCGAAAGGGCTGAAAACATCGAGAGAAACACTATCAATCTCATTGACCCCGAAAAGTACAGCAGTTCCGCAGGGTGTCCACTACGTGAAAAGAGAGGTGGGTTAAAGTGGTAAGAGTCCCTCACTACCGTGTAGATTCGTCAACAGTATTTAATGTATTAGATTTTGAGTTTAAGTTTCATACATAAATTGTGCAATCCTCGTGGAACACTGAAAGCCTGAAAATTTTTACCTTTCGTATTTTGAATTTTCTTGAGATTTTGTTTCTTCTCCTACTTCTAAGTATTTGAAATATTTATTCTATTCCTCTGCAACGGATTTCATCAGTTCCTCTGATAACTTGGGAGAAAATAAATCCGAGATAGCGCGTAGTAAAACATTTGATATATGTAAGAACATAAACATAGGGTTACGCTGACTGTACGGGGTGAATACATGTGTAATGTTTTCGTACCTCCTCGGGTGGCAATATACATATATTTCTTGTAGATGGCAGTAGCTTGCGCACTACTACGAGACTTTCTTGCTTCTGCTAGTAGATGGCATAAGTTGCAACTCTGTTATATTACCACCGCCTTCTGAAATCACGCCCAAAGTTTATCTCTCCTAGCAACGCGACACTAGCGCCAGGACGCCTGTTGCTATGGCAACGGAAGTTTGGTTGCCAATTCATTAAAACACTGAGTCATGCGTGTAAGAAGTCACGAAATCTATTAACGAAAGTGCTACAAACATATTTTGGGATGATATTAATTAAACCTAACGATGTTTAGAAATACGATAAATTTTGTGAAGAAAGCGTCAACGATGACCAAATTGATTGTAACATCGAATATGTAAAATTGATAGACAGTGGAGAACATTCAGGCTTAGAACAGGTTACAAAACCGAAAATGACGTTGTTTGGCTGATTAGATACGACGGTGAGTCCAAAGATGTGGAAGATCTTCAATGTTATTCTTTGCGGAATACATGCAAGGCCGAAGAAAATTTTTCAATAAATGTACGATTTGTCTGCAAAATAACGGTAATTTTTGTAAGATAAGATAGATTACAGTTTCAACACTTATCAGTTGTCAAAATTGCAAAGCAAAGTGCGGTTATAAAACACATTTTGTAATTTCAAAATACGAATCAATCAGATGTTAGATCGGTTAACAAAATCTACTTGTTCTCCAATACTACAAACATATCAATAAATAAATTAACTCTTAAATGGTGAACATGAAGGTCACAGTTGCGATTTGAACGAATGGTTAAAAAATATTTAAGAAGCCAATCCTGCATTAGGGAATACATAACTACCCGTTTATATCAACATTTCAAACAGTCTTCTCGAAATCCGAGATTACGGGGTTTCGTTTACACTTCTTTTTCTCAGTCAGTTATATTGTTATACTTATTTAACTATCTAGAATATAGACTGGGTGAATTATAAATGTACTTTTATATATATATATATTGATTGCGGGACAGTGGCATCAGAAACTGAAGCGGGTTTGACAGTCGATCTCTCTCTCTCTCTCTCTCTCTATGCGTACACATACATACATATATATTGTAATAAACACAAATAAATTATTAATTCTAAATTAAAACGAGCTCCACGTTGAACGCCAAAATGTAGTAAACACTACTGATTTACAATAAAATTTCATTTTAATTTGTCCCACGTTGAGATGCAAAAATGTGATAATCAAGTTTAATTATTAATTGTTCATTTAAATAAACCCTCATTGGAGCAAATTTGTAATAATACAATTTAATTGATTTTAAATAAGCAAAATAAAAGTTGAAATGATAGGATTTTAAATGAAAAATGAGAATTTAAAATATATAAAAACAAAGTTAATTTATTAAAAACAAATTCCTATCACAATTGAAAATTTTGTTACAATCTGGTAAAATGTCACGGCTTAATTTCAGGGTCGACTGTCTGGTCTCCAATAAAGAATGTTACAACAAGACAATTAAAAAGTTACAATGTGAAAAATTCTTACCTCAAACAATTATTGAAATATGAAATCTGACGACAATTATTATTTAAATTAGGTTTACAATTAATAATAGTTCTTTTTAGTTTACATTACCATTAGCTATTTGTCGGGGGGGGGGGGATCGTTCTCACTCGATTATTGTTTAAACACTTCAAAGACAGGCCATATGTCACTGAATTTAATGTGGTTGTAATTTTCAGACGCAACACTTACTGCTCTTTACAGTTGATAACGTTGTTTTTAAATCTTTGATGCATGCATAAATATGCCAATGGACAAATACTTCAGATTGTCGACTCGTAATTTAAAAACCCGGAACTTTAAAATATTATGTCACTGCTGCCTCTATACTCTTGCTTGAATATGGTAACAGGAACTTTGAATCGCTTTCCTGGTTAACGCAACTCTTAATTATCTCCTCCTAAAACACACTCTGCACCTTTCCAGAACATACTCTGCATTTCAAGTTGTCTCTCCGCCGACTCCCAACACACACTTAAGTTCCGCGCGTCCAGCCATGCCTTCGCGACAATGCCCATAGCAAGCAAACATTATAGCCTCCATATTCTTGTACAAAATTCTTATATTTACGCCGCCGACAATGAAATTCGTAAAAAAAATTATTAAATAATTACATGTTTTTTTACAATATATATATGAACCTTCGTTCAAAAACGGAGACAGGAAAAGGCATCCCCAAAGGTAGCTGTCTCCTATAAGGAAAGAGATCAAGATATGTGGACTCGCAGGTAGAACCTTATATAAGAGGGTTACCTTTGTGGATGTCTTTTCCTCTCACTGTTTTTGAACGAAGGATCCCACAAACAGAGGCACTTCGGCCTGTTTTGAGAGGTGTATGTTTCGAGGTCGCTGACCTTGAGCAAACGGTAAGAACTGTCCGCTATTCCCATTGGAATAGACGGCCTCTGTCGTCTAAAATAGTCGAGGCACGGAGAAGGGAATGCTGCGTCCCCACAGCAAACCCCTCTCCCACCATAGCCATTTCTTGTACCAAAAATATTACTCGTTTTCGTCGCAGCCACTAGTGCTGTGTGCCATACAGTGAATTTCTGTAACGCATACAAAATAAGTGCCCGCGTATTTGAAACAAAACAACATGTTTCTATCTGTTCCCAGGCATAAAAAAAATATCGGACACATCTTTTGCATAATAAATTTGTGTTAACGATTAAATCACGCAGTTCTAGTAGTAGTGTTTGTTTGAAAGTTTTAGAAGAAGACTATATTAGAGTTACTGGTATAATATTTTTGTTTATGTATAACACTAATTTAGACACAAAATTTATTTTTTAATCAGAAGTACTATCAAGTGTGAACTAATTTTAACAGTCTTTTAAAACAGGATTATTATAAGTAAAACTTCGAAATGGATTTTTTCCGTTTCTTCATTACTTAATTCGCAACGAACTACAAGTTCTCGCAAGTCGATAGATTGCTCGATGTTCCTTCATTTTTTATTGGTCAAAGCGATATGGCGTCAACTGACTCTGCGTTATTACGAATTAAACTGTATTTTCCGTAAGCTGTTTTTGTGGTTTGAAACAAATCACTGGAGATGAAATATATTGCCGTCACATCGAACCAGACAGCAAACACCAGTGAATGGAATGAAAATTCCCCAATAAGCGCAATTGATAAGAATTAAAATATAAATAATTAAGCTACCTATTGGTAAAAACCTGTAAACGTAATCAATGTATTACTCTAATACGCACAATTGTTACCTTTAGACTTTGATGTTGTGAAGTATTTTTATTTAGCATACATGCAAATCGGTTATATTCCCCTTGAAATCAACATATTCAAAGTTTAACTCGGCTATTACCATGATATCAGCTCTCCATTGCTATTTAGGATAGTTGTAACGAAGCGGTTTTTGTCCAAATTCCAAACTGATATTCCAGTAATTATGATGAAGTCATCAATCTGAATATCTGTCACAAGAAATGCAAGTTGTCTATCTGCTAATGTGTGACACAGGGTAATGTACCGTTGCCTTGGGAATTCCAGCTAGCTTTCACTCCTATGCTAGACAACTGAGTCTACCAAACATCCTTTTTGATAACACTTTGGGGACGTGCGTTTCAATACTTTATCAAGCTCTCAGTAATAACTTACACAGAATTTAAATAAGAAACGTGAAATTAAAATAGCTATTCGGCTTCAGCATATTATTTTAATTAATAATTTTATTTATAGTTGCATTAGCGGTTGTATTTCACTTGGTTGGGGAACTAATTTGTGGGGGTTTCTCGGTATGTAAATGCACGCACACGCATCATGGGATCCGAACACGGGACCTCTGTGATGCGAGGCAGTGACGTAGACCATGACACAACAGAAGGTCGGCAGCATAGTATTCTTCAATCTTAATTAAGTTTAATTTTTTCCAATGTTTTTTGATTCACTAGTTTTTACAACGAGAGTGCTCACTGAGAAAATAGTTTTACTGTATACTAGATCAGTGTTTCCCAACGTGGGTCCCATACCCCACAGGGAGAGGGGGGGGGGGCAATTTGAATGTGCAGGGGGCGATTCGAAAATGAGCTCGAATAGAATTTTAACACCGCTAGTTATGATTTAATTTATACAACAGGAAGAATTGTTGGTATCTCAATTTTAAATAAGCATTTTGTAAGTTTGATGCTTTCCCTAGAGCCCCACTTAAAAGATTGGATGAATATAAACTACGATGTACTCCCGAGTATTGTTTACTATGTCTAGTGAAGGAATAGTTCGTACTGTGTTGGATGATTGCTATGACATGCGCTAATTGCTTGTCTACTGTAGTCAACTCCGCGTGTTAAATGAAATAAGAACTTAATTTCGTACAAAAGCTCGAAAGGGCGATAGGTTTCTCGATTTCAGATTAAAATAAATTATTACCTTTTTTATATACAGGATTGTTACTATAGAAGAACTGTGACACACAAATTGAAATTAGGCTTCTTTAGGAACTAATTAAATGTTTTAATATAAAAATTTTCCCATGCCTCACCCATATATTTATAACTATGTAACACACATATTTTTCATATTCAAAAATTGCATTTTTCCTAAAGAAGGCTAATTTCAACCTGTGCAACACGGTTCTTCTATAGTAATAATTCTGTGCATAAACAAAGTAATAATCTATTTTAATCATTCGAGCTTTTGTAGGAAATTAGTTCTTATTTCATTTAAAACGCAGAGTCTAGATAAAACAACTAGACTACAGTATGCAAGCAATTAGCCGCAAGTCATATCAACACACTAGGTACTATTCCTTCACTAGGCATTGTAAACAATACTCTCAGAGCACGTCGTAGTTGATATTACTCCAATATTTCAAGTGCGGCTCAATGGAAAGCACCAAACTTACAAAATGCTTATTTCATATTGAGATAGCAACAATTTTTACTTTTGTAAAAGTTAAATCATAGCTGGCGGTTTTTAAATTCTAGACGATCTCATACTCAAATTGCTGCCTGTGGAGTGTAGGACCCACGTTGGGAAACATCGCCTTCGAAGATACGGATTAAGTAGGCCGGGGGTGTGACGAGTTGTCTCATTACCGCGCGTACATCGGGAGCAGGTTTTTAACACCTGAAAGGTAGTCACGGAGATAGTAATACAGAGTTTCAAAGCACGGATAATCGCATAGGTAAAGATCCGAGTTATTGATATCTAGGAAGAAAATAATGATCAAGTACAATATATGTTCTGGAATGGTCTGCCGATTAAACTGTGTTAGCTTCATTAAGTATTTCAAAATAACGTGTAATTTATAGTGATTACAAAGTAAAATAATCGTTAGAAATTGGTGTTAAGCTTGCTCACAGCATGAATTCTCCGAACAGAAAGGCAAGATAAAATGTATTTATTGCATAGATTTATTAATATTCCATACTGCCGCCAAATATGTCACATGAACCGAATGTGTAGTGTTTCGTTTGAGCTTACAAATGTTTAATTAGTGGTGATCTTCCTATCTAAGGAACTAAAGTAACGTAGATGAAATAAATAACGAGATAGGCATTACCTACTAAAAAAATCACTACGATACGTGCTCATGTAATATCTGTCAGCAACTAGTCCCTGCTGACTCACCCATTTATCGATTTGAATGAAGATGTGTCTGGAACATTGGGGAGTTAAACTACGGATTCCTAGGGATGAGGTGTCGCTCTCTAGCGGCCGTAATGTTATGGTGGATGACGTCACAAACGTTGTCGCGTTGGTTTCTTAGAAAGCGTTGGTGTTACCATAGCGGTGCCGCCAGTTGTATGACGCTAGCGTTAGCAGTTGATCGTTTTTTTTCCTGGTGTACGGTAAACATTTTATTATATGCTGCAAATAGTGCAAATGTAATTTGCTACCGAAGATGACGAAATATTGATTGATTTTGTCTGCAATCATGAAGCTTTATATATTGTAAAGAAAAAATACTATAGAAAAATGAATAGATTGTTTTCCTAGAGGGAAAAGTGCTGGAAAGAATGCGAAACCCCTTTTTGACATTTCTCGTTTAAAGATAAAATTACAAAAAGACGTGTTTCATCATGCACAAATATTTAAATGGACACTATTGCAGGAAATTTTTCAAGAGAAAGAGACGCAATGAGTTCATAAATAAGGTACGTAATAATAAATAAATTTTAACAAATTATTAATAATGAGTTTTAAAACTTAATGTAAGTTCGACAATGCTCTGGTTTATTAAAATAAAAAGACTGGAGACGCTACATATTCCTATGCATATCTTTGGACAGCTGTTTAATTCCGTCCGCCGCATCACATCGTATATGCTGCAAAGCTTTTCTATGCAACTGCAGCTAGAGTATATTAGTCATAAAGCAGGCCGCTCCGCGGTTACTGACCGTAGTCGCCTGCGTCGCTCGGAGAGGCCGAACTGCGCGGTCGTGGCGGAGGAGCTGGCTGCGGCGTCGGGGAAGGCGTCCGCCGCCTCTTCGTGGTTCGCCACCGGCGTCTCCTCCTCGTCCCCGCCCAGCATGAAACTTGCCTTCTCCTCCGACATGTCCCCGCTTCCGTTAAATGCTGAAAGAAAAATATTTTTAACGTTAATTATTTCTGAGAACTCGCAAATATATATCGTTAAGTTAGTTTCTGTTATGCATAGCTAGCACCCAGTACATCACACATAAATTAAAGAAACAAAGTAAAAATCGGATCTTGGGCATACGGTAAGAGTTGTTCGCTATTCCCATTGGAATAGTCGGCCAGCTGCCTCCTAAACTGGTCGAGTCACGGAGAAGGGAATGCTGCGTCCCCGCAGCTAACTCCTCTCCCGCTATCGGAAGGGCGTGGGACAAGTACCCAATGCCCGACCTACCCGATGCAGGTTTTCCCTGCATTTCTTTAGGCGAATGCCGGGTAGGATCCTTAAACTATAGCCCGGGGGCCCTAGTTACCCTTGGCTACCTTCCTCCACCCTTCCGCATGCCCCCTTTCAAATCCCTTCCTATGCTATTAAAGGGGAGTTGCCCAAAGTGGATTACCCTCATGTAGCCTGTTGCCCTAAAAAAAAAGGTTGTCAGGGGCTACCTTTGGGTATGCCTTTTCCTCTCCGTTTTTGAACTAAGGTTCCCCAAGCCGAGGCACCTCGGCCTGTTCTGAGAGGTGTATGTTCCGGGGTCGCAGACCTTGCGCATACGGTAAGAGTTGTCCGCTATTCCCATTGGAATAGTCGGCCAGCTGGCTCCTAAACTGGTCAAGGCACGGAGAGGGGAAAGCTGTGACCCCACAGCTAACCCCTCTCCCGCCATCGGAAGAGCGTATATATATATATATATATATATATATATATATATATATATATATATATACAGTCTATCTACACCTTCTTCTTCGAATCCCTTCCCATACTATTAAAAGGGAGTTGCCACCATGTGGAATAAAGTCGATCAGGAATTAAATTTACAAGTAGTTGTACATCCTCCGTGATGGTAATGGAAAAAATATAAGTACAAAAATATTTTACTTAAAGAACGCATATGATGAACCAGGAAAAATGTAGACGAATCAGGTCGGGTAGATGTGAAACGCTCCATAACTGACGCACTTGGACGACGTCCGGGACTCTGCTGTTGGAGAACCGGACCCCCTAGACAACGGCCCGACTGTCGGCTGCAGGGTGAACGACACCGTGCCGGCCTAGTGTGAAACGTCTCATATGTTTTTAAACCTTTCTGTGGTGAATCTGAGGTCGTTTATTCGATTGTCGGGTAAATGTGAAACGAGCAAATGGAGGGCCACACGCCACTCCATCCGACATTCGTTTCTGATGTCACAGTTCTTTGCTTGCCACAAATGCCGGGCGGTTTATGGCACGCCAGGGTTTAGAAATTTCACAAAAGAACTTGAACAAAACCATTTGGTAAAGGGACAGAATTTAGTAGCGGGAAATAATTCGCGAATCTGTCTGGAGAATTGATGGATGACGTTTTTCAGAGGCTGGAGAATGGAATATAAAAACGAGACAAAAAGCTCTCGTGAAGCTTTGTTTTTACAACTTTTTGCTTACACGTGAAATGCTGTAGAAAATATCGTAGCCTATCGATATATGCAGGGACAACATTTTATGTAACATAGCATTTCGGAGAAAGAATTGCGGATAATAGCGTGGAAACGGACTTCACAAGAGGTACACTGACGCTGAGGCAACTTCGAGGCTCAGAGACATAATACCGAGTTGATGTAACCAAACCCATTAATAATTTATTTCATTTCTCTTATACATTGGAATCAATTGGATATTTATCTTAAGTTGTCTCTTATCATCATAATACCTGAGTAATGAGTCAATATTTAAATCGGCATAATATTATTGCTCAAACTTTGCCATTCTAAAATATCTGTTAGGATAAAAAATATGCTATGCATATGCAACCGTAAAAATGTATATAATGATCATTTGTAATTCATAACTAACATATTTTATATATACTTTAAATCGGTTTACCAAGCATTTCCACCATAATAACGATCTAACGTGCGGGCTTACGATACAAAGGGAAAATGCCAATTGAATTTCAAATTAGTGTAGTGGGTAGAAGATCATTTTTCATTTATTTCCTCTCTTTAATATATTATGAAAGTGCTTCTTTTGTGTTACCCATATTTGTATCAGCTGATCTCTCTACTGGGTTTCAAGTATTAATTTTATGTTATTAAGGTGAAAGAATGAGACGGCTTTTAGAAATTTCGAGAGTTTTTTCCAAGTAAAGAATTAGCAAATAGGTGTCTAGAATGGAAACGTATTGGAGTATTACAGTGACTAGACAATGGTAATGTTACTGATGGAAGAGAATCGCGAGCTGATATAGAAACAGAAAATGTAAACACACAGACGGAGGCTATTTCAGTAATGGACATGTTAAAAAAATTAGTGGTTGTTATAGAAGTCATTATAAGAAAATTGATTTAGAGGGTCCCATAAATAGTAATTATAGGTTTTGTATTTCTTGTCATGTTATTTGTGTGTGTGGAGCATGTATAAAGTTCTTTTTTTTTGCAACAGGCTACATGAAGGTAATTCACGTTGGGCAATTCCCCTTTCATAGCATAAGAAGGGATTTGAAAAGGGGGATGCGGAAGGGTAGAGGAAGGTAGCCAAGGGTTAACTAGGGACTCCGGGTTATATTTTAAGGATCCTACCCGGCATTCGCGTAAAGAAATGCAGGGAAAACCCTAGAGAAACCTGCATCAGGTAGGTCGGGCATTGGGTACTTGTCCCACGCCCTTCTGATAGCGGGAGAGGAGTTTGCTGTGGGGACGCAGCATTCCATTCTCCGTGCATCGACCAGTTTAGGAGGCAGCTGGCCGACTATTCCAATGGGAATAGCGGACAACTCTTGCCGTATGCCCAAGGTCTGTGACCCCGGAACATACGCCTCGGCTTGTGGAAACCTTAGTTCAAAACGGAGAGGAAAAGGCATCCCCAAAGGTAGCCCCTTCGTATCTCTCCTACAAGGTTCTGCCTGCGAGAGAACATCCCTCGCAGGTATTGCCTGCGAGAGAATAGCCCTCGCAGACTCGTTGCGTATAAAGTTCTTTACTGCGTTCATGTACATAAACAATGTTAAAGAATACTTGACTATCAGTGATTCATCTTTAATTAATATTAATGATTCTTGGTTTATGGATCGCGTAAAATTTTCGCAGTAATATTCTCCTCGCCATAGATGTCTTAATTGTGTGGCTCAGTTCTGCAAATTCCTTAACAACGTCCTTGTCTCGGAAACTCAGAGAAGTCATGCAATTAAGTAGTTTGCATTCCCATTCAGAAACTCCCGAATTTCGTGTTCCTTCTTACTACATTGAAAATAAGACCCGGTTGATAAACCAGGAATAATTAATTAAATAGATACCCCAGCCAAGCCCACGTTAATTAGTATGAATATCATTACTTTGTTTTCCTTTTACCATATATGCAGACATCTTGTTAATATTTGAACTTGACACTATAATTTGTTCAGTGTGATCTCACCGGAATAGATTTATATCTAACTGAATTTTTCGTTCAGCGTAAGACATTTATAAATACAGTAATTTCATAGTTAAAATAAGGAAAATAGAACAGCAAATGGCGATACATGTTATACACAGAAAATTGATAAATGACAAATAATACTATAGAACGTAGATCAGTTTTATTTTGTTATAGGCGTATTAAATAATTAGTTTCTTATTATACATAAGTAGTTACTTGAGAATTTAAATTATATTTACAATAAAGTGAGGACACTGTTCATATTTAGTAAAAGTACAGCTAAATAAAGTTTTGATTATACTTTTAATTGTGGTGAGGGGTAACACTGATTAGTTTACAGTTTCATCAACGAAAAGTAGAAAATGAAGTTGGGGGGGGGGGGTGTAGACAGGCTATGTATAGGGTAGTAATCCACATAGTGGCAACTCCACTCTTATAGCATAGGAAAGGGATTTGAAAGGGGGGATGCGGAAGGGTGGAGGAAGGTAGCCAAGGGTAACTAGGGCCCCCGGGCTATGGTTTAAGGATCCTACCCGGCATTCGCCTAAAGAAAATGCAGTACAAACCCTAGAAAAACCTGCATCAGGTAGGTCGGGCAAACGCTCCGCGGTTTGAAAATCCAATGAGAGAGTTATTTAAAATAATTTCATGGTCCAAGGCCACAAGGTAAAAGAGAGAGAAACAAAGATGGGAAAGCATACGCCAAGCTGATTGGAAAACAGATAAATATATTTTTTTCCGAGCCATATAAAAACAAGAGAAAAATCTCTCGTGATATTTGAACTTTTTTCTTACATGTGTAGTACTGTAGACAAGTGATTAAGTACTGAGAGATCACTGTACCGAGAGAAGCAGAGACAAAATTTTTTGGAGAAAGAATCGCAGCTCCGAGGGTGCGATTGCAGGAAAGTCAACGCCAAAGAAACCGGTTGCTATTTCCTGAGGCACTAGGGGTCCGGAAAATATTCACACACATAATACTCAGCTTACGTACGAAAATGCCGCGGTAATGTCGTCGCTTCACTTCTTATACATGGGAGTCAAATGACGTTTTTTCTTAAGTTGTCTCTTACCGTCATTTTTCCTAAAAAAGTATTCTATAATCTACAGAGTGGCCCAAAAAAATGTATCCACTGGTTAACCGTCCATAACTTGCAAACTAATTGACGGAGTTGTCTTAATTTTGGTGAAAGTGTAGCTCTTCAAGTCCAACTTAAAGATATCACTGTAGGTGTTCGAAATGGTCACCATTAACATCCACACACAAACGATGTCGCCGAACTGCAGCACGAACTACTGACTGCAACGTGTTCAGTTGGATATTTGCACATTAAAGTACGATGGATTCTCCAAGTTCATCCAATGTGAGTGGCTTTTGTCGATAAACGACGTCCTTTACTGTTCCCCACAGGTAAAAGTCCAGAGGGAACGTGGTGGATACCCTACAGCACCTCTACGGCTTATCCATCTTCGTCGTAGATTTTCGTCGAGATAAGCCCTAACACGATTGTGGTAGTGGGCTGGGGCACCATCTTGTTGAAAGTAAAATCTTTCGTCTCCATACAAGTCTTGGATGGCAGGTAAAAGAGATGTTTGAAGCTTCTGAAGGTACAACTCACCGGTAACTGTACCGTCAAAGAAGAATGGCCCAGGTAAGACAACCCACACCACACATTTACTCCTGGCTTTGTCTACATGGACGTTTGGATTTTCGGCGGCCCAGTAGATGCAATTTACTGTACCATTGAGTTTGAACTGTGCCTCATCAGACCACACTATCATCTCCGCAAGCTCTTCATCGTTGCGCACCATGTTATTTAACCACTCGCTGTACTCCATCTGAATCGTCCTCGTTCATTGCGTGTACCAATCTTGGGATGTAGCACTTCCACTTTGCTGAACACTTGAGCGACTTACTCCAGTTTCACGGACACACAGACTTCTGTGGTGAGCGGGTGAATTGTAACACAAGATGGGACTTGTTACTGTTACGTGTCGTCCAGATCGTTGTTTGTGTACATCTTTAACACAGCATTCGGCTTCAAATTTGTCTCGAATGCGACGAATCGTTAAACGTGTCGGTGGCTCTGTTTGATACACATTTCGCCATTGCCGTTGAACCTCATTAATGTTTTCGTACTTAAAATACCACTTTAAAACAGACTTCCTTTCATCAAATGTAAGCCTTACGCCAGCCATGTTTACTCGAGTAACAGGTACAACTAACAATAAAACACTAACTACCTGGCGACTGTACTCTGACAAAAAAAACGCAATGCAACGTTTGTGTGTCGATTGGCGGAACTACAAACTATTACACTACCAAAAATGAGACAACTTCGTCAATAAGTTTGCAAGTTATGGACTGTTAACCAGTGGATACATTTTTTTGGGCCCCTCTGTATAATATGATTTCTCGCACTTAGCTATTTTTAACAAAAGACAGTTTGAATAAAAATACATGATAATCATATGTAAATGGGTAAATAATAATTTGTATTAATATATAATATTTTTATTTATTTTAACAATCATTTTACCAAGTATTATTACAAACAGTACCCACACGACATTATGTCTTAATTACACTATAATTTTTCAATGATTCATTTGGAATTGCTTCCGTCTTTGTTTGCTAATTCGTTGATTCTTTCACAAAACTTCAACTCACTAGCTGGTCGTTAACTCATGCACATATAGCGCATGACTCATTATTTTAACGCTGAATCTGGTTTGTCTTTCGGTAACTAGATTGTTATATATCCTACCCAGCATTCATTAGTCCCTTTCTGAAGTAATAAAAAAAATTAGATTTTATAAGCTAGTATTTAATTTTGCTAGCTTTAAGTATACGAAACTGCAGAATTCATATTGTCTAGTTAATCTGAAGTATTCCACAGTATTCAAATGTATGTAAATATAATCGGGTAAGTTCACACGATTGGCGTATGGACACTGCGAAATACGAAGACTTAGAATAACGTCGCGATACCCAAGCATATGATTGATTTAACACACGAGGCAATAGCTCTCAACTTGTCGCTCTTTACAAAACTTCAGACGATTGATTTCTCCTACTCGGGAAAACGTCAATAGTTGGGTTATCTGTTATTGAAACGACGTTCTCGTTGTTAATTCACTGATTTTGGAAGTCATAGATTTATCGTGAGGAATAAATGGAAGAATCTGTCTCATTGATAATACGTTAAATCGGACTTTCCGTGTGATGTAAGATGTCATTGTTCCTTATCGCCTAAATTCATATGTATAGGAAGTCCAATCGGCACTTACACTCAATAATGACTCAGCAGTACAGATGTAAGAAGGAAAATGGAAACAAAAATTCGGTTTAAGGTTTTTGTAGAGTTTGTCTAAATCGAATATGGCTGATGTATTGGTATATACTACAGGGGAAAAAAATATTTTCACCCACACCATACTTCGTCGAGTGGTCCCATACATTCCCATTGCAAAAGGATTTAAAATATTCTGCTATTCAGGAACACCAAAAGCTCTTAGTTTGTTACATATGGTGTTTTTTTTAATAATTGGGTGGGGAAAATGCAATAACGCATACTTCAGTACTTGAGGTTATGTGAAAAGATTAATACCCAAACCCTTTGTACTCGTTAACCACCCCACGGAACCGCCGTCAAGCTTCGCAGGGTTGGTTGGCGACACGCCTTCATCATGTCTGGCCTAAATATTCTCTCAACCCAAAAAACTTTAATTCAAACCGCCCTAATCCAACGTAATATAAATCTCCACCACCTCAATCCAATTATTTCAGATACTGAATCCCATCCTCCTCCACCTAAACCCCTCAGAAGGCTAAAAAGAAAACGACAAATTGACCTGGCAACCACCGCAAATTAACACACACACACGCACACACACATATATATATATATATATATATGTGTGTGTGTGTGTGTGTGTGTTTGTGTGTAGACAGATAGATAAATAAATAATTCCTCTTCAACTACTTACTCAAGAAGCAACTACATTTCTTCAAGTTAATTTTAACATGTTAACGTCATCAACGTATAACAATTGTAAAATCTTCGAATTAAAAATATTCTGAATATTAAAAAAAAAATCATGTCTGGGCGGATGTAAATTTTGACTAAATGGCCTTCCTTTCCTTTCCCGCTAGTTATTTCTTGTAAGACAGCAACGAGAAGTTTCTAGAAGTTCGATTAGTATTTGCTAACTCCTTCAGCGTGTGGAAAATCATTGAATTCTGTGTGTTAAAGAAAATGATATGTTTTATAAATTATGGAAGAATAACGAATACTTCTGTTCCTTCTACTTAGTTTTAAGACGTATTGGAGGTAGATCGATACATTTGCAGTATGAGTGCATTCTTGTACAGAAACCGACGCGGGAAAGTGTAAGGAATTACTTAATTATCGAACCTTGAACAATCAGCGTATACACTTAGATCTATTCTGATTTTGAAGTTTGTTGGCAATGGTGTTGAAATACTCGGTGAAGAATTTTTCGGGAGTTCTATTGTCCATTATTATGATTATGAGAGGGTGGAAGGAGAAAAGAATGACCTTTTCGTCTTCAGAGAAAGGATTAAGAATCAGAGCTGAGCACAAGATTCCGAACACTTCATGAGAAAGATATAAAATGTGTCTGTACCGTATCCTCACCTGGAAACAACGAGGAGGAGGGATCGCTACCAGTACATTTTGACTTTTTTTTTTTGTGTGACAGTCATGTTACAGCAAAATTCATGTGTCATGTGCTCCAAGTTCCCCGAAAATCATAACGAGGACATAGGAAATCTCTTCAAAGTCAACAGAAGATGTACACAACTTGTGTAGAGTTTGGTACTTCCTTATAAAGTATAATTTCCCAAGAAGGTATGGAATATTGAGTACAGCACTCTTTCTTTACAGATTCCGGTTTTCCCTGTAGTCTACGCGTGACAACGCGCAAACACTGATAATCAGGAAAGTGGGCGATTCAAATTAACACCATCAAAGAATGTTTATCTATCGCGATCTATAGGAGAAGAACAGAGTATTCCAAACCAGATTTGAATTGTACCTAGAAATGAAACCGGCGATCTCGAAGGATTTCGACATAAGCACCGACTTGACAGCTCGGCATGCACGTCGGCCGGAAAGTGACAACTACAATTGATAATGAAGACACGAGTTGGCATTCAGTTTTTCCGGGCTAACACAGTACCTATAACGGCGTGTGCAATCAGCGATCGCGAAAGGTACATAAATTCTACTTCTGAAGAAGAGAAGACTCAATTGGGTGTTTTTCTTTCCAAGCCGAGTAATTGCATGTGGAATCTTAGTAGGAGAGACTACTCAAACTCGCTCATGATTTTTTTCTAACAAGTACTTCAATGTCTGGTAAAAATACTGCACACTTCAGATATACCAAAGTCAAAATAGATACAGGTCTTCTAGACAACACGACAGACAAAAGATAAAATTTACGATACTTAGTAAAGGCTGTCATAAAACGTTAACGTAATAATAAACAAAGCCGACCTGCTGTGGTTTAGCGTTTCGCATCACAGAAGTCCCGTCTTCGAATTCCGACATGGTCATGGATGTTTGTATTCGTCATGGTCATGAAAACCGAGGTTAAGGTTGAAAGAGAATCAACATGCTGACCACGTGCGACGCCTAATTCTAGAACGAGTTATGGAAGATAACAGCCTGGCAGCCGTCCTAGTAGGCTAAGGTCCTAAATGGGCTGTAGACCCAATGATAAAAAATAATAATAAACAAAAGAAAGTTACGATAGAACTAATTTTTCCCTTAAATAGAGTGATAAAATGTTAACAGGTGTTTAACGTTGCTGATGTCATAATTATAAAAGGGGACTAATTTGGGAACTTATTCCACCTTCCTTTTTCTTAAACCAAACTGATTTTAAGTAGAAATTACAAAACTACCTTTTTCTGCATAAATCAGTAGAGAGCAGGAAAATGTTATTTTTTAAACCAGTCCTAACTATAATATGTAAATTGGGAAAGCTGTTTATATTTTTACGTAAACTTTCTACGTATATTATACAGCTAGCTCTTTCGTTAATCTTACGCGGGCGGGAGCCAAAACAGACATCAAAAAAGGGGGTAAAATTAAAGCCTTTATGAATGATAAATGTTACCTAATTACGGTTATAAGGAATTCAAAGTCCCACGGACAGTGTCCATTTCCGCTTCATTGTGAAGCTCAGTGCGCCTTGAAGTGGCCTCGAACTCTCAAGTGGCTGGACTAAGCAGCTAATAGCGTTCACTCGGCGTGTTTCCACCAAATCAGGGCACGCAATGGACTTCCAAAAAAAAGTTAGATGTATTTCAGCAACCAGGCAGTTTTATTAAGCGAACGATTGTCGGTTCTTGAGAAAACACAGGTTTTTTACCTTGGCGCGCTTGTGCTCGAAACGCCCTTTTCAAAAACTAAACAAACTTTAGTTTATTTCGAATAACTAGTTTGTGCGATATAGAGAAATACTACATACATTTTGTAGAGATTAAAATATGAATGTTTAAAATACACAGCAGGTGTTAAGATATAAAATTGTGACTACCAGGAAACGCGGGGGGGGGGGGGGGTCTGTTAGCACGCCTTTTCAATAGCATATTCGATGATTTTACGTTTAAAAACATCATAGCCCATTATGCTGACAAAAAATATACTACAATTTTTTCTGTACCATTTTCGTTTATTTGCATAGAGAAGAAAAATATTTTCGATAAAAACAGCTACTGAAAAATATATAATTATTATTTAATATTGATATTTATCTGATATAAAATAACGCAATATATCAATATAACTGCCACAAAGTCAGAGAACGTTTAATAATTGACAATACAATTAATATATTTAGAACTACGTACCGCTACGTTGCGTCCCCAATCGGGGTCTTCATTCGTTGAACAATAGTTGAAAAAAGAGGAAAAATAAGGTAATATCTTAATTAATTTTTCATATAATTTTTTTTTCGAATTTTGGTGCAAGAATATTTAACATCATGCAAGTCAATTGGTCATTAAAGTCTCATCTTTTTCCTTTTTTTTTCAACTATTGATCACCTGGAGACCCAAATTCGGGACGAAACTGGTGATTTCTTATTCCAATTGCATTGTCAATTATTAAACCTTTTCTGACTGTTTGAACATGATATTTATGTATTCATTCATTATTATTGTACTGAATATATTTATAAAACTGTATCCATCTTTCAAAATTTAAGTTGTTGAATTACGTAACATATCATATACTTTAAATGAAAAAATTTGTCTGATTGAAAATAATGAATAATTCAATTCAGACAAAAAAGTGATAATGTGGTATTTGTATAATCACTTTTTTGTCTGAATTGGCTATCTTTCTTATTCATATCATACACTTTGCCTAGAAGATGACGACAGAACTTGTGGTCGTCGAAACGTCGCGTTCTGACCGATTCTGGCACTTGTGTGAAACCCGAGAACTCTTTCTGCACCAAATACACCGGGAAAGTCTTCGATCGTTTATCGTACTATAGTTTACTGTGATTTGTTCGATAAATGTCAAATCTTTGTTTTATTCAATGTCTACGGGATTGATTAGACTGAGTTCCCTTACACAAATTTATTATTACGATACACGCATATGTTTAAGAATCTCTGCTCAGCCTTCCTAGAGCTCAGATTCCCGCAGTAATAATATACTACTAAGTAATGTCTGTAGTCCTGGTTTGTGAGTGAAGTTGGTTTAGATCCGGTGCAACTTTTTTGTACGTTGTATGTCTAAAATCTATTTATGTTAGCAGAATAATCAGTCGTTTAATTTTGTGATTCCAGATAATAACTATCCTTTTAAGATAATGTGAAGAATGTTCATGCTGGCGAAAATTCATTTCATCCAGTTTATGCAAAGCAATGTAAGTTTATGCAACACAATGTAAGTTGGCTACTGGTTATAATTTAATATTATTAACAATAATCTTATTGAAGAGCTGTAACTATTGTTTATTATTGGATGAACCTTGTTTGATTTCATTTTGTAAGCTTCTAGCCGTAAATTCTAATCTGGGAGATACCAGTCAGTAAGGTCTAGTAGATTTTTGTATTTAATAACGCTAGACGTATATCTGTTGATATATTTGTTTTAGTCAGACTTTCACACTAATTACATCTTCCACAGACTTAAGTTTACGATTGAATTCTCTTCCAATTCTTTTTCTACTTCTCATGCATATTAATAAAACTATGTAAGGTTACTTATTCAAGGTTCGACAGTAGTTCAAGATTTGTGTATGTCAAACTCTACTTTGAAAGAAATTACTCCTACATTATTTGTACACGAACAAAATGCAGCAGAAAATAAAAAAATGTCGTTTTGAATGTTTTTAAGCGAAAATATTTATGTGTATCCTTTCGTAATATACTGTATTTCTAAAACATGATAGACTACTGCTCGAACCTTCAGAGAAATAACAGCGCGGAAATTCATTAAAAAATCAATATTGCATCAATTACTGATTTTGTAAATTTATCGGTGTTACTGAAACGCAACTCGTTTGAACCCCACTGCGAAACTATATTTCAATAATAAAATTAGAATTTATCTCATATTTATTTTCTTTCTTCTCGAATTGGTGGGGGTTGAAAGGGTGCAGCCTCTTAAACATTCGAGGGGAAGGGGTTAATAATAAAATATCCAAATTGACCATGTTTGGTGTAGAATCGCTAAACTGATTTGTGACAGTCCCGATGAAATTTTAAACCCCACTTAAATTAAATACAAAAAAAAATCTATAGAAACTATGTAAATAAGACGAAGAGTAGTGTAATTGCAGCTATCTAAATAGAAAAGGAATAGGAGAAATAGTCTACTTCCCGGACACCTTGACGGAACTTGTATTATAGATGGCAATGAAGATAGTAGCAGGAGCAATATTTCAAGTTTTACGGAGTTATTTAATATCGGCATGTTTCTCCTATTGATATATTTATGTTGTTTGTTAAAGCATGGGTGGGTTACCCCAAGATTTTATTGTTTGGAGAGATGCCGAGTCCCCACGGAATACCCCTCTCCCGCTATCGGAAGAGCGTGGGACAAGTACCGAGCGCCCGACATACCTGATGCAGGTTTTCTGAAGCTTGACCTGCATCACTTTTAGGCGAATACAAAGTAGGATCCTTAAACCATAGGCACCCGGCCCTAGTTAACCCTTGGCTATCTTCCTCTACCCTTCCGTATCTCCCCCATTTCAAATCACTTCCTATGCTATTAAAGGGGAGTTGCCACAACGTGGATTACCCTCATGAAGCCTGTTGCTCTTTTTAAAAAGGTACGGTAAACAGATAATATATTCATTTTTCTGTCTACATGTGCAGCAGAAATTGAGACAGACAATCCCAATGCTTACCTGACACTACCTGACATTTTTCGAGACAAGACTGCGATTCACTAAACAAACCTTTAATCTGACGACATAACGACCTTGAAGAAACATAAAACCATTAACAAACGTGACTCTTTCAGTATATTTTAGGTTCGAATGTTGATGAGATCGACGACAAACATTCGTGTCACCTTTGAAATACGTACCTGTCTTTAGGAATACAAAGTTGTGAAAGCACCTACATGTAAGGCTGAATGTCTTATCTTGCATTTTTCTTCAAATCTACCTGCTCAAACACCTTGTAAGATCAAAATGTAAAAAACTTCGAGAAATCATAAGTGGAGCACAATAAAAAGGCAAACGTGAGAGAATCTCTTGGCTTTAATATAAACGTTGAAATTACTATCGGTATGCAGCAGAAAAAAAAATCTTTTGTCTTAATATAAGTTCACTAATGCCAAGTACCCGTTTCTTTTGTTGTTTTACTACCGTCTACTCTAGCCACACTATCCTATTACGATAACATTTGAGATTATATTACTTCAGGCGATTTACTATAGACTAAAGGTTGTTGGGTGTATGCATTCCAAATCAACATTTAGTTTTCCCTATCTCTTTATAAATTTAAATAGAAAACTTTGAAAAGTAAACGTTACTATTATAATATTTTTAATCTGCAAGACCTATTTAGATGATTAATCTAACTTACAAAGGCAAAATATAAAAATACATTATTTAAAATGAAAAAATTTACGTCTGATTGAAAATAATGAATAAGACACATAGCCAATTCAGACAAAAAGGGTAATGTAAATACCACACAACGTTTCTGGAATCCTTGTGCCTTTCGTCAGGTGCTAAGAAGAGCCTAGAGAAACAAAACTGCACTTGTCAGTTGACAAAACTCAAAAGCACCTTCTTAGCACCTGACGAAAGGCACAAGGGACCCAGAAACGTTGTGTGGTATTTATATACCCTTTTTGTCTGAATTGGCTATCTTTCTTATTAAATACATGCTTTAGTTAACTTTCTTACATAATTCAGCATTTATAGGAAATAAAACCACACTGGTTTCAAAGTTCCAAACAACATATGAGCCCAACTATGAATACATTAATAATTCGGTTAATTTAATAATACACGATATTTCCATTTCCAAAGTTATAGAAAAACTGATCCGTCCTAATTAATCTTTGTTTAATTCAACATGTGCGTATAATTTTAAGTTTGAATAGATAAATTAGATCGAAAATGACTAATTAGGAAGATATATGATGTTGAAAAGTTTTTTGGTTACAATGCTTGAACATGGCACGGCACGTCTTGAAAATGTTCTGACTTACGTAATAAGGATTGCCGATCCCTCAAAGACATGCGATTATACTCATATAAATAATGTTGCTATAGTCTTATAATTCTTGAATGATTAAACAAATATGAGAGAAGTGTAATTTTCAAAGAAATATGGTTAGATATATTGAATTGTAAGAGTGTAAAAGGGTACATTTGTCAATATGTATCGACCAAAAACTTTTTAAAAAACTAGAAAGAAATGATTAGGCGCCCAACAGTAACGAAAAATCTCATTTCAAGATACATTTCAACTCAGTACAATACGAATTATTTAAAAAAAATTCACCACGGAGAAGGAATTAGCTTCAGAAACTGCATTAGAAGTAAATTACTGTATTCGTCTATATTAAAATAAATTCTCATTTCGTAAATGAAATATATTCCTTGGTTGTTTTTTAACTATGACCTACAGGAAGTGAAATAGTCCATAGTAAAGAAGAAGAATAAATTTTGATATGCGTAATCAAATTGTTTAATAGTAAAATTTCAGACTTCCTGATTCGTCAATGTATTTGGTGAAAATATTATGATGATGAATGCAGAAATAAAGTTCATGAGGCAAAACAAGAGAAACCGTATTCATAAATAAGAAAAACTTACTTCTATCAATCAGAGGATGCAAAAATGAATAGTTGACCAGTTGATGTCAACTGGCATCTCATAGCAAGACTGTCGATTGAGTAACTGAGATGGCTTTATCTGGCGACCTGTCTAAAGTAATGGGCCGTCATTGCGACATAGCAGTCGTTCTTGGAGCATCTAGTTCGCAAGGCAACGCGTGCGTGTCTCTAGGTCAGCGAGTGGCCACGATAACCTCTTCCTCACAAGAACGTTGCACGGTGCAAATCTCTGGTCACCCCATCACACTCGGATAACAAAATCAAGAGAATGAGCATCAAAGCAGATTTAGAAATGTCTGGATTCAGATATTGGTAAGAGGAGAGTATCTGTGCACGATGTAACTCTCGGAGAACATTTTTAAACTTAGACTTCGAATGGAAAGACAACAGTAAAAGTGACCTGGACCTGTGAAATATACCCCCGTAGTCATAAAAAATGGAAACAAGTTTTGGCGTAATTGGTAATCAAATGACATTTATTTATTACGATTACGAACGGGAAAAAATTGTTATACGAGTATCAACATAGTATCGAATATATTTACTTATAGGCAACATGATACTAAATAAATAAAACGAACGCTCCCACTCAAAGGTCGATTGAACTCTTGTTATTCCACGTTTTAAAACAGCACGGCATTATTGAAATGGTAACTTTTATTATTCTACAGAGATAAAATAATCGTCTTGGTGTAGCAACACTAACTGTGGCGATTTAAATTAATTATAAATATTTTCATCTGATTCTGCATGCCTGTACTGAGGCGTGCTTACACTGCAGTCGCTTACTTGTCAGGTGTTCAAACTACGAGCCTTGCAAAATAACGAGCTTGCGTTAGGTCTATCCCACTCTTAAACGGGTTTCTACCAATATGAACATTCATTGTCTTAAAATACAGAAAAAGGAAGGCTGATGTACTATCCAAACGACACACCATAACGAGCACTAATTTCCCGGTTAGCAAGGAAAGGATAACTGTTCTGCAATTCATCATTGCAAGTAAAATTACGTTGACCTCTATTAAAAAATATTGACCGCAAGTTCTATTAAGACTCTGTAATAAAAAATTAATAGTTCAGTTTTATGGCACGAAAATAGAATACAAACGCGCTTTTCGGGGATCATCAAAGTAGCGTAAAGCGTAGTTCTGAATATTACATAGAATAATAACTTTTTTAAATGCCCAATGGTAAAACAGTGGAATCAGCAATACCATAACAAATATGTTGTAGGCAGTTGGTATAATGTAATCATTGGAGCTAACCAAAGTGAATTGATAGTTGCTATAAAGCACATGGCATTGTCATTTCCGTAAAGCAGTAGAAATAATTATTTCGAGGAACGTAAAAAACAATAAATTTAGATTTATTCCATACTTTAAAATATGTTCTCATTAAACAAGGAGTTCGTCTTTGGATATGGAAAAACTAAAGAAATTAGTTTTTCATAACTAAACTGAACATTTCCAATTGAAAAAGAAAATAAAGAACTTCTGAATATGCCTGCACATATGGGTTAGTTTGTAATGTTATTTACATTTCAAATATTACTCTTACCCTTTATTTCAAGTTGTTTCTATGACTGCTGACAATTGCTCTGTATAGAATTTCAGTGTATAAGAAAACTCATTCATATAAGACTAAAAAGTTTCCATCAATTCAACAATTAAACTAGAAGAATTTTTTTTGGCTATTAGAACCAATTGTTAAGCATTAATATTGATAATGCTGCATTCATGTAAAATAATTGTTTCCTTCCCTTAGAGAAAAAATACACAAAATATACATTTAACATATTTAGGACATTAGCAAATATATCTGAAGCTAACTAAATCTAGTTTTGTTATTAAAAGATTTCGTAACACAGTTTGGTATTTAGCAGCAATCTAATTTTTTTTATTTCAATGAATCAGTCCTGCCCACCATGTATGGTATTATCATTACTGTTAATAAGCAAAAGTTTAACTGTGTGATTCAATACAAAAGTGGTTCAGGTCTTCTAAATGATTTCAAATAATTGAATGAAGACAAAATATAGCAGTTCACGAGAAAAAAGAAAAACTCAGAATTTACAATTACGTAGTTATAAAAGTGTGATAAAAAGTGCAATGAAGAAAAAGTAACCCATTGAAAGCCTCAAAGCGTTGAATTAATATATTACAAGACGCAAACTAGGTTCACTAATACGTGAATGCACTTCTATGAGGTGCACAAATCAGAATTCTGTTACTGAACAAAAAATAAGTTTTTCACATTTTTTACTGTTACATGTTGCAATTAAAATAATTAAGCAAGCTTAATTTTTAATAAAATCATTGAAACAGATCTTATAGTAATACGAAAAAATCTGCACCGCATCATACTAGCGAGAATTTAAAGTTTGTATTTTGCGGCAAATTTAAAGTTATAACCGCATTGGTCGAGAAATATCACCAGACCCGGAGCAAGAATTTGATTGGACCATTTTAAGTCGTAGCACACGACAGTACCGAACTGCTAATAAAAGGAAAATTTGAAAGAAGCTCAGTTTGACAAGTCCAAATTCTTCAGTTATAATTTTTCCAACCTTTATATTATTAATGACGATGTGTTTATACTCACGCCAGATATTTCCTATGATGCTTAAAATGTTTATAATTCCAATCAAATTAAAACACAGGTACCACAGAGCATCATCTACTTTCAAAGTCTAGGAATCCGTCACAACAGATTCTCACGTTAAAGGTCTTTCCAAGATATAGATGACAGTAGAACGCACTCAGCCCACAGAAGGTGGACGTTATCTTCTCCAATCGGCTGTCACATACAAATAAGCGTGAGGAAAGCTGCCATACTTATACTGTTGGTTTAAATTTTCGCCGCTTACGACGCTAGTGACGCCCACAGCCTTTTAAAACGACGTGAGCGTTCCTAGCGAGTATATCGAAGTTAATTCGACCATCTGCTCACGTCCTTACATTAAGAATAACAATTGAGTAAAATAACTATTTTCAATAATTATAGATGTGTTGCAATAATAATTTTCACTTTCATTACAAGTAATTTTTGACGATTTTCAGGTTTGAACACATCATGGGACCAATTGTTTCGAAATAAACGCAAAAAAAATATATAACTGCACGTTTGGAACAGTAAAAAGTTATTCATCCTTTAGGATTAGCAGACATATCCAGTTATACCATTCAATATTAATTTTACCCAATAATGAGTTATACCTGATTTCATATTGAAGACAAAGATGACCATTAATTGCATTTAAATAACGCAAGCGAAATGCTTGGATATATATTTCAATCAAGTTACAATTCATAATTTTTTTTTCATTTGTATGGATTCAATGTAGGGGACAAAAAAACAATTTTTTATATGTATATCACTGAAAATATTATTTTCCTTCAACTATTTTTCAGAACCATAACAAAGATTCCATTAAATCAAATGGTTTTTACATCAAAAGCATTGATAGAATGTATCTGGTCTATTTATCAGAAATAGAAAATATTAACGAGTGTAATAATTAAAAATATAGCCAAATAAATACAGACAAAAGAAATAATAAATTAAATCCACACACCGCTTCTGCAAGTATTGTGTCAACTGACGTGTGCTGCTGTGTCTATATAGGCTCTTGAGTTTTTCCTGAAGAAAGGAACAAAGATTCCAGAAATGTCATGTGGTATTTATATTATTACTTCTTTTGTCTGTATTTGACTATCTTTCTTCTTATTGTTTTTCAATCCAATAGAGTAATTGTGTCGTTATTCATCAAGTGTAACAAATCAAGCCAATGGATGAAAGAAAAAAAGATTTGTCTGTGCGTGTAGACAGGCTATGTATAGGGTAATCCATGAACTGATCAATCCCCTCTTACAGCACAGGAAAGGGATGCATTTGGTACATGCCTACGCCCTTCTGGTAATGAGAATTTGGTCTGTTGTGGGGACACAGCATTCCAAACTCCATGCCTAGACTGAATCTGACAGGCAACTGGCCCAATAGGATCAGCGAACAACTCTTACCATATGCCCAACATCTGTGACCCAGCACATACTCCCCTCAAAACCTTACAAGGTGTAATGGCTTATAAATATTTATGGCAGGAGAAACCTACACATTTATGTTTGAAACAAAGTAATAGAATTAAAAGTTGAAAATGAAGAAGCTACAACATAATTGAGTGCACAGTGAAATAAGGCAAGGCTATCAACTTCTGGTAAATTAACTGCATTCAACAAGATTATTCAGCAACTTTGGAAGTATACTTTTGATTAAATGTATTAAATTTCACTTAATGTAGTTACAATTGTGATTAATCAATTCGATTAATTTTTTTCATTAAGAATGATTTATATTATATTTATTTTTCAATTTGAACAAATGTATCATTTCTCTGGACTGCAATGAGTCAAATACATCATTATTGTAATAATGTGGAATTATATGCAAAGTATGTAGAATAATCTGTATTGAATGGTTAAAACATTAGTCTATTTTGAGAATAAAAGTCAAACACTCAGAACTTGCAGATTTAGAAACAAAATTATATCTTATTCACAAATTAAGTAAATAAAATTATACATAATACCTCTCATTCTATGTAAAGGTGAGATAAAACTCATTATTTTAAATAAAACTAAAATTGCAAAACAAGCCATCCTAAGAAATTTAATTTACTATGAACTGTGTTAACAGAGGAGTTACCATTCATATTCAGAATTGCAGTCATACACACACTTTTAACTTAATTGATCAAAAGTCTTACAAAATATGTTAGTAAATTACAATATTTTACAAAGTAAGAAATTCATGAGCTCTAGTTTCCAACAAAGTTTCCATAGAGTTGACATCTTTGCACCATACATCTAAACGTTGTACCATTGAAGAAATCTGAAAAGATAAAACTATTATAAATAAGTTAGAATAATACAAGAAGGATATAGATGTGTATAATATTAATTTGATAACAAAGTTACACAAATGCTTGAACATTATAATCTACTCCTGCTGCAAAGAAGAAAATAAATTATTTACAAGCAACAAGTTTCCATAGCTTCAAGAATAAATATATATTCATCGTCAGTTACTTACTTTACTTGTATTCATTTGAATATATACATAAGCCTATATATTTAAAGAAAAATTCAACACATTAATGATTTTTTTGAGGACTACCAGACTTGGAAATATTTAAATAAACTCAATATGACAACAAAATTATATAAATTACTATTTTTGTTCACTATGGATTGTTTTAAAATAGTTAATATTCTGGAAAATATTGACTAATACAAAATTTAACTAATTAACAACACTTTGAAATATCTATTTAACCTCATACCTGTTGCTTGTTAAGAACTCTTGGCTGCACCCATGTCATGTGAACTTTTTCTGAAACTTGATCAATGGCCCCTCTTACCAGGCCTTGTGCCAAAGCTTTCATTACAAGATGCTCAACTTCATTCAGCGGTAACCTAGTCTCTTTAGCAATTTCTTCAAATGTTAGTTGCCGGTCAGTTGCTGGGCGTTTAAATGTCATCTACAGGAAATAGAATACACAATATACATTGAAATTTACAAAGTATGACTTTTCAAAAGCATATCTATTCAAAGCAGGACTAACCTCCATAAGACATAACAATGAAATCTTCTGCCGTAATTTTACTTGCTGAGCATTGAGATCAGGAATAGTAGACCACTGTGGCCTCATTTTCTCAAAAAGTGCTATGTCACCAGTGTTAAAAGCATACAACAGTTCAACAAGCCATGCTTTGTTACTGTCTTTGAGAACATCAAGTACAGGATGAGCTAACTGTGAACAAACCACATATTATGATCAATATATGTAATAATATTCAGTATGCATAAATTACTAGGGATACAGACTCATATATACCATATATCAAAAGTTTCTGACAATGATATAGTTTTAAGTATTTATAATATCAAACCAACAATATTAATGAAGAAATGGTTTCAGAAGGAATAATTATAGGACGACATTTGGATTGGTTTGTTCTGCAAAATTTACATTTGACCAAACATGAAGGATAGAAGTAAAATTTCTGTATTGCACAATCTCGGAACAAGATATTGTTTTGCTAGACACACCTTCAAGCCATTGACATAAAGACTAAAACAAACATGATTATGATCAATTGAAAGATAAACTGGTGTTATTGTGTCCATCATCTATAAGTTTGGAGGATAAAATTTTCCATATGGGCAGTGTGCACCGATAGAACAAGAATTCAATAATAAGAAAAAATAGCCAAATACAGACAAAAGAAGTGATGATATAAATACCACACAATATTACTGGAAACTTTGTTCCTTTCTTCAGAAGAATTTGCTTTCGTAAACAAAGTGGCACTGGGGAGTGGAATTCTGGGACAGTTTATTCCGTCTTGGCAATGCAGTAAGTGATCACTGGCCAGAGGAACTGATTGGGTCAGCCCAGATGTGCAGTTGGCATGAGAACAGCATGTGAAACGGACTGAACAGTAGGAGACAGAGGAGTGAGTTTGGGGAAGGTGTGTCAATATGCAGATAAAATTCTGCTATTATCATCCGTATGGTAGACAATTGCAGAGTTTAAGATCAATCAGCTCTGAAGTCGACGTATGGCAATGAGATGAAAAAGGATGCCAGTGGCTACGACTGACTGGTCAATGGAGGATTTTCTGTAGGAGAGAAGAAGGGATGCTGCTCACCATTTTGTGTCTAGGTAATACTGGGTAGCAACCAATTTGGCAAATATATTTGGTTTCATCGCATTTTTATAAACATCAATGTTTTTAGTTGCCCTAAAAGATTGACTAACAGTAAATATTGGTATTAGAAGTACTAAAATAAGTGTTATGTTCTTAGCAATTTAATGCTTACTTCATTTTAAAATATTTTTTGAGTAAATACAGTAATTTTTAATTGTGCTGAATACAACACAGATGATAAAAAAGAATGATACTTTTAAATCAGTTTATAATCCATCATAAATATTTCTAAGGTGCTTTACTTGTTCAACTACTTTAATTCATTTTTTTGTTATAGGTTTAACAAAATCTTCTGCATTGTTGCGTGCACTCTGATTTTATTCCTCTTTCCAACTTTATTACCTTTGCTGAATTAAAAAAATAGAATAAGATATATCACCTGAAATGGTATAACTGATTGATACATGTTTTATTACTTTAAAATACTGGAATTGTGGAAGCAAGTAATCCTAAAGTGGCCAATTTTATATAGACAGTTTGTGAATCATCACCAATTTTTTTAAAAAAATTTAAGATATATACTAGCTCCATGAATATTAAAAAAATGTGTATCAGTAAAGTTTTGGATGGAACCAAGGTTAACTCCTGATCACAAAGTGTTATTACTGGACTTAAACTTATGATTTCATACAAGGAAATATAATTTTTAGTTGCACATCAAATCAAGGAAATTGGAGATAATTTCTCAATACAAATAGACAGTCACATTTTGGTGCATAATAATTGTGAGAAATATTCAATATATAAAAGAAAATTAACTCACCAATTCTCCAAGATTATATACACCATCTCCTAAAAGAGCAGCTAATCCTAGAAAAAATGCTTGCTCTGCCTGCTCCTCTTCACTTAATTCCACAATATCAATACAGCCAAGGTACCTAAGAAAAGTAAAGTAAATAAATAATTAAACATTCCTTTCATAATCTTCAGTCCAACACAATTTAAACAAACCTTAAGGCAGTTCGGTAATAGTCAGCATGTTTCCCTTGAATTCGATAAAACTGACTTGCAAGCATGTAGTAGCGGCCATGAATTGCAGTAATGCCATTTGCCTCATCAAGAAGTTTTTCTAAATCATCTAATACTTTCTGGAAGGAAATGTAAATAAAGTGTTTGAATAAAATCACATAATAAAATATCACTGAAAATACAAACATTACATTGAACATCCAATGCTTGTATTGTATTGTTTACTATGCCTAATGAAGGAGTAATACGTACTGTATTTCTATGGAATGCACTAAGTGGTTTTCTACTGTTTCTAGTGCCAACTATACATATTAGATGAAATAAGAACTTAATTTCATACAAAAGCTCGAATGGGCGATCTCAGATTAAAATAGATTATTACTTTGTTTATGCACAGATACATTATTAAAGGAGAACCATGATACACATGTTACAATAAGGCTTCTTTAAGAAATAATTATATATATGTTAGATAGGAGGGCATTAGAAAGACTTAGTTGGGGCATGATAAAAAGTTGGGAAACGCTGAGCTAACCCATTACATTTTAAAGAGGTCCTTAACAGATCTGTCAATCTTCTTTGCAATTCATAGTTTCCAATATGTACTTTAACTTGAGAAGACCAACTTAACGAAAAGATGAGTGACTGACATGCTAATTTCTAACATATAAATATGTTTTTTCGTTTTTACCTTAGTTCCTTCAATATCCTTTAGGCAGTGTAAGTAAAGGCGGCCACAGACAACTTTACAGAGTGCTGAAGCTTCAACATTTCCTTTTACTTTAACTTCTGTTTTTTCGAGAAACTGAATGGCTTCCTTCTTATCGTCAATTTTATCAACAACAAAAACCAATATTTCAACTAAAGCCAAAGGGTTGATTCTGAAATAGTAAGTTTGAGACATAATTAAATGAAATACATTAAAATAACTTTTAAAATTTAATTTCAGAACATTCAACATCAAATCAACAATCAATCAGAAATAAAGCTATAATTTATCTAATACAAAGTGTAATTATACTACAGCCTAACATGCACCGTTTGCAAGAAGGTAATAGTATAGTTCTCTTGCATTACCAAAAATGTACTCGACATCGGATGTTATCCAGGAATTATATTGAGAATTTATTTTCATAATTTGAGAAGCAATAATTCAAAGATATGTATTTAAACAAAAAAAACTACATTAACAATTTCTATAATTACTACAACTTTAACCATTATGATTTGATCCAAAACCTTTTGACAGAAAAGATGAATGAACTAAGGCTTTATTCATAGTGTAATATGTCGAATTTTCAGTGAGATTATTAATACTTGAAAATAATAAAAACGAAAGGTCACGAATAAAACAATGCAGTATAGTACATGTTTTCTATGAAAAAAAAAACTTGAAAAGGGGAATAGCAGAATTCACAGGTTTTGAAGAAATTTTGAACGTTGTCCTACACCTATGTGCGACGAACGTAAAGATGGAAGATTTCAAAGTACGAATGGAATATATTAATAATAAATGTCATATGCCAAATACTAGTATAAGAATGTACACTAGGAAAAATAACATAATAATTATTCATAATAAAGTACACGAGTCGACTACAGTAGTTGAGTAGTAAAATTGATTTACACTTACTTATTCTCGAAACTCTGTATGAAGTTATTGTACAGCTGTAGTAAGGCATCATCTTTCTGAAATATATCGTGTCGTATGAATTGTTCCAACAGAAGGGTCAGCTGATGCCATAACCTAGAAAACATTAGAATTCGTATTAAACGTAATTCTTGGTTCTAATAAATTATTCCGCACATATTACTCACCGTCTGTTGTACAGATCTTCAAGTTTGGCCCACACACTTGCCACCTCTTCCGTTGGGCCCTCTCTTTGTTTCGCAGACAAATAGCTGTTGACATCCTTCACGGCTACGGTCGCCATGTTTATAACAATCACGTTGCGTTTTTGAAACCTAAACTCTTTGTATACCAGGCCAAAGAGGAAAGATGTAGGAGTTCGAAGAGTATCGATATATAGTAATTTGCTGACTAAATAATTGTGTCATGATAAACAATAATGATTTACTTTGGTAAATAAAATTACATTAATGTAAATCAAACGATATATTGAGATAAAACACACATAACATATTAACATTTTTCTACTTTCGAGTTTTAAAATTACTATGAATACTTCTCAGTGTAGAGTAAAATACCCCAAAAATTTTGAAATAGCAAAACTTGTTAAATATAGCAATTGCTCCGCATTAAATTAAATATGTTAATGGCTCATGTGTCTTTGGGTTTACTTGATTGTTCAGCATTACAATTTTGTTATTCCATGGTACATTTCGTTAACTAACAAATGATTGTTAATCCGTCATTAAATAATATTTGAAGTTCGTGTTTTTTTAAATATTTTCGCAATGCTGTGTCTCAAGGAAAATTGTCTACGAAAGATGTTATGACATAAATTATAAACATGTTGCTCCAACACGTTCTTATTCTTTGGCACAAAATATATATCGCAGGCGCGTACATTGTTACATCAGTTAGTTATTGTACTCCACATGAGTTGCATGGATTATAAAACGCTGCATTCATTGAGCGATAAATCCAGATGTGAATAAAGAATTGAAAGTTTTGTAATTGATACAGCTCGTGCGGAGTCTAGTGATGAACTGTTCTAACAAAGTACGTTGCCTGCGATATACATTTATTTCAAAGATTAAGAACGTAGTGAGGCAACGAGATTATTTGTTCCGACAATAATATTGTCTGTCACTCCTGACAATTAGAACGTCCATCTAATAGAGATTCGAAACTATTTGATATTGAACTGCGTAAATACCACAGTTATTGGAATCGACGAATTACTAGCTTGCTGGTTTATTCGTTCTCCATAGGGGAATGAACACGATATTTTAGGGATATCTTCTGGTACTATAGATGGATAAAGCTTGGGTTTATTTTTATCTTTAAAGCTTGACCTTTAACGCATAATCAATATTTTATTTTTTATACTTCCCTTTTATCCATGTATTCATAAACGGTTTGATATAGTCTACTCTTGACAAACATTTAGTTTATCTACTAATAAATAAAGAGGAAAGTAAGTTGCGGAGCTTTCGCTTTTCCCAGTATTGACAATGGCAAAGAATTGTTGCAATTGAAGGTGATGGGGAGAAAAGTGATGCAACCGTTTGAAAGATATTCGAGAAAAGTGATTTGATTAGATATGTAATAGAAGTTACAGAAAGTTATAGTGACTCAAATGTTAAGTAAACGTTGCACAGAGAAGCACATGATGGTGTAGAGAAATTTTTGGGTCAGATTAGATTTGAAAATTAATTTTTCTTAAATATTATTCGATGTATGCAAAAGAAAACAACAATTGTTACTTATAAACCATCGACGAGTTATACGCTGCTGGAAGCAGGAGACTTCACCATAGTGAATTATAAACGCTGAGCACAAGGAATCAGCATCTGGTAAAATATTCAACTTAGCCGCGGGACAGGTTTTTCTTAAAAAGAAAAAGAATAACTGGAGATTAATGTGGAATTTTGCCACAGATCAAAGGAGCCACTGAGTTCATGGATATCGTGGGATTAAGATCTCGTTGATCAGATGTTATTAAGGCTTTAAAACTGAACAATCCATGATATAAATGAGCTTTTATGTTGAAATTCTTGTGAGATAAGTACAAAAATATAAAGAAAAAAATTAAATCCGATCACAATAAAGTAATGGCTACATACGTACTTAATTTCATTATTTATTTTAATTAAAATAAATAATTCATAATTAAGCTGCTCAAAGTGGGACTTTATAAAGTTTATTTTCAGAATTAAATATTACAAGATATCGATGCTGAAGCTGTGTGCGCAGCAGAGAGTGGAGATATATTCATATCCAACTTAGTACTCATATCAATGTAAGCTTTCAAGATAATTTTCTAAACAATAAGAGAAACAAGACATAAATTTGTGCGATTCGAAGTAGGTCTCTAGCTTTATTTTAACGAATATTTAGAAAAGTACAGAAGTTTTATTTTGAACGAGAGATAAGTTGTTGTATGACGTAATGATCGTTTGAAATATATAATTCTGTCATATAACTCTCTTATCAGAGTGACAATAATTACAGATATTACAGACTTCTTGAACTAATAAAAGGTTATCATGAAACTTGTCAAATTATTTTGTGATTTTTTATAATATACCATATATTTGTTGTTATTAATTTTCTTTCTTCCTCCGTAAACTGAGAATTCGAGATTCTCAGAATTTTACACTGACAAATTTCTTATTTAAATGTAATGTATTTATAACAATGAAATAATTTATGTTAAATGATTTCAAATTGAGTTCTCAAAATATTCATTGAAAATCGGATTCTAACATAGAAAGAGAATATACTGATTCATAAGACAGTTATGGTTATATTGAACACAATAATTAATCACATTTATATCTGTATGTTTTTATTGAAGCAAAACTATATGTACATGTTATTATTAAGATATATTTATAATTGTAAAGAACTTTATAATCATGCATGTATTAATTTCTCGAGCATTTTTTCTATGTACATTATTATTTGTATTTTGGTTCAAGCATGATTTTTGTAAGTATTTGTGATTTACTGATAACAATTAATTGTTGCAAATTTCCTCATTCCAAAAATATTTGATTGTAGGGCACTTTTTGGAATATTCTATTACTTATTTCTTTGAATGTAGCTCCAAATGCATCCTGTATGGCTGGCTTTAGTTCTTTTGTAATCTCTTCCCAGTTCTCGTTTAAGACAGTGTTCATGTTGTCACCTGTACATGGAACAAGTGTATTTATTCACACAAAAATTGAGAGCTATGTTTTTCATTAAATTATTTAAGAATGTTAAGTATAATCATGTTTTTAAATTTATGTACATATTTACCTAAAGTTTTGTCTCCATTAAATAGGTTTTGGAAGTCAATATATACTCTACTGGTGTCGAAAGAGAAATCGAAATCATTTACTTTCATGTAAATTTCTCCTTCTTTTTCAGTTTTCTCTCCGCGAATTTGAATCGTTGATTCAACATCAACTAGAATAAAGAGAATATTAATTTTATTAAGTAAGATAACAAAAAGGGATTATAGCATTGATGTGACTACTGCTTACCCAGAGTAAGATTGCATTTTCCTTCCCCATTGATAGGAAGAACCATAACTTTACCATTAATTTTGTAATCTCCCTGAAGATTGACTGGAGACAATATTTTCACCTTGCTGTCAGCTTTATAATTTTTTGTATCAAACCTGAAGTAGAAGAAATCTTGTGTTATTTCTCCTCGAATGAATGATTCACCGTTTTATCAGTCAATGATGTATTCACTTACTCTATGCTTTCCAATTCTATATCGCCAAGTCCAGTTATTTTCAAATCGTTGAAATCGAGGTTTACGTTAACTGGTCCTGAGCCCTGCTCAATACTGATAGCCGTGACCTCTAAGGGATCTATAGGTAATACTCCAAGCGTGGGGACACCTAAAAATAAATAAATTAAAATAAAATTGTATTACCAACGGCGCTCCAACAAACGGATCGTACTTACCTTTCACTGCCTGTTTTACGGCACTTTGAACCGCTTCCTTCAAACAATTGTTAAACTCCCCATCGCTTACTTGGCACCTCTTGAAGGTATCCGCTGCAAAATTGTTAATTTTTTATTTAATAATTTAATTATATAAATTTTTTTGCTCAAGTTAATTATTTTAACCTGATATTTAGGTCTTGATACGCGATTGTTCCATTTCTGGAGAAATATTATACATAGTTAGGCATATTTACGAAACGGGTAAAGAGTTTAACATTGCAGAATTAGTATATTATTCGTTTTAAAATCTAAGTTATTAAAATTTCTCTTGTTTTTTTTTTATAGAAATAATTCATACACGGTGACTTTGTGGTCTCAAATAGCTTCGGGTAAGACAGAAATAATATTTCCGTAACTTCGTTGAGGCCACATCTCGTGCTTAACTTTATTGGTGAATTAAAACACGCTCAATTGTTATTTCAAAAATAAGGACTGGCCAAACCAACTACCTTAACTTCATCTTTTAGGAAGGAAAAAGCCCCCCCCCCCTCCCTGCCCGGCCAACCTATCTACAATCAGAGCAAACACAAAGTATGAACAACATAAAACTTGGATCCAACAAAGATACAAGAAGAAATAATACAATTTATGAAAATAATAGAATGTTATTTAAAAACTTAAAACTGTTGTGACCCAAATATAAAGTAATACCACGATAAATGTAATTAAAAAATCTATTCAATTGTAAACATTATTGATCTTTTGTAACTTATTAGTCGCTAATGAGCACAGAAATTAATGCGACTATAAATAAAAAAATAAAGAAACATGCTCATAGATAATCGTAGTCACTATACACTTGATTTTAGTAATAGTTTTGGACAGCCATATAATAGGACGATTTTGTTTTTCTACTGAAATTATTGAAAGTACGAAATAGCAAATGTGAAAATTGGAGACATTCAATTATGTCTTTCAGGGACATGCGAGTGGTGGTCCTGGAGGACATTGACAAGTGCCAGTGACGAATCAACCCCGTAAGAGAAACTGACCGAAGCAATAACAGAAGACTGTTGTAGAGATTGAGTTATGTTGTCGAAAAATTTGCTTGAGCAGATATTTATGATACCTTTTTTGATAATTTTTTGATACCTGCCTACGGCGTAAAACATGGCATAAAGATTGTGCACTGCATCAGGTAGGTGGGTCGCTTGGTACTTGTCCCACGCCCTTCCGATGGTGGGAGAGGGGTTTGACCAGTTTAGGAGGCAGCTGGCCGACTATTCCAATAGCAATAGCGGACAACTCTTACCGTATATCCAGTCTGCGATCCCGGAACATAAACTTCTCAATATTGACCGAGGTGCCTCGGCTTGCGGGAACCTTAGATCAGAAAAAACCAGAGACGAAAATGCATCCCCAAAGTTAGCTCCCTCCAGTTGTCCGGGAAGGCTAACCTGCTAGAAAACAGTTCTCACAGGTTTCCCGGATTCAGCATCAGTGAATAAAGCTTCCAATATAGTATTTCGAAATAATCGTAACTGTAAGGTCAATTTCATTTTGTTCCTTAAAATTTCAAGAAGTCATTTTTTTAATAATTTATTTCCAGATTTAAACAATTTATAAGAAGGGTTACGACTGACTATTTATCTAAGAATCCTATGTTGCTGGATTATGAGTTAAATTTACTTCAAATGATTAGTGAAAAGTTTTCTTTATTGGAGAATTCCAATTCCCTATTCCAGGTAAATTATTGCTTTACGCCTGCTATGATGGTGGAACCAACTCAGTTCTCAACCGTGTGATCGTTGGTATCGGGAGGTCCGCATTGGGTTTAGTGACGATGCTGAAAGTGAAATAGGCACAGAAGGATATGCTCTCTCCGAGTTTCGGACCTGGGAACTCTGGTGCAAGGCAATAGAGCTGACCACTACACCCCAGAGCGTCTGTTTACTTCAAATATTGCTGTATCAAACTAGACAGTCGTGAAATATGAACTAATTGTGAGTTTATAATTATTAGATTTAATATTTTAGCATCAAAAAATTCTCGAATATATTAGTTAAATTATAATACGAACGCTGGGATGGTTTTGTTTGGAATTGTGTAACCGCAATCTACTGAAATTTTCTGTTCGACCTCAAGAAAACGAATTGCTTTTGTTGTAAACTATTAAAATACAATATAGGAAACAATTATCAATGTAATGGTTCACAAGTACGTGTTTTAGAAGGTAAGAATTGTGCAGTGCCTTTAACACATACTCATCTTATACAAATTTGTAGACAGAAAATTTTAGCAGAGCTTTCCTGAAATCAAAGATATAAGTTGAAATGAATGTTTGGCATTATTTGTACAGGGAGGATGTATACTCTGTGAAAAATGTATCTTACAGGTACAGTGATTAGTAATTATAAAACATTCAACACGAAGCATAACCTGTATCAACTACGTTGACCATGTTTACCATTACTACCTGACGAAACTCACGTAATTTTGCGGAGTTGACGCTGACAATAGTCAGCATCGCGATGAGGACCTCAGTGAACGTCGCTGATCTGTTCATGGCTGCAATGGATGTTTTTCTTCTCAGACTCCTGAGTTTCAAACGCCTTATATATGGTCCCGGGTAAGTCAAGCGCTTCTTGTTAACACTGCTCAGGAAGCCTGTGTAGCAACTCGGGCCTTGGAAAAAACATTTATGGCCCTACAGGGAGCTTCCTGCGATTCACTTAGCCTTAAAAAAATTCTCATCTATTTTCTCATAGTCTAGACTCATAATCAAAAGAAGTTTTAAAAGTCAAGTTAACGCAATATTTTTATCTGTCCATATGACCATTTCACTACAAATAAAAAATACAAGAATATATTGCAATATAGTTTTGTTTATTATCAATTCGATTTTCAGATACTGGCTCTATAAATAAGGCTTCTACTTAGTAGTGAGTTCAGCCTACGTAACAAATATCTGTTTTTCCTTCTGTAGATGAGAATACTTTTTACTAATCGCTCTACTCTACTAAGTAAAATATTTGGAGTTTCTTATAAGTCCTCTTTATATTATAAATAAAAATATAAGAGCAAAATTTATCTTCATTAATACCTATTGTAACAACATAAGCTGACATTATTCTTAAATTATTCGGTTCCTTGGGTTATATATCTTTGATAACAAGAGGAACAATTATCATTTGTGGTATAAAGTAATTTTTTCTAAATAGGTGTTACAAACAAGTAATATTATATACTAAATAATCTATAGTTCGCATTTTAAAACCAATAAATTCAGACTTTAAGGATGGTCTATGTGTCGGTAGCTATTTAGAAATCTGAGATGAAACAAAATGACACGCCACACTTCATCTCTTCCTCATTTTATTAATGTGTCAAGTATGTTCTGCACAATTTTCAACCTGAATTATAAAGCAATTCAATGAAACGTACTTTTCAGTCAAGGCACTCCGAAATATTGGTGTTTGTTCAAGTTAAATACAAACATATAATTTAACAAGAAATATTCTAGGAATCAGAAAATACAGTATAGGGTAAACTATCCACGAAATGAAAACTGTTAATATGAGCTGAATTATTAAGAACAGTGGAGCAATTTCGATGTTACTCGAGAACTAAAATAGTTCCATTGGATGGCATCCAATAATCATGTTTTTTTCTGGTCCATTCCTGAGCGTTTAAAGTTAAATGTTATTTCATTGCATCTTTTTCATAATTTTAGAGAGTTTTTAATAACTTTGTTGTACTATTTTTATATATTTTGTGAAATAAAAGTGATTTTTTAGTAGACAATTACCTGGAGGGCTGCTGTTCATTAATAAGGTGTTGTTAATTTACTGGGTATTTGCTGTATTTTGTACTTAAATGTTTTTTATATAAATTTATTTGTATGGAACCTTCCATACGATGCAACAATTTTGGGTATCAGAAAATACCTGGCGATAGCATAAATCTTGTATTGGGGACGAACAAAATAATTATGTAAACACAAATCGGTGAACCTGAATGTAGAGTGTCCATTCACTCGAGCGTTCACCTATGACCAAATACAATGGACCGCATTTTTTTTATATTGATGTATTAACAGTCACATCAACTGCTCTGGTTATTAACGACTCAGTATGGGAACTCATTTTTTCTTGTCGGGAGACTGGTTCACATGCTCACAAACATCCATCCCCTAACCGGGATTCGAGCCCGGGACCTCTCTGGTGTGAGACAGTCACGCTGATCCCTACGTCACAGGAGGTCGGAGAACCGCATTTTATTTGAATGCAAATGGATGAATGACAAATTACACTTTTCATGGCGGGAACTTGAATTACTTAATAATTGAATTGAATAACACTCGTATATAAAATTTTAAAGAAACAATATATATATTTGTATTAACCATGTCAAAAATGTGAATAAATCACTAAGGTATGGATTGTATCATTCCTCCTAAAATAATACTTTCAGGTCACAAAGCACCACATCAACTGGTTCCGAAAGCTCGCTGTACTCCAGTTGTCATGAAACATGTCATGTAATATCCATGAAAATAAATATTTTGTTAGTTTAGAGCCGCTTAAGTCCTTATTGCGACGTGATTCATATATATTTCAGAATATAATAATATATTATCAACTTTAAACTAGTGTCACACTCAACCAAATTATATTATGATGCAATAAATGCTATATAGATAGATTATAATAGACTGTGGACTTGTAACGAGGAGAGGGAAACGTTGAATTGAATCAGGTGAGAAGGGAATTGACTGACGACTGTTCAATTAGTTGACTTGAGCTAACGGCAGACGACAGTTCAATTAGTTGGTTTGAGCTAACGGTAGTGTTGAGTGACTGTCATAGCGAGTGAGATGATGAAGTAGAGATTTCTGACTGAAAGTGACGGTCGAGAGCAGTCAGCGAAACTGATCATCTGAACAACTGGGATAAATGGAGAACAAAAATCTGCCGAAAAGGACACAAGCTACGAAAACGTATGTTATGTTAGCTGCAGCTACTATAATATAAAAATCAACAACAATAATTTTAAAAATTATGCCACGAAATTTATTTTCAAACATTAAAAATTTATTGAAATCGCTGACCACTTTTCATCGTTTTTATAAATCCACAATAATGCTCGCGTCTTCAGATTGCAATATTTGAAGCGACGCAGCTGCTCCTTGTTTGGGAATGGGAGGATAGATGGCTCTGGCTGTCACAGTCGAGTGCCCAGTGGTTTACGAAATCAAGTCATTACATTTAATTAACATGGAACTTCGCACCAGAGGGCTCATTAAGCTTGCTTCATTACCCAACTTGCCAACGGACTGCATGAGTTACACTCTGGTTCGTTAAATGCGCTTAGGTACAGATATTCGTATGCCGATCAGATAAATGACATGTCTTGATCAACTGCCACAGCTGTTAATTACAGTTATTAGTGGGCTGTAACAATAACTAGAACCAGGTTTTTTTTAAAAAAAACTTTCCCTCGGTATACGTCTTTCAGCATTACGTATTCATATATTATATTATATATATATATATATATATATATATATATATATATATATATGTATTGTAATAATTAAATATTATAAATATGAATGTGGCTTAAATGAAATACACTAATAACTTTAAAGAACAAAATTTATTCTCAATTCTAAAAACACATATAAAATACACAAAATATTTGGGATCTCAGGGTCTTAAACTGGGTTTGATAAATGGCTGAATTTATACAATCAAAATTACATTTACCTTTTATGGAAGTTAATGCGTCTGAAACATAGACGAAATTTGTTGTAGAAGAAATAATACTACAGATTGAATTTAAACAGTTTTAAATTTATCAAGAATTAACGATTTCATTTTATCGATATTTAAATAATTAAAGAACGATCTGACTTTTATCTTTTAAAAGTGGTTTACAAATGATTTCAAAGTATTTCTCTACTTACGGCCGCCCAGGTCTCATTTTAGGTTTTTCGTGCACAAAATTTGGGGATATCACTGCTTCTAGTACTCACAGACTCTAAATGTCAACAAATTCTAATTGGCGTAGTTTGTTAGTTGGTCTAACACAAATTGGTAGGTTCTCGATGCTTTACTCCAACCTGGATTTGCAGATCTCGTAACTTTAGTTGAAAAGGTCCTTCATTGGTTTGTCTATGGCCAGCATGATGAATTTTCGCTCGACCACCGAATACAACATTAGTTCCCGACTGAAGATTGCTTTACTTTTCAATATTTGAGAGCATGTTTGTAACTGGACCACATTCTTTCGTTCTGACTGCCCCACTGTAAAGCTTTCGAACTGTTCGCTGTCCGCTGCCCAACTGTAAAACTTCGTCTCTTAGATTTTGAGCGCGTAAACTCTCTCAACTGCCTAACAATGTTTTCTTTTCCTCGCCGGATTGTTGCGGCGTCCGCTCTATATCCACTAATAATGAGTCCTCTACAATCCAACTTTCCAATTAGAACAATGTCTTAATTACCAATTACTACATTACGCCCCAAATTCCATTTGAGAAAGGAAATGTCTGGACTTTACTTTTCGAAAACTGAATTTTATTCTTTTCTTTCTTCTACAATTTTGCGCTAATTTCTCAGATCGCTCGGAAACTTATACCTAATTACCATTCATTTAATGTCACACTGCTTCTGAGGCTGACATTTTATAATGATTTTTTTAAATATACAATTAAAAAGTACCGCAATCATAATATGCCTGTAGAAATTTTTGACGTTCAAACATATATATTTTAAGACTTTTGGAATGGAAAGAGCCTTCAGAATTCTCGTTCCTATTGGTATAAGATATTGATGTAAACATTTTTAATTTTTATATAAAGAAAGAATAGCGAACGATGGTAACTTCAACAACTGACGCAAGTGGCTAGGAAATCTAGAACGAAAAATCAAGCGATATTTTACAGTCTGGCGCTTATTAATTTTACCATACCTCTTCCAAGAACACACAACCAAGCTTCTACCAGATCGGTGCATATCTATGAAACAAGCGATTGTTCTAGTTGAAAGGTCAAAATATCCACATGAGTGAAGTGTTTCGCGTTTTGATCAAATTAGTTTTTCTTGGATTTGAAAATTGATGACAATGGTGATTTTAATATTGGATTAATGGTAATTCCATTGTGTGGTTTGAAATAAAAAGTAAAAGGAAGAAATTAATAATGTGGTTATGGAAAGTTGATTAAAAAAGAAAGAAGTGTATAAAAAGGACATTTCAAAGAGTACGTATCATTGTCCTCCGGTGAGTCAGTTATATGAAGTAAGGTTATTTGTCAAGTTGAAATATGAAAACAATACGTATTAGGCATATTTTGCATATCTGTTTCTAAATTGAATCGATCGACGTATAACAGTTCGTAATTTCCCATTGTACTATATATGTGAACATGCAGTTAATATAATCATAAATTTTCTTTCATTTAAGTTAGTTGAATGCACATTTCCCTTCACTTTCCTCTAGTGTGCTATTCATATTGCCCAAGATTATTTTTCGTTGTATGAGCTATTCTCTATATTATTCTCACACTTTCTAGTTTCCAGCTTTTTTCCCATTTTTATGAGCCCTGAGCGGAATGAAACATAACACGTCCTTATGGACTATTCATACCATAAAACTGTACCTTCCTTTTTATATAAACTTTATGACTCTTCATATATATATATACACTTTTCTATTTTAATAATAAATTTCAGAACATCAATAACATACTGTTTTATGGAGGTTAATGTAGTACTGATTATTTAACATTAGATTATATAGAGACTACACAGCAATTAGTTTCATTGGACGCATATTTTTCCGGGTGTCAGGGGAGTGTGTTGGACAATTCACTAAACGCTGCATTATGCAGACACTTAACGCATTCTTTGGAGAGCTTTTACTGTAGCACTTCACACACAGCAAGGCGAAGAACATGACACTCACGGAATATACGGTACTGCATTTGCATGCCGGAAAGGAAGACATCATCTTGTAGGTTTGTGTGTGTGTGTGTGTGTGTGTGTACAACGTTACAAAACATTAACTCCTAAAATATTTTTTTTAGTCAGTGACGATATGTTAGAAAAGTCACGGTTTTCTACTACCGACAAAATAGTTATAAGTGCTTGAACATATTTCAGTTCTTAATAAATTGAATTATCAGTTGTATTAATTTTTAATATACCAATATTTATTCGAAAAATGTAAATTTAACTATATCAATTAATTATTTTCGTAGTATCTATTTAAGGAGATTTTATTATTGTGAGATTAAGTATCGTTATAGTATAATTGTTCTAGCAAAATGGAAATTCAGGTGAATATTTTAATAATTATGATTATTTATTATATATATTTCTTTATATGTAAGCTTCAATTTAATAAGTCTGAAGTCCCAGTTACTTTCATAAATCCTTGATAAATTTTAACTTGTGATTTCATTTCATTCGGAGAAAATCACTCGATAGGAGGATATAATGTCTTACGAAGCTGTGAACATATTTTATAACTACTTTTACTTTTACTATTTATGCTATTTGAAAGTTTACGGTTTCAATTTGTTTGAAAATAATTTTCGTTTTCTTAAAAATGTAACTTTTTTCATTATCAGAATTAATAATCATCTGATATTGAATGAGAGTGTAACTAAACGCTTTGAACAACGTACTGAAAACTCCCTGGTTCTGCTTTATTTCCTTCACATTTTGCTCTGTCTATAACCGCTTTCGAAATATACAAAACCTACAAAATATGTCTAACTTTTCCACTATATCATTCTGAAAGTTTGTATATGTATCAGAAGAATTTATTTACGAAATAACTATTTGATATGATTTATAGATGCCTTTATTCGTCTTTTTGGCAAACAGTACTAGTTATATACATAATTAATAAAATATATCCATCATTAATTACACATTAGGAAAATACATACGCTCTACCAATAAGAATGTAAGAACTAAAAAGCGCGACTCAATAAAAAGGACACATAATCAATATTTCTTTATTATAATTGAAATAGAAACTATGAGATTTTTCAGAAAATGAAATAATTCAAATGCCCTCAATTTCTTATTTTGATGTTGGGTTATGGCCAGTCTTTTACATATATTACACTGTAAAATGATAATTGTGCGTCCGACTTTGTTTTGAATGCCACCAATCTTTCGTTAAGCATTTTCTTCAATCTGAGATTTCACCTCACCACGCTCGAAGAAGCCCAAAGGGGTGGGATCGCACGACTTGTTTCCAACTATGTAATAATCTATCCAGGAAATGCTTAGTGCAACAATGCGATAGACGCTCGTGCCGTGTGACATGTGACACCGTCATGTTTCAAGAAAAATTTGTTCACGTCAACATTTGTTAGTGTGGCCACAAAATATCCGACCTCAGATTCCTGCAGTGATCACAATCCACAGTAACCTAATTTATTTTATGTATCCCTGTTACTGATTCCTGTAAGACCACGGGACGATTATCAGTTTCTGAGGAATAGGTCCAGAATAATATTTAAAGCACAAGGCACGGAGATTAACACAGTTGTACAATATTTCTGATGGTAAATGTATTGTATTGTAGCTAGATGGTCATCAATACATACCCGACGTATATTTTCTTATAAAAACCTACGTAGGTGAAGATAATTTCAACGGGTATCACAAGAACCTTGATTTATTTCACTTCTACCAACGAGACACTTAAAAAACCCTAAAAATCAATTTCTTCATTTAAAAAATCAGCCTCGAATTTGATACAAGTAGAAGACACAAAGTATTATGTTTGCTATAGATTGTACAACTCTTCAAACATTTGTTCAAAATATTTTAAATATTTACTGAACCTTGTCTCTCTACAACGTATAGTTACATTTATTTGAATTCATAATTAAGCTTTTTCTGTGACCATCGAGTATTTTACGGATCCATAATTAACAGAAAATGGGAACCCCTGACAAGTAGATAGGCCTTTATTCAATCATAAGTAGTATCTATAAATTCCCCTGCAATGGTGTTCCCACCTTATCGTGGTGCAGGGGTTTGCGTGTGTTGTCGATCCCGCGAGCTATGCTGGCGGTACTGGCAGGGTCACCCAAGCCGGACAGGTCGGTGGGGAGACACCAGACGAAGAGGAACACACTGGTCCTCCATGATGGGGGTTGTGCGTGGGGCTGAAAACCGCACCACGGAAAAAAGTTACTGTTGCGAATAAATTAACAATTGAAGCCGGACTGCCCACTCGAAGACAAACACTGCATAGAAATATGGCGGAGACTGACACAGGAGAGGGCGGAATGGAAGAAAATTGTTAATAAGGCCAAAACTCACATTAGGTTACAGTGCCAATAAAAGAAGAAGAAGTATCTATAAATGATTAGTTTCGTACTTTATTGAAAAGGAATATGATACACCCTTTTTGTGATTTTTGTAGCACGATATACGTTTGAACTATTACTTGTAAAGGCAAAGTTCTCGCATCGCGATCTCGTTGACACGGTTCACTCCCCAAACACAAACGGAATACGACAGGAGGCGCAAACTATGTTTAGTATTCAGTGTGTAACTTGGCTTTAACGTCTGCCGCCAACGCAAATTTCCCAAAACGTATACGTTGTATCAAGAGACAATTTTCTAATTTTTATGTACTTTAAAAAGAGATGTGAACGTTTCCACGATGAACTATATAATTATCTTAAAGCTTCTTATTTTATTTATAGTTGCATTAACTGCTGAGTCATTAGAAATTTGTAAAATTGTTACATTTAAAATTGGGTTTACACTTTTTTTACACATTTGATAATTGTTTGATGATGTTTTGTTGGGCTTTGACGGATTGCGTACTCTTGTTGATATCGTTTTCTTCCAGTACTTTTCCCTTCTTGATCAAATTTCGGACAGTACTTGATGAAGCGTTCCATTGTGATCGGGGTATTGCACTGGTACTATATCGGAGGAGGTGTGTGTGTGTTATGATGAAACGGGTCATCCGGGTGATTCCTGGTCTTATTTGCGTTACGTTTATTTGGTCTCTTCTTTTAGCTTTGGGATTGAGCTCTATTGCATTAAAGTTTTGGTTTCATTATGGACCTTTCTTGATTTGATTTGATTCAATAATTGTAGAAAATTTGCATGGGCGAGTATTCATAAGACTTTGGAGGTATTGGTTGTGAGGGGCTGATTTCTGTGGTGGAGTGCAGCAGCTTTGACCATTCGGTCCGTGACTGTATTGCCGTGGTCTGTAAATTTTGTTGTTTTGTAAAATTATTATTCAGGAATAATGCAATATTTGGAAGAAATAATCTACTTATTTTGATGAATTTTATGATAAAAACAACCAATAACAGACAATAATATTAATTTGTTAATTAATTAAATTACGACAGGTTTCGGTCCCTCTTCAGGTAAAGATAACAGAGTAACAGTAAATAAAAAGATATGTACATTACAAATATATTATTGTAGGAAAAAGGATTTATAATTATAAATAAGCGATACAGATTAAATAGAAAGTAGACAAACGTATTCCAAATTATTTAAAAAGTAACTCTGTATAAAATATGGAGTTGTAAATAGCTCGGTATAAATCAGTATCTGTTTTAACATAAATGGTGTTAGGATCATTTTTAATGTGTAATATTTTGGAAATTACCTTACATTGATAATTTTTTATGTATACAAAATACAAAAATTGTTCTAATTTATCTGGTAGTTATTGCGTTAATTTTACATTGTATTTAAGTTACTTAAATCTGGTTTCCACCGTTCTTTTTGTTTGTCCTACATATGTGGCCGAACAAGTTTTACATTCTACTTTATAAACTACATTCTTTAATTTATTTTATTTACTGTGTGAACTATGGTGGAAATATTGACATGGACTTAGTGATGAGACTAATATTGTAAGTTGCAAATAATTTTTTCTAAGGTTGGTAAACGGATTCAAGAATGGAATAATGATATAGAACTTTGATTGTTTGGTGGTATTAGACTTTGCAAATTGGTGGTAAAATATTATCTTGTTTACGTATTTGTTTATAAAAGTTTGAGGATATGAATTTGTTTGAAGAATGTGTTTGATGGTTTTTAAATTGTTTGACTGATTACGAATGGGAACAGGTACATGCGGGTTCTAACAGTCTTTAATGAGATAAACCTGATAAAATGAGTCTACTTCAGAGAGTAGTCCATCAGGGTCGCAGCAACTGTTCTCTATCATACACAATGGACTAGCCGTTAAATGTACCTACCAGATTTTTACTAGTATTCAATAATTCTTTAATAATAACTTAAATAATCATTTTGTTATTTTTAAAACAAAACTTGTAAAGTCTCCTAATATGAGAGACTGAATTCTCAATTTCTGTGAGTTGGATATCGATTAAATCATACACAGGGGTTATGATTCATATTATATCAGATTGTTGTATTATTTCCGTTAATGTCGCTAGATGTCGGTGGGCAATGTTTTTTTTTCAATAATTTTTGCGAGGATTATATATTACGTAAACAAATGAAAAGTAAAAATATAAGTTAATTAGTCTTTAAAATTAGTATCCTAATAACTTAAGTGATCAATCAGTAGGAAATATTTCTCAAAAAAAATTTCTAAACGTTTTAAGAATATAGTGCTGTAAAATGTTATTCTGCGCAGTCGCGTTTCCGACGGTACTTCGAACACAAGTTCTAAAGTGAGTTTTGATAATGTTCTACGTGACTGGAGGAAGGAGGAAACATTACTGGATGAAGTTGGTCGCATAATTTTTTGGGGTCGTAGTCGCGAGTCCACAAATGAAGACTGTAGGACTTGCTTCTGGCAATAGGAATAATACAGTTTCTCTTAGAGAACGATGGGTACTTTTGTATATTTTCTTATATTGGTCGTGCCTTGCAAATAGTTAAACAATAAAATTTTATATTTTTGGCGTAGAATGCTGTAAATAAAACGATAAATTACAAATAGTACTTACGCAAATTTCTTTCTACAGTCAGATGAGGACAATTAAATAGTGAAATTAAGTTATTACAGCCGAATGAAATTCCATTTTCATTTTGCTACTCTGACTGAAGGATGCTCGTAATGTAACTATTGGGTATATTTTAAACGAAGAGCCAAGACTTTTTTTTTACAAATTCTCTACGCAAGAAGTGAACAATGTTAACTAGCAGTTGTAATAACTGTACCCTTGAAATAGGAACAATAAAATTAGCATTTAAATAGTGAGTAGGTATGTCAATTATTTTATTTCATCATGATCCTTGTAATGCTTATCTGTTAAATGGGATTTTTACTGTATATTTTTAAAGATATTTAGTGAATTATTTAACTCTGAAAATATTTAATAGAATGGAAGGGTACAATTAAATACAATAATTAATAATTTATATTTTAATCAATTTGAAATATTCACCGGTTATTTACATACATAATTAGAACAAAACAAAGACACTTTCTATCAGGGGTTAGTAGGTGGTCTTACGGCTTTCATAAACCGAATTTGTCGAAATTATCATCACAGTCCTTTACCGCTCATTGAGGACCTTGCAGGTAAGTAGCCTTCTCAGGTAGCTCGGACGGACTCTGCAATCAGTCGTATGATGTGTCAGCTTCCCCGGAAGATGATAACCCATCTGGCGTACAGGTTCTCGTCCGCAGGAATGCCGGGCTCGTACAGTGCAAACTTCTCTGACTTATTAAATCTTCTCGAAACCAAAACTGCATCACTTCATGACCTCGTTATCACCTCTAAATGCTGGTTTAATCAAAACGTCTCATTTATAAACTTTCTGAAGGTGATCTCAAACAATAATTGAAACTTCATGTGCACTATATATTTTCCCAATTTATCCTTACTTTCTCAAAAACTACCTTCTGAATAATTTCGATGATGTCCCCATAGCTTAACTCTCTAAATATCCAAACCAAGTCTCCTAAACCTAACTTTTACATCTTAAAACCAACTGGTTTCCTCTAAAAAACCCAACTTCACCCTAACTTCCCACAAACTGACCAAGTCCTGCTTCCTCTGTAAGTTTCCTTCACACCTCGGTTTGCCGAAATTCATTACACTAGTAATGGATTCATAGTAAATTGGAATACGATTTTTGTCTCCACAAATATCAATACTTTAGTTAGTCACACCAAATTCACGGTTCCAGCAAATTGGACTGAGAACACACGTCAACGACGGAGCGTCTTGTTCGAACGTGCCAAAGTCTTGTGACCAATGATTAGCCTTGCCAGACACTCTCAATATTTGGAAACCTTTCCTAATACTCACAAAGATAGGCCGCTGAGGTTGTTTTCTTTTCCGTGACCACCTGAGAAGCGAACATTGACCTTAACCAGACTGAAGCCGACTTAAATTATTCTCACTATTATTTACTTTAAATTAATACAATTGGTAATTGTAGCATGATAAAATGTGAGAAGTTGTTTTCATGTGATAAGGTATGTTGGAGGTGTGATTCATGCATATATTATCATTGTAACGGCTCTAGTGGAATATGAAAGCGGAGTAAGTTAACTTAATTCAAAATATCTATATAATTTTTTTTTGCCTACACATTGTTTAGGATTGGCAGATTTTAGCATATCTTCACTTTGAAGCATCAAGGGATGCGAAGCCGTGATGTTAGGACCTACCTTGAGATGAGACGTTCCAAAACCCTATTTTAAAGGCTTAGCAGGAATTTTTTTATGATTTATAGAAAGAAAGCTGAAAGAGTTGTCTTTGAGGAGATAATTATCTTTGACGCCATCTTAGATTATCATTCACTATTTAAAAAAAATAACATTCTGCCTTCCTTATTTACTTCAATTTCAAGGGTCGTGTATTTGAATGTTAAGATAAGCAAGAAGATAATCTCATATATGGTCCAAGATGTTACAACAATTCTTAACTTAAAATACGCGATACTGTTTTTGTTTAGGATAACAGGCTACATGAGGGTAATCCACATGGTGGCAACTCCCCTTTAATAGCATAGGAAGGGATCTGAAAGGGGGGATGCGGAAAGGTAGAGAAAGGTAGCCAAGGGTTAACTAGGACCCCCGGGCTATGGTTTAAGGATCCTACACGGCAAATCGCCTAAAAGTGATGCAGGGAAAACCCTAGAAAAACCTGCATCAGGTAGGACGGGCATTTGGCACTTGTCCCACGCCCTTCCGATAGCGGGACAGGAGTTTGCTGTGGGGACGCAGCATTCCCTTCTCCGTGCCCCGACCAGTTTAGGAGGCAGCTGGCCGACTATTCCAATGGGAATAGCGAGCATTTTTTTAGGGAAACAGGCTACATGAGGGTAATCCACATTGGGCAACTCCCCTTTAATAGTATAGGAAGGGATTTGAAAGGGGGGATGCGGAAGGGTGGAGGAAGGTAGCCGGGGGTAACTAGGGCCCCCGGGCTATGGTTTAAGGATCCTACCCGGCATGCGCCTAAAAAAATAACGGGCACTGGAACAATGCATTATAAGTAACGAGTTTAAGAAAAATGCCTAGGAGTTCTATCTATTATAAACAAATATTTGGGAGAAAGCTAATACTATCGTTAATAACTGTTCACAATTTTTTCAAACCTGTATGAATAACGAGCACCAAGCTGTGATTAATGTAGGTTAATTACAGAACTCAGTTTGGATTCTTATACCCTAAATATAAGAATAAATACTTTTATTGACGTTTATATTTCGGAATATTTATCTGGGAAAAAATCGTTGTTATTAATCTTTTCTGATTATATAAAATATTCCAATTGATGGATTTAAAAATGTAAAAATTAACTTCTTTCGTCAGATTGTGTATAATTATATTATGGAACCCATGATAATGCCAGACTTTAAGAAGTGAAACGCAATTTTACGTCGTAAATCATTGGCCTCCCTAAGAAAACTTAGTTGAGTTTAGTTGACAGTAATATTTTATATCGTTTCTATATTTTTGGCTTCATAAATATGTAACGGGGGAGAGTTACTTGAAATAGCAGTAAATCTTACCTTATTTTGTGGGAGTCAACTCAAGATCCGCTCGATACGTTATTTCCCCTTCATACCAATTTATATCTCAAAATATAAAAGATAAATGATTTCATCCAACAAATACTTTCCACTCAACAAACAATTTTAGATTCAGGAAAAAGCATAAAATTTTCACATAACATGTAGATGTGCAGTGAATTTTATTCAGTGAAGCTATAAAACCTTTACTTACATTGTCAATTAAAATATTTTAATGGTAATTAATTGAAAAATGTTCCAATATTTAAAAACAGTATCTTGCTTTCGGCATTCATTTATGTCATATTCACCTGTAATATTAACAATGCGTAATAATTTTATTAGAAATATACATTATTTTATTAAAAAGTAATTTTTGCTAAAACACTTAAAACTGTGATAAATTATTTTGTATCTATCGTCATTCATGTTCTAAATATATTGTGGTTGATTCGGTGGTAAAGAAATAAAAATTAATTAATTATTTACAAATTAATTAGATTGAATTTAAAATTAATTAACAAATTCTGGATCCAAAAGGGAAATTACTATTTTTGCTTTAGCCAGACCGCTCATTCAATAATGCTTGTCACTCAAATAAACTAGGCTAATTCCTCAACCAAGGACTAATGTGTTAATAGAAATATAAAAAATTGATATTTTACGTCTGTTCTGAAAATTTATAATAAGAAAGATAGCCAGATCGAAGAAGTGTTGATATAACTACCATACAATATTTCTTCAGGCGCTAAGAAAATTATAAGAAAACAAGAGCCTGGAGCGACAAAACTGCACAAGTCAGTTGACAAATCTTGCAATTAATCTTTCCCGATCATATATACTGTTCCAATTTATGAATTTAAAAATGTTGTAAAAAATAACTTCTTTGTTCGGATTGTGTATAATTATATTATTATGGAACTGCTGATCGTGTGAGACTTTAAAAAGTGAAACGCAATTTTACGTCGTAAATCATTGACCTCCCTAAAAAAAAACTTAGTTTTGTTGACAATATGAAAATACAAAAAGCTTATGTTTTTTGTCAAGTGACTTTTGCAGTTGTGACGCTTTAGGCTCTTGTCGTTTTTGTTAGTTTTCTTAGCGCATGAAGAAACGAACAGGCTTCCAGAAACTTTGTGTGGTAGTTATATCAACACTTCTTAAGTCTGTATTTAGCTATCTTTGTTATTATTAAAAATGTAAAACAAAAGAATTTTCTCACCACCCAGTCTAGATATTGGTATTTTAAGATTTAGATTTACTGATTTTAGTTCTCCTCTTCACATAAAATTAGAACAACTTACATTAATAAAATACAACAATGAAGTATACACCTGATGTGATAATATATCAATCAGAAACGTGACAAGCCCAACGGAGAACATGAACATGATTGGTAACGTCGAAGGAATGATTGGCGAATAGTTAGAAAGATGCCAGGTATTTCTCACACGCTTGAAGCCGTAAGGAGAGTCAAGCAATTAGACCCTCAATTGAGTAAACTTGTGTCTCGTATTACTGTTGGTGGGCAATTTGGGTCATTTATGCTAAACATATCTGTAAAAAGAGACGTTTCTACGGCTAATACTGGAAACTTCTTCCGGGCAGAAGTCAGCCGGGAAAACCTAAGATATTCAGAGTTAACTTATTTGATTTGAATCGTTTCAACGCGTTATCATATGTAACGGTTTTCTTCAAGATTATTTCAAATTATTTGTAAGTTTGAGATATAATTTTGTCAAAGAACTGTTACGAACTAGATATGATGAAATTATGTTTAAATGGCTTCAAGTTACTAACTATTTTCATTTATAATACATTTACAATTTTTATAACTTACATATGTGTTAAATGCGGATGGAATGAACGCTATAAAATGCTATTATATTGGTAGCAATGTTCGGTAAATGGAGCTGTATATTTATCTTTTAGAAGCACCACTCCACGACTGTCAGATGTCTACCGCATCTGCTGCGAAATTCCGCAAACCCAATAGAGAGGTGTTGAAGCACAATGCCACCTTATTCTTCCTCAGAGGAAGCACGGCTGAATGGAAATAAATCCCGGCATTCTGCCTTGAAGGCACGCTCCTCAAATAAAGGGCAGCCGTATTGAATTCAGTGTTTGTCTCCGTAACTACACCCTCCGTGTCAACGGAGTGAAATGAATTTTTTTGAAAGGCAGCAGCTCATTAAATGAAGTTATTGCCTCAGTTCTAGCTTTATTCTACCCTTTAATCCCTTTTTAATTTGATTTTTCAGACCTTTTACTCAAGTCTGAGACCAAGGCGCAAGTAATTTCAATCATGGCGGATTTGAGCCTTCCCTTTGAAGTTTTTGTGTAGCCACAAGAACTGTGTCACCTTAACCAAACGTTTAAATTTTTCAAAATTAGTTTTGTAAATATTTGTACTTCAAAATGAACATCCCCTTTTCGTCTTAATGGCAAGATTCCCGTGCAGGTAGAATTCCAATGTTTCACTCATCTTTACTTGTAGAAATAGGCATTGAAAACCATTATAATTTTAAGAATATAAGAAATAAACATGTAATTGTGTGAACGCAAATATGTTACTTTTCCCGCTCGAAATTGATAAAAAAAATTGCAAATACTAGCTCGTTGAGGAAAAATATTTACGTCTGTAAAAGTTAACAAATAAATAGTATACATTTGTGAATAATGAAAACCATACTAATTATACAAGCCTTGTTGCTGTTAGTTATAATAATTTAAATAAAATCAATAAGAAATTTTGAATAAAAACCATAGAAACAAATGAAAAGAAATTAACACAAAAACGAACAATTAACTTTAAAACTAAAGTAATATTATTATTCTTGAATGGAGTGATGTTAGATTTAATAAAAAGCATTTAGATAATAATTCTAGATAGGTACCCAGAATAAAGCAAGTCATGACGTCATCACTGTAATTAATTAAATAAATACATCATGCATCATGGTACACAAATTATATTATGTAATACACATACATTATTATGTGCATAAAGTTATTTTACTACATATAAACACGAAATAAAATTATTTGAGAGTTAAAATACATAAATAGTAATTAAAGTTTATAAATTTAACAGATTTTTAAATTTTAGCATATTTATTTCATAACAAGAAATTATTAATTTACTGCTAAATTATATGACTTTTAAAAACCAGATATGTGTTACGCCAAATCTGAGTCGCGCAGGTTCGTATCTTCCAATATGAGAATAATAGTTTTGAGAATCGTGAAACAATAGATGGTTTTTATTGGGACCACTAAGGGAAATTTGGAATAGGTGACGGCGTTCAAGATTAATCTTTAGAGGATGCTTGATACTAAAGATGTTGTCTAAGGAAACTTCTAGCGAGGATGGAATCGCTAGCAGGAGCGTTTGGACTACGCCTAAGAAGAAGAAGAATCATGTTGCAGTTGTTTTATTTATAAGTTGGGTAAATAACATCGCCTCACCATGGTATCCTTACCTTGAAGTGGTGGTGAGGCTTGCGTGATCAAATGATTATAAGAGCTATACCGGCGGTAGCGTAGCTAATGGTAGGGCCTCCCTTGCCGGGCAAAATGGGATACTGTGGCCCTCCATGTTAGGGGTTGGTGCGTGGGGCTAACAACCCCACCACCATAAAATATTGTTCAGAAAGCAAATCGAAAGAACAGGACGTTCCCAAACTTACGACGACTACAGCGCGTTAAATGGCAACGATATGGATAAGGAAGGTCGGAGTCAGGAGGTGGCATAGATGGGCTGAGGACAGGGACGATTGGAGAAATATAATTTTGGAGGCCAAGGTCCTTAATGGACCGTAGAGTCATGGAGTGAGTAAGTAAGTAAATAATATCGAATACATTATTTAAATAATATCGAATACATTATTTACAGAAAACGAACTAGATATAGTTACAATTACAAATGATGTACCGCTCTGTCTCTCAAAGGCTCTGGGCAGGATATTTTGCTCAAAGCTCCACTACGAACCACGGGATGCAGCTGTTGACCAATCGGCTATTGGTATCCAGACAGGCCGAGATTTATTGAGCTATGCTTTGCCAAGCAGAGTTCAGTCATCGTACTTGTTGACTTGTAACCAGACAGAGTTTAGGATCGAGCTAACGTTGGTCCGGCATCCGGTATACCACCTTAAGGAAAATACTGGCACAGCCTCCCAACGGAACGATGTGTCTCATTTAACATCCGTTTCCCTGATAACCTTGGTAAGTTTACAAATATAATATTAAATTAACAGTACCCGATTCCCGACATAGCAAATACTTACCAATTGTATAATTTCCAAAAATTTCTTACCTAAACTACTAAAGTCCCATTCTACATTACATTGGCTTACTTTCCTGAATTATATTTAAATTATACAATGACCTTTCCTTTCACTAAGCATGTATTTTCGAGTAAACTCTTACGAGAAAACACATTATATACGATTTGGCAAGACAACCTTTGATATGACAGATAATTATTTATTTATTGTTTTGCACTGCATTATGAGGTCGGAAGTAACTAAGAGACTGTCGTTCAGGTCGGACCTGCGAAGTCTGTGTATTGCTCTTGATCGGCGTTTGTATGTCCATGAACATTCCTCCCGCTGTGTGATGGAATGTGACTCGCTCTAATCGCGTTTGCACCCTCCCCCCCCCTCCCTCCCTCCCTCCTCCATTTATAATTCTCACTTTCGTCCCAACCACATTATTTCATCATGAAAATAATACTAGCAGCCAGAAATTCTGACACCAACCATAAAAAATAATAATATAAAGTTGTCTGTGGGAAAAACTTTAATTTACTTCGCAGTAGCTAATAGACTGCCCCTGTAACTTCTACTCTTTACCTCGAGTGTCCGATTTTACCGAGTTATATTAAACCCTAAATGGGCTTAAATGTGATCAAGATTGACTCCAATAAGCTCGATGGTCTGAAAAGCTGCGGATTCTACATTAATATCGGTGGTTTTGAACATTTTACTTTTCAGCATTCCCTCTCATACCTATGGGTGCTGAACTGACTCAAACGGTAACAGGAGTATCACCTTTCATCTTCCAAGAAAGATATAACTTTGACATTTAGATTATTTTTATATATTCTTCGAATTCGTAGTGTCTTACCCCACCTCCCTACCCAAAGTTTGTGAAAATTCAGTTTGAAAGGAATTGGTTTAAATTATTTAAGTTATAACCCGGAATATAAAGCTATAATTAAAGAAAGATGGGAAACTTTGCCAAAACTTACTATTCAATTTTGGCATAATTGTTAACGGATTTTGAAAATTGTGGTTTATTCAGACGTTTTGTTGAGATTATAATATTTTACCAATCAGTTACTTAAAAGTGAATTTCTATCGCACTAACTTGTGTTGGGAACAATTTCGCTTTCATTGATCTTGGAGGCAAACTCTGTAATTACAACCAATTATGGCTATGCGTCGGCAATAGCTTATAAACAGTTTTTTTTCTGGCAACCAACATGTTTAAAAAATTCGAGGTATTTTCGTTGAGGGTAGGAAAGAATTTATATATAGCAATTAGCTGTCGTTATTGCTCGTCCTGTGTTCGGAATGCATTCAATTAATTTGATTTTATAGACTGATTAAATTAGATTACAGAACGTACAGGAAGATTACAAAATTTACGCAATATAAAAATCCAGCCGTGAGGAATTAGCTATGAAATTTTGTATATAATTAAATTGTTTCCGAGTCGTTAGTTTAAATATTTTGCAAAGGGACGTAGCATAAAGACGATTTATTAAGTCTGACAACATTTTAAATGATATTGAATTAGTAGATCTTGAAATAACAGTTTGGATCACCAGTTCGCATTGGAAGAAAAACAACAACATGCACGAATACTTATTTTTGGTTCTCATGCATTCAGACTATTAACAAACGTGGAGTAAGTGCTTCTTTTACCTTACGAGTAATGAGCTCATATTCCTATAAAGTAATTGAAACATTGGCGACACAAAAATATTTCACCCGCATTACTATGCGAGGGTTACTTTGAAAAGGATTAACTGTTGTATAGCACTGAAAATAATTTTAATTGTTTATTTATTTCAATGACTAGCGAAACCTTATTATAAAGACAGTTGGGCGTACTCTAAAACATAAACTATTCTAGTCCATTGATACGACTGACTATCATATTATTCACCCCTATTGCTCATTGAAACAATTGATTGTGTATGCATTTGGCTAATTAATTAATGGTTCTTGCGGAAGGATATGTTTCCAATAAATTAGGAAACACAGGAATACACATGAAAATATCCGTTTAAAGTTTCTCATTTGAAAATAGAATTATTTTAATCTAATAACTAATTTACTTAGAGTGTAAAACCGACGCGACAGAAGGTAACATTTTTTTGGCTTTGAGGAATAATTTCAGATCATCAACAATCTTATTAAAAATGTTTGATTTATTCAATATAGTGTCTGTATTTCCCCTGAAGATATAGAAGTAGGGGAAATGTGAGTATACAAAGTGATAGTTTCAATCAATAAATTGATCGATTACTCATTGTTACCAAGTATTCATTCTATATATTAGAATATGATGTAATTAGTCATTAGCTTCTTTTTATAGAGTGGCAAACTCCATGAAGTTAATTAATGCACTTGGTGCCATCTCCCCTTTAATGGAACAGGAAGGGGTTGGTAAGATGGGATGCGGAAGGGAGAGCAACGGTTAACCAGACCTCCCGTCTGTAGTTTATGGTTCCTACCCGGAATTCTCCTAAAAGTAATGCACTAGGAAACATGTATTCAGATAGGTCGGGCGGGCTCTTGGTACTTGTCCCACGCCCTTACGATGACTGGAGTTTTTGTAGAGTGACATTAGGATCATTCACGTGGAGGCATATCTCCTTTAATAGCATAGGAATGAAATAGAAAGGGGGGATGCGGAAGAGTAGAGCAAGGTCTGCGACCCCGGAGAATACACCTCTCAACACAGACCGAGGTCTTGTGCGAACCTTAGCTTAAAAGCAAAAGTAGAAGAAAGAATCCCCAAAGGTAGCACCTTCCGTCTCTTCAGGAAGGTTACACCTGCGAGAGTTTGACTGTAGTGTTTTATTTTGTGCGTGTTGGAGACATATTATATTAGGGTAATCCACGTGGTCCACTCTCCTCTAACACTTAAACGTCCACGTAGCGGCTTCTGTTTGGTTCTTGGGCATTGATGTCGTAAACTGTGGGTCACTTCCGTTAAACAAAACGTTGTCTATCTCGCGAAAATTTCCAGTAATATGAAAAATTTAACTTCAAAACATTGGTTTGAATTATTTCACGTTTAATAAGATAACTTCAAAAATCCAAAATTCTCAGATCATTTCAATGTAAGTTCTATTTTCCTTAATCGTGGTTCCAATTTTTCCAATTATAAAGGTCTGGGGAAAGGTTTCTGTAGCCTAAAAACCACTAAATTTTGTACCTCTTTTCAGTTTTTCGCTAATAGAAAAAACATAAAGTATTCTATTGAAAATAATTTTCCGTAATCAATTGTAGAGCATATAATTCTGCATCGAATGGTATATCTGATTACGACATTAGGTCGGTCTATATTCGTTTGCAAGGAAGAAAAAATAGCAAAAGTGCTTGGATTAAAGTCCGCAGTTCCGAATGCTATTCTCTCTTCTTTGAAAAATATTCTTTGAAACGCTGGACTCTTCCTTCCTCTTAGAAAAACAATACTCTTAAACATTTGAATGTGCTCTATAAAAGACAAGTTTCACCCTCACGTAGGAAATCGTCACTCTCATCCTCAGCACCATAATATTAACACGATCGGTCCGGAGCTATAGATCCAGAAAAAATGTGTATATTTTAGACAATTCTCAATCGCTTTTTAAAACCGGGTTATGCGTTGTAAAGATAATTAAATTGTTTAAAATTTTTGTTCGGTTACATATAAGTGATCTACCGAACATTTAGGAATTATACTAGAATTATGTCAAACTGCATTCTTTTCGAAAATGACTTAAAACGACGTAAATTTGACGTACGATTTTTATTACTTCTTTCGACCGAATTTCGTACTAGAATACACCATTCGATGCAGAATCTTATGCTCTAAAATTTATTACCTTAATTATTTTCACTATTTTTGGTATTAACGAACAACTGAAAATAAGTGTAAAATTTCGTGGTTTTTAGACCATAGAAACTTTTTCTGAGGCCTTCAGAATTCGGAAACTTGGTTTTTCACTAATGGCTTAAGATATACAAGGCGAAAGCAAAAAATATCCGACCTTTTGCGCGGTAAGTTGTATATAAATACTGGGCTATTGAACGACTAACCGTCAACAATACGTTCGTATAATCTATCCGCCATGGAAAATTTAAACAATTAATATTCAACAAAGGACTAAACTTCAGTGATCAATAAATGTAAAGAGAATAAATATAAATAAATTAAGAATCATGGAACTTCCATTTGACTTCAAGAAAGACCAGGGATGGAAAAGTGTATGAGACCTGTACACTAATAGATTTAACCATTTAAACTGGAAATTAATAAATGGAGATGTATGAATATGTCGATTCACAGAAAAAATTAGGCCGTAGATTTCCAGCAATGATAATTCTAAGTAGAGTTCAGGGAAGGAATGCTGTGCAATTATTGATAACTGATGTTGAAAGTGTCAAAAACTCAAAACAGTTTGTTCACTGGCTTATCAAATAACCAACATTGAATATAATTATCGGAATACGCCTTTCTATAGCGATTCAATGTTAGCCAGTTCTTTACGGCAGAAAACAGAGAACTGGGATATGTCAACCGGAGTGTTAATGCAGCTGCTGAGACCCTTCGCTCTAAAGACAAAGGCAGCAGGGCACAAAAGCCGGCTACAACAGAAACTATGCCCTAAAGCGTGACAGCTGGAAGCAGTCACGAAACTCTAATTAAAGAGAAGATCAATTGGAATCATTTGAGCTGTTTCGTATGGTAAAGACGAAATTGTTACCAATAATTTTTTAAATACAAAGGGGTAAATTATATTAGCATATCTTTACTTTTCATGCATTAGGAACCGACCACATCTAAATTCGTGTCAGACTTTCACGCTGACTTCACAAGAAAGTGGTCGGATCGGATTCATTGAAACTTTTTATATAGAGGAATGGGTAGTGTTTTAGTCATTTTAAACCATAAAGACCTACCTGCTGTGTAGTACTGGTCAGTGTTATTGCCCCGCATCGTAAGTCCCGAGTTCGAATACCGGCACGAGAATGGATGTTTGACGAACTAAACTGGAGTTAATTCTGGACACAATGGCCACGCGCCATTCCAAATTCCAGAATGTGCCATGTGAGATGACAGTTTGGCGGTCTTCTCGAAGGTTTTTAAGTTACCGTAGAGTCGAAAAGACAGGGTCACTTTGAGACAAAACATTGAAAACCCGATCTTTTACTGCTTAGACAGGGAATTTGTTCGCTTCACAGAGAAATAACTGAAAGGTTTTTTTTTTGAGGCAGTTAACCAATTAAGTTATACTTTTAAAGGGCATGATATTAATAGATACACAAAATATTTGGTGTCAAGAGGCTAGATGATATACGTATAGAATTTATTTTCTTTTGCTGTACGTTGAGTATATTTACGAACGAATTTCCGTAACTTTTGATATAATTATATGTTGATAATAAAACGTAAACTATTATTTAATGACAAATTATGCAGCTTCTCTGTATAATGTACAAAACAATTATACAATATTTTATTTATTTATAATCGCATCAATAGCATCATTAGCGATTCTCTACACTGTTTTCTAACACTTGGTAGGGGAACTAATTTCTGGGCGTTTCTCGGTATGGAAACATACACACACAACAACCATGCCCTCGCTGAGATTCGAACCCGGGACCTCTGTGATGCGAGACGGTGACGCTGACCACTAAGATTTTTTAAAACTCAGCGCGTATGTCAGTTCCTAATTTTTCGTTGCTAAAGTACTTAAAGATATCACGTTGACTCCATTATGATCTCTGCCACAGCATAATCTGTGACGTGCTAAAGCGTAACTTTTTAATGCGGTTGGGTAATTTCGCAACAGATATCCTTAAAATAATCTTATGGATAAAGCCAAGAAGTAACGAAACGTTTTAAATAAAAATGTTTTATACAGTAACAATGAGTAATAAGTAACGCCATAAATAGAAAGATCAAAACAAAAAACCCTCTCGTATAAATATTATGCACGAAGAACACAAATCCTTTTGCCAAAAACTAACCATAACATGAACAAAGTTTTAATTCCCGTATGTAAGAAAGGCCTAATAATGCCAATAGAGAATATTTAAACACAAACTTAGTTGATTCGTTGATATGAAGCGAAGTTGCTACAGAAAAGAAATTGCAACCGATTTAATTCTTTGTAAGCTATTATAACTTTCTGGTTCATGGCATTTTGTTTTCTTTGCCCCTCAAGCAGGCAGGAGAGTTGCTCCGGAGGTAAACTAAGAAGAGACATTAAAGAGAATAATGTGTGCTCGAGCGGAGGCGGAAACTATAGAGGATCTAGCGCACCTGGAGAAGGTTCTAAATGTAAACATGAAAGTTCGACGAGTTCTGTATCCCTGAAAGGGAGATCACAGAAATCTTGCGCAATATATAAAGCAATCTGAAAGTAATACGGTAAATTTATCTGATGTATAAAAAATGATAAGTAAAAGTTGCCCAAACACTCTGATAGTAACAATGTTGGGAATGACAGTAGATCAAGAGTTCCATACGTTCTTCATCAAATACTACTCAAATGGAAGTCTGAATTTGAATCTAGGATATCTTGACCGAATGTATGTGAGAAGTAACATAAAATTGAGAGGATTAAATATAGAATTTCAATAACTAAAAGTGAAAATGGAAGTTGCTGGTAATGATAAAAAATTATATACGCTCACGAGTATAGAAAGGAAAATAGGTGTTTTTTTCTTTAAAATCTCATTTTATTTATTGTGAAATATATAACATTTACATATACATTACATTTGGAACCATTTAATTATTGTCTTCTAGTGTGAGAACTACGCGAAGAAAAATTCCTAGTTTGTTTGAATTTACAAATGCATGTTTTCTTTCTCTTTGCTCAGTTTGACAATAATTCAATTAGTACGCTCTTCCAAAACTATTTGCTGTATTTAAACATTAAGTCAAAATTAGTGACTGTTTTGTGATTAACTTTGTGATTTTACTTTAAGTATTTCAAGAAAGTAGACAGATCGTAATAAAAAACGTACGAGTGAATTTTTACATATACAATTGAAGTTATATTTACATTTGAATGATAACCCATTAATAAAAACAGAGGCCTGCGTCTGCACTCTGACCTTATAATACAATCAGACATATATATTTTTTTAATAAATAAAGGCTTTGCAGTACGTTTCTCACCATTAACAGTTTTCCAGTCCGATGCGTTTATTTCACAGTCAGTTTTTAGGAAACGCACTGGTCTGAATATAACGAATATAATAAAGCTTTCCTCTGTGAGCTTTTGTAAATATTACTCAGTAATTCTCAATATTGGTGTGTTGACTACTTTCTCGATAAGCTTCTATTAACCAAGAAAGCTGAATTTCGAATTTTTACTGAATTTTATTAGTCCCTTTATTGAATCTCTGGATACGTCACTCCGTCAATCCGTATGATTTAATTTATAAATACTATTTCGCTGTCCTATCTATGGAGTCTATGGAGTCACTTAATTTTCATACTTCAAAATATATTCTGTATCGTAAAGTCTGTATAATTTCTTAATAAGGTTAACAACGTTTCTAGAACCCTTATTCCTTTCTTCAGGTGCAGAAAATATGTAACAGCCGAGAGAGACACAACTGCACTAGGCAGTTGACAGAACTCAAAATCAAATTTTTTCATTTCAATAGGCAGTTTGTTATAAAGCTGACATCAGAGCACAGGAGCTTTTGGCTTATTTAAGGGTGATAGTAATGTATGGATGTCTGTAAACATTTTAAAATGTTTGATATTATAATATGAAGAGAGACAGATGAATATGGCTCAAAGAACCGAAATTTTCCGTTTTTTCATGAGAGTTTTATAATAAACTGACTATTTCCGAGGACTGTTATCTATATTTTGATATATCAGTCGAAGGAAGTCAAATGTTATAATTTTTTAAACCATTTATTTTGCCGGAATTAACTTCAATTTCCGAAACAATTTTTGTTACATTCCCATCATACATACTATTTAGCAACATGTATGTTCCCTGTATTCTGATTGCTAATGGAAAATAAATAATAATTATAAATATATAATCCAACAATTAATCTAAAATTCTGAAGTTATCATTACTAGAGATCAAGACTACTACTAACACATCTTATATTTATATTATGAACTACAATGTCAAATGTAACCAAAAAATTATTATCAATTATTTTTATACTTTATAAGTTAAAGAGGTATATGCAATTTGTTGATCAATGATAAGTGCTACTCAAAGATTTCTAAGCACTTTGTAAGCAATATTGAGTCGTCATACACGATTTTCAAGCCATGTTTTGTAAATATCCTAAGAAAAAAATAATGATCAACAGACGAGTTTAGAAATAATTCTGAAAGTTAAGTATTGAATGGAATAATTACTTTATGAACGGCAAGGCTTACAAAACTAAAAGAAAAATGGTATTAACCAGCACAAGGTTTTCCAAGACCTGGTTGTAGCCCTACGGGATAAGAACAGCTGTAATGAAAAATAAACATGAATATACAGAATACAGCGATTCAGTTAAGCTCGATGGTGGCAGAAAATTGCATGTGAAACATGAAAAAATATTTCAAAAAATTAAATGACCACTTTATTTGATCAAGTAAATAATAATATAATAATTACAAAATTAATACAATCATGTAGTTAAACGAAACTTCTGTTTAAATATTGTCATAAATGCTTTTTAAATTATATAAAATACTGAATATATTTATTTACAATAATTTATTTTCACCCAATAGATGTTAATAACATGAATAAAAAACTTTAAGCCCACATAAAGCGATATAATGAAGAAATTAACGTGAGGAAAGGAACGGAAATGCAAAACCAATATTACGCTCATTTAGAATTTGGAATAAAACCCCTGTTTACGTACCTAATATTATTTTTCATATAGTTTGCGTATTACCAAGTTATCGATAGAAAATGGAGAAATTTTCATTTTCGTAGGCTAATTTCCCCAAGAAGAAATAGTTTGTGGGCCTGAGTATTATTTGTGCATTTACATATAATAGAGCAGTTACTATATATCAATAGTAACTGAGTTACCATTTATAAATTATACTCTTTTCAAAATAGTATTTTACAATTTTTCGCAAAGTTTGAGTTGCAATATCTCTGTTGGCGGAGACTTTAAATACCTAAAAATTGCTCACAGGAAAGGTCTCTATAACATATAACATAAAACTACAGCATAAATTTCAAATTTGAGATTAATGTCAAAGTTGGTGTAAGAAATTGTTAATTAGAGCAAAATATACTTGATTTTTTAATAAAAATGCAATATTTTAATTTATATTACAGTAACATTATCTGTATATATTTAGTTACATCTGTTTGGAGAACACATCAATTGCCTACCAATTTCATAACCTTTAAAATCTTCCTTTCGTAAAGGAAAGTTTCCATTGAGTACATTAAAAACTTTGTCCGACCGAATCATAAATCAATGTAATGGCTTTTATAATGGATGTCATTTTTCAAACGTTTTGAATTACCTGAAAGCAAATCGCTTTTCTGATTAATAGACTAATCGAGTTTATTGTGGCATGAATGACCCATAAATGTTCAGGAGAAAGAGCGGGAAAGTTAGTAATAAATGTATTACGCAATTTATATCATTTACAATTAGAAACGTTGCTCATTCATTATAAACTATTCATGTTCACTATCAACCTGATTATCATTTAGTAATATAACAAAATATTACTCGTACGGATCTGGACTTGAATGATTTGATTCAATCTGTTAAATTGAGTTTTAAGTTTTAGTTTTAGTTTGAGAAGGATAGTAATGAATCCTTAGCATTATAATTATATTACAAAATGTAGGTGCATAGTAACTATTGCAACAGTATTATTACTCGTACAATTAGATGAAATTATTTTGTTAGAATCAATTATTATATTAATAACTCAGATGTAAACCTTAAAACAGCAACTCCCTGGTTCGCAACAGATAAGAAAACATTACATAGAAACACACCCTGTAAATTCTTAGGAAACATATAAATTAATTGTACTGTGACTGATCTCTTTAAGGTAAATTGACACATTCGCTGATGTCCTCTTCCTAGTTATGACGTCAACCTTATCGCTTCTGTTCCAAACAATACATTCGGGTCTTGAATATAAATCATTGTATAAAATGTTATGGTCTACAACTTGATTTTTAGCTAGGGAATTGTAATGTCTCGAAATGTAAATTCCTGGTTGACACACTTGAGTGAGAATAAGGCAAACAATTTAATCTGATAATTTTTATGCCCAAAAAGGTTGAACATTTATTGCTGTCTACTTAATATTTCTCCTTTCTCTGTAAGCAACATTTTATATCCAGTTTAAAATATTTCATTTGAACCAGAAATTGAAGTTTTTTAACGAGTCATCGACATTCAGATTTAGTATACTATAAGTTCAACCCGAAATGTCTACATATAAAACGGATTCCAACGAACCATAACAAGTACAAAAATCACAAGTTTCTAGGAATAATATGGGGTAGTAAGCTAATAACAGAAACGAATAAATATATTAAGACTAATAGCAGATATAAACTGAGGGGCCAACCACAATACTCTACAACTTACATATAAATCCATAATGCTCGCGAAAATAGAATATTTGGCCACCTTTACCAGTCTGCGAATAAAGAAACATTATAGGAACTAAACTAAATTCAGAAAGAGGCGGTAAGACTCATATCGGGGTGCATAAGATCCACCCCAAAAACGAGACTAAGGACAGAAATAAGAGAATTATCGCTGGCATTCAGAAGAAAAATCTTATGAATCCAGTTCACCATAAAATCTCTTGAGTCAAGTAATCCCGAAATCAGACAACAAATAATGCCTTTTATTACCACCACAGTGGGGAAGTATTAGAAGCGATACCGTTCCATAAAATTCTGGAAAAACACATGAGGACAGCGAGGATCACACTGCCACAAATTGAACAAAACACATTCCCAAGAACACCACTGTGGAAAATCCTAGACATTCCAGTAGACCTAACCCTTTTAACCAAGAAAAAGACAACACAAAATAAGATAACTTCGTGAAGGAACGCGATGAATTAATCAAGAAACACATTTATCTGAGATCAGTGTATACAGATGGAACCAAGTCTACAGCAGGAGTAGCGAGCGCAATCTACAGCAGTTCTGACCAGAGCACTAGAACACTAAATAACCAGTCATCGGCCCTAGCGGCTATCTACATGGCCTCTGAACTCTGCATAAACTTCCCGGATAACAATAACCAGATTCTAACAGATTCATCTGAGGCAATTAAAGATATAAACCCTCCAAAAAGGAACAAAACATTATACCTCATTAGATAAGGAATAGAAATCAAAACATCTGTCTAGCATGGATCCCTGCGCATAGAGGAATACCCGGAAACCTCAGCGTCGACAAGTTGGCAAAAGTAGCATCCAAAATTATACACAACAGAGAAAACGAATTTCCGTACAACAGCAAGGGAACTCCTGTAAAGAAAATTTTGAAAACACGCGGAACGAAAAATTTTGAAGGAAGAACAACAGAATAATTCACAGTGAACACTGTGAACAGAAACCATAAACCATAAACAGAAAAAAAAACAGGTGATGCTATCTAGTGTAAGAACCCTCCACTCAGTTTGTACTCATGCGTTCCTATGTTCCTATCTACCCAACCAACCTGTGAAAAATGCAGTCAACCACCAACTATTCCCCAAATACTCTTCTATTGCAGCAGATATAACGACATCAGAAGAGCTTCAATCGCAAAACACCACATCTCAGACCTCTGTACTTCAACGACAGCTGCCATGTTCCATAAAACTTATCGAGGAACCAAACCTAAGTGAACAAATATAGAAACCAAATTGCTAATAATGTTAAGAATATCTATGTATGTAAATAATAACGAAATGTAAACTATTGTAAATAACATACGGGTCGCCAATGACCACAATGTCGACGCGACCATTAGAAACCTCAAAGCCTTGGAAAGTAAAAACAAGTCAGTCAGTAGCCGATAGCCAACTCACGCAACCAGTGTGGTCGAGTTGGACGTTCTGTCCAGGTGCGCCGTCGTTTCTGGTCGTTGTTTTTTTTTTGGTCTGAAGTCATTCCAATCCTAAGCAGTTCTGTGCTATAGTGGATCCAATTTGTATTGTTTTGGTATAGCGAATCTCACTCGAGATTAAGGCCAGTCCAAGGTTGGTAAAAGGTCCCGGGAGATGGTAATCTCGGGTAAAGCCGTCTATCTATGATAGCTCTGCCAACAAATCCTATCTCCACACCTCCTATGGTGACAATGGGCAATGCAGCTTTGCTGTAGCAAAGTGAAGAAGGGTGCTTAATGTAGGGTTGTGAGTTTATAGTGATCATTAACGAACCACGAAATAACGTGCATCCGTTGAAGGGTGTTGGACCGCTTGGGAACCAATTTTGACGGTCCAAGGTGTTTGTTTGGTTTTGGTTAAGGGTAGTAAATAAGCGTTTGATTTGTTATAAAAAGTTTTACAGTTTTCTGTGTTAATTTTATAAGCTCCTATTTTTTTTCTTGGAGGCCCGTAGGCGATCCTTGAGATATATTTCCCTTTAATATTTTGGTGTACAACAATTTGGCACCATTATAATTAAAAAATTAATTTAACTTTGTTTATTACAATATATATATATACATAATATGTAATGGCATAGGCCTAAAATTGATACGTGTGACATTACAACATATAATTTCTGTGAATAAATGTTTATATATTACATTTACAGTTAAATTTGTTTTTTATAATGATGAAAACGGAATTTTAACAACCACAAAGCATTGCCTCTATTACAATAACAATAGAGTTAGGAAACGTATTTCTAAAATTTAATTACTTGGAAAGTTCAGGCGCCACTGTGAAATATTGAATAGTTGTGTGTAATTTCTACCGATGTTTTAATGTACATTTAGATTCATCCGCACAGTGTGGTAATATTTTCGAAACTTTTTATCCTAGATAATGATATAACTTTAAAAAGTTGAAAAAAATTATTACAACCAGTAATATTACAATCATATAGAAGCATTTCAAAGGATTAATTTCAAATTTATATAATTTTACACTGACATATCGTAATGATGGTAATGTAACATAGACCTACTGATCACCTCGTTTATCACTATACCTATGAGCGATAAAGGCCTCATGTTCATTAATCGACCATCTGCGTGAAGCCACTTGAATTATTACCGATGAATGCGCCCCCGACATGTCAGCCATCTGCTCGCTGAAATAAATGGGTCTGTATTGCAAGGGTCATTTGACCGAAAGGCGAAAGCACTTATCGGACGTTCCACTGTCTGTTACACAGAGCAACTCAAAATTTAATGGTATAAGTGGATTGACTACTAAATAACAATAAAAAAGAAGTGATATTCTTGAAAGAAACGAAGAAAAACAAGTTGATTGGGAGGAAATTGACGAAAGAGAAAAGTATGAAGGAGACAAATGTATGTTAAGGATACACATACACAATATCTGGAACAGAAAATTGTTCATCTTATGACCACGACATCTCATTAATGCGTGGTCCTCGAAAGCACTGTGCTTAACCATTATAGAAAATTTTATTATTTTTGAGAACTACGTAGACTAAAGAGCGCAACTTATGAATCACAATAACATGACAAATATTTATAAATACACAATATCTCTATTGAGTCTATAATTTCAGTTAATCCTTTTTCAATTTTCAGATCTACAAAACAATCTTTATTTAAATGTGAATAATTAGTCAGAAAAATATTTATAACATTTAAAAATTGATTTCACTACTACTACTCCTCCTTGGTGCAACAGCCTATGAAGGGCCATGATCTATCGAGACGACTGCCAGACTGTCAATAGACGTGTTACATGACACCTGATCAGAGTGTCGATTCTCCTTCAGACTTAACCCCTAGTTTTCGTGTCCATGACGACCACAAACATTCATGTCCATGCCGGGATTCGAATCCGGGACCTCTGTGATACGAGACAATGACGCTGTCCTCGGCACCACAGTCGGCCGGCAAAAATTGAATTTTACTCGTTATAAATAATATTTTAAGCAATAAATACTGATTTTAAAAATATAATACAATCCACAATTAAGGTCTAAATTCTTAAAAGTTACATCAGACGTCATATATATATAATAATATATGTTACGACATTTAATTTTTTTAAATTGATTTATGGTCACGTCAATCTGTTGGTTATTGGCGACCCTCTAAAAGTATTTACATAATTAAGTTAAGCAGGTTAGAAAATTTCCAATTGTGAACAACGTTTCAAATAGCGGATGTCAGTTTTGTGTCGGAGACGAACTCCAGGAGGCTCTTAATCGTCGAGGTGTGTATGCAGAAGTCTTCTCCAGAGAACTCGGCTAAAGTCCTCCTGCGTATATCCTCATATTTTGTGCATTCAAATTGAATACGCTGGATGGTGAGGGCTTGATCACATACATCACAGGTGGGCTGATCTGTTCTGGAAAAAAGATATTCGTGTATGAGTTTGGTGTGCAAAGTTCTAATTCTGGAGACTATTATTTGTTGTTTTCTTGAGATGTTGTTGAGGTGGCACAGATCTGCTGATGTTTGCAGGTTCTATTGGGAGAAGCCGTTATTTCCTCCTCTACTCGTGTCCTGCCAGCTACCCTCCACTTTTCTTGTACATTCAATTAGAATGTCCGAGTATGTACAGGTTGGGGCTTCGTACAATGGTAGAACTTCTTGTGCAGTGGCCGTCAGTGCGTCCACCTCCTCGTTTTCCCTGCGATGCCATTTTGAAGCTCCTATTTTCTTTCATAAAAAGAATAGTACAAATATACTAAAAGAGACCTCATAAACCGCAATATCTAATTTATTTCAAATTTTTCTACAGTCTACATTTTTGATAAAAACTACTTTATCATGAAATCCTTAGAATCCTAATATTTTAATTTTAAACATGATCTCACAGTATCACCCACGCTGTCATTGAATTGTAACTATAGAACGTTAATCTCTAAAAGATAATTGTGTTTCGGATATAGAAATTCAGAATGTGATAATATATACTGCGTTTTACGTATCTCCGGTGAATTAAATGGCCATGATCGTAATTTAATGATTATAAACAAAACGTCCCAGATTATTGTGATATGATTAGTGATTAATAGAGAATATTTACTTTAATTGTATTTATTTGGGGTTACTAACTTAAAGAATATTAAAAGAAATCGGAAACAATGTTTAAATAAAATTTATAAATCCGAAACGAAGCATGTAGAAAACAATAAACGTTTAATGGGTTTTAATAATGACAACTCTCAATTACGTACATAAATGAAAACAGCCATTGAATAAAATATATTTCATAAACTAGCACCTGAGACGTAAATAATAATAAGAAATATATAACGTGAAAACAGACAAAAATATTCGGTTTTAAACTAATCAAACTTTAAATGTTATGTACATTAAACATTCATGTCCAGTTATCCTGCAGTCCGGAAATTCAGTTAACCAGATCGTCAGTTAAAATGTTACCATACACGTGCAGGCCGTCGCCTGATCGTCTACAGGCCTGGGCCTGTGATGTTCCGCAAGACCTGACGTGTGTGTTGGAATATCAGCAGTTCTGATCAGCAGGCCTTATCTTCCTACTATTTGGTAAATTTCGTGCCTTTTTCATCAGCTTTAAGTTTATGAAAGTTATTGAGTTTTTACAAAGTTTCACAGTGGATAAAATAAAAAAATTAATAATTTTCTATGTGCATTCAAAAAAGGAGATGAAGAAAGTTCGGCAGTCAAAGCGCTCAAGTAATGGTTCCGATAGCATATATGAACCAACACTGTGGCACATAAACGTGCTATTGTTCACAGCAGATCAACAAAATCCTAGGAATTCCATCTCAAAAATTAAAGTGTTTAATAAAAAAAATTTCCTGATGAAATATAAAAATTAATCTAAATTCAATCATTTTCATATAAATATATGTATTTTTATCAACAATTAGTAAAAATATATAACACGTCCTCAAATTTTTGTTAAGTTTATTAATTAAAACAAGGATTTTCAGTTATTGTTAAAATTAAAAAAATTATTTTGGTTTTTCTTAATGAATTTTTTACATACTATTGACTAAGTTTTCTTTAAGGCCTTATAAATGCAATTAAAATTTTCCGGTATTATTTCTCTGATGAGAAATAACTACAGGAAAATTCAAATATTGCGAACTTCGTCCGATTGCCAAATATCTCAATGTTACAAGAAATATTTCTTCTGCTGAATTTACCGCATTTTTTTAGAAATGTATGGGTGTACTAAATGCAAAAGCTTGTGAAAACGTGTATCCTCCACTCGTAGGTTATCTTTCGCACATACTCTTAAATTTCGCAATAATGACATATGCGACGAGGTTTCACCTGGTAGGTCACTCCTTCACCCAATACTATTTTTTAGCTTTCGCTACATGCACGTGTATGGTAGAAATCGGGATTGGTTCCAGATGAGGGGGATTGATTTTTGAGATGCAGATAAGTTCAGTAGAAGTAGTCTGATTTTATTAATGTTTCCAGTAGTGATTTTTGGGTCCTTTATGATCTTTAATGCTTTCAGAGAGTCAGAGCAGATTATTAAGTTGTTTAGGGGGGATTCAGTGCGGAATTAGAGTATTGCGTAGATCTGAACTGTCGTGATGGATTCTAATGAGTTGATCTGGACCACTTTATTTTGGTTCACATGTATGTACGCGCTTGTGGTTTTTGTTTCGGTTTTTGAGGCATAAGAAATCCTGCTGGGCAGGATTTCCATATTTATGGATCGTGGGTGGAAATAGTATTCTTTTATTGTGGCTAGTTTCCACGGGATGAAATTGTGGTCAATGTCGGAGTGGTGACCCTTTCGTTCCAGAGGGTTTTGGTTGGCATATGCGTGGAAGGATAGAGGTATTTTGGATTAAAACATTGAATAAATACGTAGCTAACGTTCTTCTTTGTCACTACGAACACGTTCGTCGTTTGATTTTCTAATTGTAAAGATAGATACTCCTGGCCTTTTAATTTTTTCGTCCCCTTCCATAAATTGTGATAAATTCTAGAGAGATTGCTTACATTGTGTTTGAAAATTTAATACCTTACTTTTCTTATGACTGTTTTGAGTTCCCTGTTTAATCAGTTATATACGTATTTTAAATTTTATTTTGTGACCATCTGTGAAATTCTTCTGGCGTCGTTATTTTGGCGATCAGTAGGAGGATTTGAAAGAACACACACATCTGTAAAAATTTGATGGCATGGATTTGGTTTGGAGAGTAAATTTTCAAGCTTCTGATTGGACGAATGGAGCATTCTTGAGATATCATTCGCAGATGTTGCTGAATATATTATATATTAGACGGTCGGTATTTATCGTGGCTAACAATTGTGGTGATTTATTTATAACTTGATAATAGTGATAAAACCAGTATGATCGAATGAGGGATCAGAGAATTGTACTAGATGGTTGTTTCTGGATATAAACAAATCCAGAAGGTTGTGAAGTTTTCTGGGATTTCCATTTGAAAATAAGTAATTGTTATTGTTACAGTTCGTCTGTATCACATTCCATTCTCAAATGGCTATGAAACTATTACCAAGAGTCCGGAATAAATCTGGGTAGTGGTCTGTAGATATGGCGTGCTGTGGTTGGCTGTAAGTTGCTGATATATTAAAGTGCTACTGCATGGTCAACTCTCGGAGCCTGATTTTTATCTATTTGATACTTAGCAAGTTCATGATGAGAAATAACGTTTCGGATTATAATCGCTGTGCCATCATACACCACATACCTCATTGTAGAAGATGATAAGTCTAATATAATGGACTACTAGATTATTTTACGTCGATGTAATGCCTGTTGCGAACAAGTAGATATCTATTTTAATTTACACTAAGGAAATTTAGGATTTACTGCTTATGGTCAAGGAGATAATTCATATTCCAGGTTGCGATTTTTAGTATACTTTCGAAATGTTTTTTAGACTATTAAGATTGATTAAAAAACCATTCATTCAAAAGACTCACGATCATTTAGAAAAATATTTTGTTGATAATACATTTCAATTGTGAGTATTGGGGTTTAGTGATGATATTAGACATGAATAATTTCTGTATGTCAATATGGGCGATATTTTCTTCATTTAATTAATTCGTATATGGAGCTATTAGTGAAACTGAAGAACGTTTATATAGACTTTTTTGTAGTTTTCGCTAATTATTTTGACAGTTACAGGCTACATGAGGGTAATTCACGTGGTCCAACTCCAGTTTAATAGCATAGGAAGGGATTTGAAAGGGAGGATGCGGAAAGGTAGAGCAAGTTAGCGAACGGTTATTTAGATTCCATAAATAAAATAATAAAATGCGATATCACGCAACTAATACATGTAAGTGTTAATGTATATTTGTTTCCAAATGACTTGCCTGACATAACGAAGGTAAAAATGAATGGAAGTATGATATCGTACCATTTGTTGTAAAATATATTTTAACGTATTTTTACTGGAAAATGAAAATGAAGCTTGTTAATGTTTTCTTGAATTTTTCCAGGAGTGTTAATGGTTCCCAAGAGGATAATTTATGTGCGAGTAATGTTCACTGGCAGTAAAACCTGGGAAATATCTATCACACCGGCAAGCGACAGACAAAACACATCGACGTACATAAGCCAACAGTTTTGAGATTTATTACACCGCTTCGTCTATTCGTCACGGCTCCGATAATAATTACTCCATAATTTTGTAACACAAATTAATTTTTCACGACGAGATAAAACGATCTATATTAAACACTGGTCTGTTTTTATTTCTAACTGCTATTAATAGTTACCAATATCGTAAACAATATTAATGTCTGGCTTGTTACTAAAATTACTGGAATTGAATGTATTGACGGAAACTATTTCCTCAATTGACGTATGATTGAAATTTTTAAGAATCTTAAGTTCAGTAATTATTTCAAAATAGTATAATTGTTACATTTAAATATTTTTTAAATATAGTATTATTCTTATGGATTATTTTTTTCTGAATTGTTTAGATCCGCTAAATGCGAATTGAGAACTGATAGTTCTCTAGGCTTTTTAAGAAGTATTTATGTCACAAAATACATTAAACCTCCAGTTTTAAGTAATACTCGGGGAAAAATTAGTCAACATTTTCCGCCTGCCTTTACTGGTTTTCAACTGCAGTTTTTTTGTCCAAACAGAAAAAAACACATCATTGCCATTAGCGGAAGGGATTATGGCATAATATTCAGGCGATCATAGCCTTATGTTTAGAAGAAAGTAACAAGGAATAGCGAAGAAAGAAAGGGCTCGATGTTTCAAACAGTAATTCTCTCTGATCAGCTTCGGGAATCAAGGAGCATCAAACAGAGCATAGACCCGTAAGTCCGTGACACATGGGAGAAAAACGACAATCAAGTCCACAATTCTTAGAAACCTACGCTTGTGGCTTGTATATCCTGATTGATGATGCAAGTTAAATCTAAGATCAGCCAAAACGATTGGTACACGAGGTATAAAAACTGTTTCACCCCCAATAGTTTCTCTCGATAACATCGGAACTTTTTTTTTAATCACCTTAGCGATTGATCACCTATTGATTCGAAATTAAAGCCAATCGTTTTCATGTTATTTTTAAACGCTACTTTCTTACTCTCCCGCACGTATGACTGTCTTATTTTTCCCCTCCAGTAAGCATTCACAGATTCTAAGTCATACGTGTACAACTCTGAGTTTGCATGCGGAACATACGCCCATATCCATTTTTATGTACAGGTAGATTCTATAGGTAAATTCAAAGTTTGGTTTATATAATTTGTTACACAAATTAGAAAGTTTTGTCAACATCGTTTATTATTCAAATGAATTTGATGGAAAAGGTGGCAGTGGGACGGGGTTTCCACATGTAAGAATTGGCACAGAAACGCTAGTAAAAAAAAAACCGGAATAAAATCGAGGATTAAAGATCGAAGATTTTCCTGGTGAATATGTTCACGTGAATGAGAAAGATTACAGTGAACGTCAATTAAACGTCGTGGCCTAAGCTTATAATTATCCGAGTGGAAGACAAAGAGTTACTTATATAAAATCATGGATACTGGAACATATGTTACAGTTATTAATATATATAATTTACGATCAACCAAATCAAGTTACACTTTTTCTTGGTATTTGAAAACTGAGATTAGTAACGAAGGCTTATTGCCGTGCATCACATACAGAAGTTGCTTATATATAATTATACACTGGTTTCTTAAATTCTATAATACTATCTGGATGCATCGGGCTGTGGTGCAAGCTATTTATAAAATGCGTGCTTTACGTGTCAAGATGAACAAGGCAGGGTAGAAATACCCCACGGTGATTTTCTGCAATGACTTGCCTGTTGTTGATTGCCAGAAACAGCCCTTGGCACTGTATCGCGAACAATGCACCATCAGTTTGAATGATGCGTGCCACGTCAGAAACAACTACAATAAAAACAACTGTTCAGTTGAAGTGAGAAAGAAAAATTGTTGAAATGAGTTGAATATTTCCCATAAAATTTATGCATCGCAAAAAATGCAAGATGTGCCCGTTTTTTGATTACATTTAGTAGGGTTTTATTAACACTAACTTCATTATGCCCAGTTTTATTACCATTTAAACATAAAATAAATACTTCAAGTACAGAAGTACAATGGTTTCAATCAATCCCAGCTATTAAGGCTGTGAAAATTAATTATCAGATTAGGATAAATATTTATTATTTTCACTCCAGTTCACTGACGCGTTTCATAAATTCTTCATATATTTGATAAAAAATGGAAAACACAAGTATTTGTTAGAAAATATATCATTTAACGTAGAAATGATACTTCATAACTAAATAATTTTTAAGCCTTAGTATATTATGTTTAATATACGAAAACAAGAATAAAAAATCGAACGCAATTTCATATTCATCGTTTATGAACTTACATTTAAATATAGGACTGTATGATAAAAAATCACGTAAAAAGGGTTAAATACATTCTAAACGCCTGTAATTAATCTCCTGATACAATCTAAGAAATTTGATGACTTATAATGTCCTTTTTAAAAATTGCATTGAAAAAAATAATATTTTTCAAATTTGTGGGACTATAGAAAGTAGGATAACAATTACATAGATTTATTTTATTCTTGAAGCGATAATACAGTGCTGTTTGAAATTGAAGTTTGTAAGATTGGCACAGAAACTTTAGTGAAAAAAAGTATTATACAGAATTAAATCAAGGATTTAAGATCGACGATTTTCCCGGTGAATAAGTTGCATAAGTAACTCTTTGGCTTACACCCGGGTAAATATAGGCTTAGGCCCCGACGTTTCAATGACTTTCGCTGTCATCTTTCTCAAGCGAATGAGAAATAAGTGCTGAATACATCAAACACGTTCTGATTTCCTTGAAACAAAATTTATAAATTTATTACAGCCTATAATCACACGGATGCAAAATAAAATTACTTAGGAGAAACGTGTGTAATAATTAGTACTAAGAACAAGTTATCTAATAGCACTTTTTCCCCCTATCAAGTTATAGTTTTCTTCACGCGTGGAACTTGATACATGTGATTGGAATGATTCAAAACGCATAAGGTGAAGATTTGTCTTCTCTTTGGGACCAAATAAGTTCTGTTTTCAGAATGGAAAGATTATTGAGCGTTCCTAGCTGACTTAACTGATTGATTGCCTGCTGATAGCAGTTGATGCCTATAACATCCAAGCTCTGTCGCCACACTAAGGTCGTAGTAAAGATCAATAACTTAAGAGTTGGGCCGATTCTGGCATTTATTTAGTTGTTTTAACCTCAATCTGTACCCAAATTTTATCTTCCTTTTTCTGGGAGACCCTGTATTGACTCTGAGGAAATTTTGTAAATAAAAATGGATTTAATAATAAAAGCGTTGTTCTGAAAATAAATAATTTGAATTTGTCTAAGAATATTAAATAACTCATTACGTAGTAATAGTTTAGGTATACAAAGGTCGTTCGATCAAGTCTGATTTTATGAAAGAGCGGGAAATTTTTCACTTTCGCGTCATTGTTGGTAAACTTGATCCTTCAAAACATATTCCTAAAAGTTCCGTAGTTTATTGTTGACAGCCTTGTGTAGTGCTCAATGTGTAGTCAGGCGGAGACAATGGAAATAAACCAATTTCGCGCTGTCATTAAACACTTTCATTTGAAGGGATGGATAACTGCTCAAATCAAAACCGAAGGATAGATAGATAGATTTATTCACCATTAGCCCTCTTAAGAGGAAATAGGATTCGTCACAAATGTACAGTAGATAAATTACATATAAACAGAATTAATATTAACAGGTTGCACACACACAAATTCATATCTGTTCACATTTGTCTAGTCACTACAATCATACACACTATCTTCAAGAAACACGCACACGACACTAATCACTTCCTGGTATTCATCTCCTGTCGCTGGGTACGGAGGGATGTCGTCATGGATATTTACTAAAACAGAAAGCAGAGGCAGGAAAAAAAAAGAACCAAAAGGGGAAAACTGGACAAACTATTTACATATTTATAGCATATTCGGCAATTTTGTAGGCAAGGCAGTTCAACGAATGTCAGACCGATTCAAAAATTCGTGTACGGAGTAAAAAGTTCCATTTACAAGAAAAGTTTTACACTTCTTGACGAATGCGTTGTAGTTGTTTATGTTCTTTACATGATCAGGAAGGCTGTTAAATAGTGCGATACCGGAATAATGAACGCTAGACTCATAGAGACTGAGGCTGTGCTTGTCAGACCTGAGAACTGAACGGTTTCTTGTGTCGTAGCCATGATTGTCCCCGTTACTTGCAAAAAGGTTCATGTTGCGTTTAACAAATTTGAGTATTTCTAATATGTAAGCGCTAGGTAGAGTCAGAATATGAAGTCTTTTGAACAGCCGTCTGCAGCTTTCTCTAGCATCTGAACCTCATATAATTCTAATGGCTCGTTTTTGCAGTTTGGAAACATCCACACTACGAGAACAATTGGCAACACCGTAACACATATGTGAATGAAAGTAGGCAAAATAGACTAGAGAAGCAGTTTTGGTATCAACTTGTTGCATCAATAGTCGCAATGAGTAACAAACAGAACTAAGTTTGCGCACGAGGCGATCAATGTGCAAGGTCCATTTTAATTTACTGTTGACCTGCAAGTCGAGGATATTCGCATGATCTGAGAACTTATCCGTTACGATGTTGTTGGTTTCAGTTGTAAAACGAACTAACTTAGTTTTCTGTACATTGAGCGTTAATTTATTAGCGACGAACCAAGTATTTAGGTTTCTAGATGCAGTCTCAATCTTCACATAAAGATTATTTAAATCAATGTCCGTAATTAACAAATTAGTGTCATCTGCGTATAAGACAGATTTTATAGGTTCTGGAAGATCATTAATATACAAAATAAAAAGCAGTGGACCTAATATTGAGCCCTGAGGCACGCCACAAGAAATGAAGTTCATGCGGACTCCACCAGCATTGAAGAACATTTACTTCTGCATTAATTAGTTTAAATGATATCGCATAAGCACATAAGGTTAAACTAGTTCCGGCCGCCCAATTAAGGTCATCACTCAGGAAAACATCGAAAAAGTGCCCAATATTGTAATGAAAGATCGAAGACTAAAATTGGTGAGGTAGCTGGTGCCGAAGGATTCTGAAAAACATTTCAACGCAGAATGTTTAGGCGTAACCCACAATACTTTTTGCGCAGATTCGTCACCGTCGATGAAACTTTGATCCATCACTACACTCTAGAGACCCGCTGGGCCAAGTGTATAGATGGAAACTATGTAGATAAATAAAAAAAGTTTTCAAAAAAAATTATTTTCGTTACATTTTTACCATACTTATCAAACAATCCTCGTATTTTGGATAAATCAGATATAAGAATGTCCTTTTTTATGTTGAATCTTTAGTAAATATTATTAAACATTCATACAGAAACAGTATTGACGTCATTCTAATCGTAAAATTTTGAATATTACCAAAGAAAACTCTGTGATAGAAATTTTGATACCTAACAATCTAGTTTGACAGTAAAATAAACCATTATGATGTACCATGTAAAATTATAGTTCACTTCTAGTAATTATGATTATTAAGTTCACTTGAGCCCTCTATATGAGATGAATCAACGCAAATTTACATTTTGTTTCGAGAAAGCCTCAAAACCGATGTGTAAATGAAGTTATGTTCAAATGCGATGTGTACTCCGAAATTGGTGTGAGTAGATAAAAGTAAAGTATTCACTAGAGGATTCGAGTAAAAGAGCATTGGACGGGAGGGAGTCAGGAAGTTACGTCCTCGTAGTGAAACGAATTCCATTCTCAATTCTATTTTCGTTCTACACGTTTTGCCCCATATTGGCTACACGCAGAATCTTTCAAACGCATGTCGTGGTCGATTCTTTCCGTTACGACGTAAAAACAGATTTCTCGTCGTCCAGCCCTGGTACATCGTTTCCTTTCTTTCTTAGGCTGGTGTTTCCTTTCATCTGTGCGATATGTTGTAAGAGATAGTTTTACATTTATGGATGTGTATGTAATAATTTCAACTAGTAATATTTGTTTTGATGGAGTGTTTTATATATCTGTTATTTCATGAATTTGTTTAAGAATATGAATTGTGCGCATATTCTATAATATTTAATTTTATTACTATTTATTCATTGAGTGTTTCGTGATCAACCTTACGATTATTTAATGTTATTAATATTAAAGTTACCAGAGTATTGTTTACTTTATAACATTTGTACTTTCACGTAATGGAGTAGTGAAGTTAATACTAAATGTAAATCCAATAATAATTTAAAATTAGAAAACAGTAATTCAAAGTGTACTGAAAAACTTAATCCAGGAAGTACGAAAGGTTTTGGAAATTGTAACTTATAAGTCAATTCATCAGAGAAACTTAATGATTAGTGAGTTGTAAAACAAATATTTTTTTATGCAGTCATCACATGTAGAAGTAGTAATTTGTTCTAAACAAGCTACTAACTAAACCGTAATAGCAGGACACGTTCTGTCCAAGACTGCGTACCTGACTTACAAGAATCGGTATAAATAAAAGTAAAATCGATCCAAATTTTGTTATCAACCCAGATTGTATTCCTACTTCATATAATCAGTTTGTATCGCTATATAATCGTTATAATTTACGTTTGAATGAATGGTACCAGTATTAAAATATATTTCGTAAATACACGACGCTGTTCTAAAATTTTATTACATTATATTTGTATTTGCCAAGATTTAGAAGTAAATTGGTGACCGGAAATAAAATTTACGTATTTTTAAACGCACTAGTTGAATCATCTTATATATTCATGTAAGGGATTTTGCGTAATAGAAACAGATTTTCGGATAAAAAGCATCCGTCATAAAATTTAGTTTGTTTAAACTTATATTCTAATTCTGAGCAATGAAAATGTGTCTGGTAGTGGTTCTAAAAATGAAATTACATATTCAGAATAAATTGAGATTATCAATTGCATCTGATGAATGAGTAATATCTTATTGAATATACGCTAGTAATTATTTTACAGAAATTATTTAAATATCTAAGGTTTTAGGAATAATATTAATCGAGAAATAAAGTTGGAAATTCAACAATGATTCATAATTTAATATTTAACATCAGCAATTATATTTAATATTACAGATAATATAATCTCATGCCTCCTGGTGGGCCTTGAAATAATCTAAAACGTCTGTTTTCAAACATTAGAATTATTGACATACTATGTTTTAATTATATACATTCGCCGAGGACAATTTTGTTGACGCGACTTTAAACCATCCGCTAAAAAAATTATTGACCTGAAGAAAAGAAAGAAATTACAATTAGGAATCCTTTACTTCCTCTGCGCTGTTTTGATCCGCCATGTTCACTAGATTCAGCCTACCTCTACTGCTGTAGTGAAAATCTTCAAACGTTGATCCGCAGCCGAGCACATCGTGCATCTGAAACTACGGCCAAAATGGGTGCTAATTAATAGAGTCCTCGTCCAAGTATGATCGTCCGATCATATGCCCAATCGTACCTCGAACTTTAAGCTTAACTATAATTCTATAAATTCCACAAATAAACTTCACTCGCCCTTTGTTCTGTTCCGGAAGTTTTATTAAGTTTTTCCATTCCCGCTTTTTGTCCACTTTTTGTCCAACCTGTCGGAACCCCACCATTAATAACCTTCGGGTTCTAACTTATCCTCGCACCCAATATTCCAGTAAATCTCCATTTCACGAGCTCACTCAGGATGTTTAGTTTTCATATTTGGACGGAGAATCCTGTTATTTCATGTAATAACCATCTGTTCGAGCACTCAAGTACTTAAGTCTTTATTTTACATATTGTCCACCAAAACAGTCGGGGCTTGTTTTAGTCAAATCTTTAATATAATATGTTTTTAGAGTGAAATCGAATTGAAATACTCCGAAAATTTTGTTTGCGCATGCCAAAATTTTCAGTTTCGTACTTAAAATGATATAATACGAGCGTCAATAAATTTTATTCAAGATTTATATTAAATTTCTACGTATTTAATGAAAAATCAATCAGCGTTCCCTAAATCCCTGATCCCTGAAACCGATTACAATTTTCCTATCATCAGAACATTTGCCTCTTCGCATTTCTGTGAGTATTTTTGACGATTATTTGTTTGTTAAGTTGAACAACGTGTTCGAGAACAATTTGTATTTCTTTTGAAGAACTCGTCGCGAGTTGTGCAGCGAACTAAATGAATCACGCTTCAGGCGAACATATATCATCTCGTCATTCCGTTTTCATTTAACGCCGAGGAGAATTGTGGCACCACGTTTCTCCGCCAGGAACTGTATATCACGAGTTATGACAAGTGGTAAGCTCTCGCAAAGCCCGAAATTAATAGAGCTGTCTCGGTCGCCGCACAACAGGTAATTGCCCGCGCTTTGAACTTCCACTCACCAAGAAATTGCGCGCAAGCGTTGCCGCTTTCCGAAAATATTTCATGATTTGGACTTCTGGTACGCTCTCACGTTATGGACCGTGGACGCAATTCTTCTTCGTAACTCATTGCTTTCGGTGACGGTAAAGTACTTCATCATGTCACAGTAGAGAATATGCGTCAATTGTGAAATTTATTATGCTGAAAAGTGAACACAAGCTGGAGGAGAAATCCAATCAAGAACATTTGGTAGAGTATGAATTTTAAAGTGACGCGAAGCTAATAAACAATCTCTACAGTAAAGTTTGTGGAATGGTGGTACAGTTTACAGATATTTAATTAAACATCAACTCAAATAGTGATGACAGAGACGGATTTAGAGCTTACGTTTACTGAATTGAGGAAAGTGAGTGAAAATTAGTTTTGTTATTAGCTCTATCTTTGGGTTAATGAGTTTCTTGACACTGAATACGCTTTCCACGCTTTGAAAAGCATGTTACGAGAACTCTCTGTAGTCATATTAAACAAGTTAATTTTAGCTGTGCGTCTTTTCTGACACCTGCCTCTAATAACTTGGACGATTTCCATCACTTCAATCATATTTAATTTTCTTTTTCTAACTCCTTTGCACTCTTTAAAAATCAAGAACCCGTGCATTCAGTCTCTTCGTTCCTTTGGTAAAAGATAAGCACGTTTATCATGTCTATAAAACAATTGTTTACTTTTCCCTGATATTTGATTGATTTTACAAATTGCATTAAACTGATTCAGCATCTCTTTAGAATCAGTAATATTGATCACCTTACGTAAACTGAAAACAACATATTAACAAATTACATATTACAAAATAAATAAATGTTCCTACTCTCTCAGCTAATCCAGTTTGAAAACTTTCTTTTCTTGTAGCACTTCTTCTTTAATTATAATATCTTACAGTATAATTTTATGAAAGTATAAATCATGCTTATTCCGCGGCCCTATGAAGAAACGAGCCTTCTTATAATTACCTTTTCCTTTATCCCGTATTTTGGCCACATCCAATTCTTTTATCCTAAGCTGAATTGATCGGCGTAAACCGGCTTATTATACAGTTTTTCGTCAATAAACTCCACAAAAACGTCTATTACGTAACTAAATATACAAAAAGTATTTTCTTACTTAAACCATTGCCAGACAGTTATAATAAATTTTTTAAGAAATAGACGTGATGTATTTTGGATTCAAATACTAGATTTTCACGAATACATGTTTGAGCAAGTTACTGTGTATTATGAAATCACAAGTAATAGCTAATTACACTAAGTTATTACGTTCAAATAAATAGGTTTTACTGCATTCTTTTGCTGCTATGTGTTTTAAAGTACATTGTTGTTTCCTGTATTCAATACAATGTTTTGTAATTATGACTTCCTACATCAAGATACAGGAAGAAATCATAAAATACTGGAATTTATTTAAGGAGCTTAATAATTATTTTGACACTTGTTTTGTTATTTAACTTATTCATTTATGTGTGGAAAACGGGAACTAACAATTGATTGTAACATTTAATCAGAATTATTTCTATAACCAGATAATTCTAAAATATGTTGTTGCTTATATTAAGAAAGTATGTATTTCAGAAGACTGCGATAAACTGTATGCTTTATCGAAGTAATTATAGTACAGTATAGTAAATAGTGGGCCACCCATAATAATTTTCCTCCGCATTACCCTCAAGAGATTTGTAATTGTAAAATTAAACAAGTAGACGGCTTATTATGAAATCAAATGTCAATTGATATTTTTTGATAAAACTATCTCTAAATATAGATATATAGGTCAAATCTGGATAAATAATTTATTAATACACGAGAAAAACAGACTTAACTAATAAACTGCGGAATTTGAGTTTGGCGTACGGAAGCCATCTGCGTACCGAACACAGAGATAGCTGTTGTTGCAGATGGACGGACGCAATCTGGATTTATAGACTTTGGAACGAACCGAGGCGTGTAGTCTTCACCCAGGAGGCCATAAAGTGTCGTATAGTACGATAGGGTGCCAAAGTCTTACATCTTTCCTTCAAGAGCCACGTACCCTTCTTATGAACATACGCCAAACTAATACAACAGAATATAACATTTATAGCGTGAAGTTAATTGGAAAATGAATAATACGATAGGATAAATTTTCCCCATTTTATCTTTATAAGATTACGTGTTAATTATATTCTTATAAAGAATTTAGGTTGATCTGACCGTTGGTGGATAAATGTTGTAGTAAATAACATTATAACAGTAACTGCTATTCTAAATAAACTAATTTACATCAACGTTTTTCCTAATATTTATTAAAATATCTTTAAACAGTAATATGATGTTTCGTACAATAAAAGATCTTTATACAGTAATATGATGTTTCGTACAAAGTACATAGTTCAGTTTATCAAATTAACCGCATATTTATAACAGGAAGTCCATTAAACGACGTGTTATCAACATGCAGATAATTTTATAAATTGAACTATGTACTTAGTATGGAACAACATATAACTTTTTCAAGATCATTTAGTACGCATGGAGAATATTTTATTAAATGTAGGGAAGATTAGGACGAATACGGACAACTGTAGGCCAAAAGATGATGTGTAAAATAAATTATTTAGGATACCAGTGAAGTATTTTTGTGAAAAATTATAATTTTCTGACTACTTTGAAATAAATGAATACACTTAGAAAAAGAAACTCTGCTTCGAACAATTTCACATACATATTTCGATAATTATTTTTGATATTATTATTTATTCTTCATTTAGTGTGGCAAAGATATTAATTAACGCTCTGGTTTAAAACCTTGGAACATGGCTTAATTTAGTCAAGACATGTTCTGAATTTTGTTACTTTCATTGGAATCATGATACTGCATATTTCAGTCTTTGAAAAACAAGGGATTACAAGGGAAAATTGGTGGATAATTGAATATCAGGGAATAATTTCTGTATAACTGGGAAAACGCATGCTAGAATATCGTAATTGAAAAAGTTTTTAACAAAATTACAAATTCCTGATAAGTATAAAATAATGACGTACAATAAAGTTGTAAATAAAAAATAGGCCTTTAACAATTTGCCTTTAATTTTTAAACATTTATTCCCACAATAATAATAATAATTATTATTATTATAACATTATCAGTCGCATTCTATATTCAGAGGTGAGCAAAGATGCTCAGGTTAACATTTAACTGACAGATTACTAATATTAAAAAACACACTAGTTACCGTATATATATATATATATATATATATATATATATATATATATATATATATATAACGTATTCTGAAGAAGCTCTGGCAGAGTTTGTGAGACACAATACAACTATTATCAAGCTGAACGCTTCCACGAACGATCGTAGTATCTGTGTCCCGTTGATGATATACACGTAGTGACAACGTTTAAAGCCTTTGTAATATCACGGCATTACTTTATATCTTTTATTCATGCAAAGTTTGTGTTCAGTGAACAACAGTAACCGGAAGTGTTCAATGGGGTCAGGAATACCACTGTGATCAAAAAGTAAGGTGAAATGGTCATTTACAAACTTCCGGATATTAGGAAGGCAGATAAATTTTTTTTCTAGGTTGGTAGGACTGTCTATAATATTTGACAAGCGTCTGTTTGTTAAAAGGTTTAATTATCTCCGAGTTACACGTGTTTTTGTAAACAACCAAAAGTGAATTTTTCGATTTTTGCAATGGGTGATTTTGTTGAGCAAAGAACTTGCATCAAATTTTTGCATCAAATGCTCTGGACGACCATAAACGTCTACCGACGAGGGCCACGTCCAAAAAATCAATGATTTGGTGCTTGAAAATCGTCGATGGACAATTACTGATAGTGTTGGAATATCATTTGGTTCAGCCCAAATCATTTTGAAGAATGTTTTGTGTCTCAATCGCGTCAAGTCTCGATTGGTGCCAAAATCGCTCAAGTTTTTGGAAAAAAAGCGTCGCGTTGATGAGTGTGAAACTTTGCTGTCTGACTATCACGACCATTTGAAATGCATCATTAAAGGAGACGAGACTTGGATTTACGCATACGACCCTGAAACCACCGACCAATCCAACGAATATCGTGCAAAAGGTGAAGTAAGACCGAAAATCAAGGTCATGTTGACAGTTTTCTTTGATTTCCGTGGTGTGGTGCTCTATGAATTCCTTCCGCCGGGCCAAACTGTCAACAAAGAATATTATTATTTGAGCGTTATGCGTCGTTTGCGTGAAGCTATTCGTCTGAAACGGCCGGAATTATGGGCGAACAATTCTTGGTTCCTTCATCAGGATAATGCACCATGTCATACTGCATTGGTTCTTCGCGACATTTTTTTGCCAAAAACTCGACTCATATCGTTCCGCAACCACCGTATTCGACTGATTTGGCTCCGTGCAACTTCTGGATATTCAGCAAACTCAAAAGGCTAATGCAGGGACGCGTTTTGACACGACTGAGGAGATAAAAACCGAATCGAAAAAGGTCTTGAAGGCTATACCGGAAAAAGACTATTCCGACTGTTTCGAGGACTGGAAAAGCGTTGGAAAAAGTGAGTTTTATCGGACGTGGATTACTTTGAAGGGGATGAAATTGATTTGGAAGAATAAATAAAGAATTTATATTTTATAAATAAATTAACCTTACGATTGGTCCCAGTGGTATATGCATTAACCAACATGTGTTACTGATATTGGCTTCGATCACTTGTGCCATCTGTCAGCGTAATCAAGAAATACACCTGAGGTGGAACTTAAAAATTTAAACAATATCACGCTCCGGAGATGACATTTTTAAGTTTTCTGCCTAGATAGCCTCCAGATTTATATAACGTTTTAGTTTCTAATAATTCGCAGTTGCATGTGACTATGATTCAGAGATTCGGTCAATCTTTCTCCTAACATCGTCAACGATTTATTAGATTGCTTCCGCACTGCCCGTGTAATTCGCTGGAAGTACTATGAATCTTTATATATATATATATATATATATATATATATATATATATATATATATATATATATATATTTAAGTCGAATCAACAGTTTTGGTTATTAGCGACTTATTATGGGAACTCATTTTTTCTTTGTCAGGGGACTGATTTGACGAAAGTTTCTCTTTCGAACCGGGACCGACTCAATGGAACAAATGTTTACATTTACATTACAGTATTCGTTGAAGTAACTCGGCTGGAAAGTTAGCAAGCTGATTTCGCAGTATTCTGGTTTCATATATTTCCTTTATTTTTGTTATCGGGAACAAGGGGTGCCCAAAACTCTGCATAGGGGCAGCTCAAGTACATTGGCTAATTCACATTTCACTTCAAAACCTTATCTATACTGAACAAGCCCACTGCATATTTCTTCGATTTTCCATCTCCCACAACTTAAAAATTAACTAAAACTATTCTACACTAAATTTATCATGTTCGCTAGTTTTCTTTCCTACTAATTGAATCTCCGATCCGTATGGATTCACTAACTCTTACTTCTTTATTGATACTAATAATTTCTCACACTCACTCAGCAACGTTAAATTTAACATAAAACTCATTACTTCTACTAATTGGTGAAGTGGACTAAAAATCACTACTCACATTATTCTAACAGCAATATCGAAACCCTCTCCGCAATTGTCTGTCTCTTAACTCCCTATTTAATTTTTTTCTAACCAAATTATCCTCACAAATCGCACAATTGTAAGATGCTTTTAAGATTTAGTTCCCCTTCAAGGATTCTACACATTTGAAAGTGGAAACGTTACATGTTGAGAGAACCTTCTGAACACAGCTGCAGCGTTCAGTGACTCATACCAAAACTGTTAAAGGTAAAATTAATTCTTTTAACTTATTTCATTAGTAAGTTGAAATATCGTGCATTAGTAGACGACTCTACAAAAAATTAAGTATAGTTAATCTCTCGTGTCAATTTCTTTATTCATCGATGACATTTGCTATCAATAATTTGATACAAACTCTGATATACAACCGTTCAATACAAGAAACACATGATATTTACACATAAAATTAAAGCCTTCCGCACTTGCACAAAAAGTATTGGAGATGCAGGAGTAAATGTTTTTAATTAACTTCCAGCCAACGTTAAGAAATTAAGAGATAATTAACCTAATTCAAATGTGAACGTCACAATTTTATGATTTGCCACTCATTCTTTTCTGTAGAGCAATTCATGGACAGTTAAAATTGAACATATTTTTACGTAGTTAGTATGAAGTACTGGTTGTTTTTGCTGAAATATTACGTTGATAAGAATAGTCTAAGCATAAAATTATCTAAATTTAAATTTAAATGTTAGTAAAGCCTGTAATATCAATGTACTGAATTACTCATTTCACGTTATTACTAAGAAATTATCTATAAGTTACGAATCTTGTATCACATGACACTTTACACACCCTTGGAGATCAATAGAAAGAGACAAATTTTAATTACTTGAAATCATTTGGAAATAGAAGACTGAGAAAATGAAATCTGAATTAACATGAAATTTTAAACTGCTAGAAAGTTGATGAAATATAGTAGCGAAACCAAGACAATTTTTATTACATTATGGGTTGTCCTCGTACACGTACGGGCCATTCTTTGCGCCGTTAGATCTGAGGTAAAAACGCTGCTACATAGCTACAATAAAGATCATGGCCCTGGAAGCTTTGGAACGGCACACGACGTTTAATATCCGTTCTGACGGAGCTGTGCTCAGCAAGAGATCGCGAACGTGCGAGATAACGCGTCGTTACAGCTAAGGGAAGAACAGAGAATAAATTCTTGGCTCTCATAAGGGTATCCACAACCGTCGTGAAATATTGTAAAAATTCTTCGATTTTGGCGTTACTATAATAAAATTAATTGGTTGTTATACACCATTAAGGTAATAGGCATTTCAACATGACAAAGCTGAAATCAAAAATAATTGAAACAGTTGATCAGTTACTTTCGAGATTTCTTATAATTTCGTAATTAGTAGTTATATAATATATTTGAGTTAGATAAAAGTATTTCCTTTTCATTTGAATGTCAGGTTTGCGAGTTGATATGAATTATAGGGGCAGTTTCCAAAAAGCAATATTATTGGTGCTATAGTTTTAAAACCCCGCCAGAAGGAGTATTTGCACAAATACCACCTCCACCACCATCGGAAGGGCGTGGGACAAGTACCAAATGCCCAACCTACCTGATGCAGGTTTTTTCTAGTGCTTTCCCTGCATCACTTTAAGGCGAATTGCCGGGTAGGATCCTTAAACCATAGCCCGGGGGCCCTAGTTAACCATTGGCTAACTACCTCTACCCTTCCGCATCCTCCCTTTCAAATACCTTTCCTATGCTACAATAGGGGAGTTGCCTGTCTACACCTCATAATAGTTCTATGTTTGCTGCTCTTACGGTAACATTATCAAACTGGGAAGAGGGCAGCGTGATCAGATTTTTACGTCTAAATGATGCATAACAAGCATAAGTTAATCGCCAACTTGTTGAGCTGTGCGATAGGAATTTCATGCCAAGGAAACACATATGGGTTTTGTGCATATATCGTTGTTTCAAAAGGTAAAAGTGCAACATTGATCCTTATTGAGCATCCCATTCCGAATGATTGTCGTATATGACTTAGCGAATCATTGACAATAATCTGAATGTCTCAGATAATTATCTGAATATCTCAGTCTGAGGTGCAACTTAGCTACCACAACTATAGCACGCGTCTTCGTCGATGGCGGAGATTAAGGGACGGGAGGGAGCACTGATGAAACACATACATCACAAAGGTTTGCGCACTCTAGTAGCAACCAACTTATGGAATATCGCAAGTCAGTAAGATGGGATTGTATCTCTTCGTTTGATGCGGTTTTAATAAGGAAAGAATTTCATCCTTACACCGTTCCAATGTTTTTGGTACACATCTTGTCCGCTGATAAAAAAAATTACAACTCTATCTGCGAAGATAATTTTGGAGTTAACAATAGCGTATTTCTGTTTAAGTTCCTAATCAGGCGAAAGACGAAGATTGCTGCCCCTTTAGAGACGTGTTGGAACAGAATATATTTTACAATATTTTCAGGCACTTAAGTGACATACAAAAAATTTCCAATTTTTTTTTCAAAGAAACATTGTAGCTCATAAGGAAATAATTCTGATTTATTACGCTTTACCTCTCAAATACAACTGGGGAGTAGCATTTCGTGGGGCACAATGGGTGCCGTTATTCATAATCATTACCATTCCTGGATTATTCACCATTGGTTTCATCATTACATGTTTATTCAGCAAGTGTTTATTTCTACATAAATATAACTGTCAGCTATTTAGTTGGAATATTTTAAAAAACGCGAAATATTGTGATTGAAGGAATCCTCCAGAATAGTAAGGCAATATTGCTACGCTAGATAAGTGCAGATACATACATTTACACTTCACCTCGTTGTGTATTATCTACTCTTAACAAACATAAAATGAACGCTCCTTCCACAATGCAGCCCACCTCACATATAAGCTACCCGCGGTGAGCAGGGTCTGGTACAAAGGGACAAGGCATGCATCTTACAGTCTGTTCAATAATGCTATATTACGTTAAATATTACCATTTTTGCGCAACATGACTTACAACGTTATTCTCACAACTCGATCACCGCGCTGCTCCAACATAAGATTATAATAGAAGAATGTACATACTTTTTGAAATTTGTTCTCCACATAAGTTACATACGAGTTAATTTTTGCAAACAAAATTTTGTTTTCTTGCTATTAATTTTCAACTATCCTTGATTATTCACCATTGGTTTCATCATTACATGCTTATTCAGGAAGTATTAATTTCTACATAAATATAACTGTCAGCTATTTAGTTGAAACTATCCCTTGTCGAGGCCTTCTTTGAATACAAAAAATATATATCGTGATCGGTTTTTATCTCTCAGTAGATAATGTTTCCTTTCGCGAAGTCCGACTTCCAATTTTAGATTATTCGCCAAGTCGTTCATAAATATTAGAAAAAGAAATTGTCCAATTACTGGGCTTGAGGAACGTCCGACGTTACAATACTATATCCGTTTGTTTATTACGTTTCAATTTCTAAAACAGAGTACTACTGTATTTTACTTATATAGTACCTGTTTTATTTAATTTTTCTAATATGATGCCTTGAGGCTTTACGCTAAAGATATTTGTAAGTCAAATCAATTATACCCCTCTAACGTCTTCGTAAGCTAATTCTTAAAGTTATCATTTTTTTGTTCGAAAATAATGTAAATGAGTAAAAACCCCTTAGTTCAGATGGGATGCATAATCTTCCATATTTCTCAACTAAAAATTAATAGTCTAAAGATTTTAACAAATACTCTTTCACTAGTTTTACAATTCCAGTTTTAAAATCAGTCGTAAGCGTTGTATTATCAACTTGAAACAATAAACACACACACACACACACACACATATAAATATAAATATATTAAAATCAAACATATAGTTATAATGTGGCAAGTAGATAACACTGGGGATTTTTGGAAAATTAATGAACGAAATGTGCCGTTACCTTCATAGGAGTGTTACAATTAAAAATCAGTCCTAAGTACTGGAAGAAAGAAACTTGCATATAGTTCCCAAAATACTTAACCAATATATAAGGCAAATGTCGGAACGAATTTATGACGCCCTTGTCTTCGAGGAACCTTGTAGGGGAAACGGATGTGGCTACCTTTGGGGATGCCTTTTCCTCTCTCAATTTTTGGAGAAAACCCGGCCTGTTTAGAGAGGTGTATGTTCCGGGGTCACAGACCTTGGGCATACGGTAAGGGCTGTTCTCTGTTCCCATTGGAATAGTCTGCCAGTTGCCTCCTAAACTGGTCAAGGCACGGCGAGGGGAAAGCTGCGACCCCACAGAAAACCCCTCTCCCGCCATCGGAATGCCGTGGGACAAGTACCAAATGTCCGACCTACCTGATGCACGTTTTTCTCGGGTTTTCCCTGCATCACTTTTAGGCGAATTGCCGGGTAGGATCCTTAAACCATAGGCCGGGGGTCCTAGTTAACCGTTGGCTACCTTGCCTTACCTTTCCGCATCCTCCCTTTCACTCCTTTTCCTATGCTATATGAGGGCAGTTACCATTATGTGTATTTCCCTATATATAGCCTGTCTACACCTTAAAAAAATTAATGATAAACACGTTTACATTATTTATTTTCATAACACCTATGCAATTTCAATCGCTATTAAATTATTAATTTTATAGTTCAGTTGTGAGCATAATATCTGAGTGTCGATATACGTCTTTTCAACATTTTACCAGGATAATTTGTTTCCTCTACTCTTTCTATATGAATAATAACTTTTGAACTTTGATAAAAAAATATATTGGAATTGGATTCCAATTACTGTCGAGAAAGACAACACATAAAGAACCGACATCTGATATCTAATGTAAAACGGATTAACTGAATTCATGAAGGAATTACTCCTACCATAACTAACTTTGCAGGTGCGCGACTGCCATTTAGGTTGAATGGAGAGGAGGCAATAAGTCCCAAAGATCATGTAGATGAGCCCAGATGAGTAAGGCGGCACATTGTCTTTGTCATATTTGTTATGAACTCTAATCTACGTTAATATAATGAGTCGTGAGGTCCATTCTCTAAAATTATATTCCGTGCGATATTTAATAACTTTTGTAAAATCTCCTACCAGGGTAACACACTACTATTCAAGAAATATATATATATATATATATATATATATATATATATATATATTTTAGACACTGGAATCGTAATTTTAAACTGTTATCTATTTAAATCGAGTATTTAACCACTGATTTATAATGTTTACAATTGAAAACTATTTATTTTGTATCAGATCTATTTTTTACTGTTAAATTCTGCACTTTAATTATTTTTATTCATTATAGAAGTTCCAAGTTATGACTCAATTCATCAAGAATGTAAAAAAAATTACGGAGTATTATAAAATAATAGTTAATAATGGGAAGCGACAATGAAGTGAATTGTAGTGTAAATTCTAATACTCAACTGCAAAGTTAAACTCTAGAAAAACGCTATAAAAGACCTGTGGTAAAGGACAGAAAAGGTCAGTCGGGTGTGTGTTTTCATGGAATCAACTACACGTCAGAAGTTTTGGACTAAGAAAAAAATTCAACTTTCTCTGGACTTTAAAATATTTCATGTTATCTGGACTTAGACGGATTTCTGTTTCTACTACCTGCCTTCTGAGTAACAGAGTTTCATCATCTTCGCCGGACCTGAGCGACCAAGTTGTGGAGATCTTATTTTATTTACGACTTTATATTTAACTATTTTCAATACAACCCGCGCCAATTTACACTACATACTTGACTATTTAATTTTGGGGAGGGTAAAAATGTGACAAATACTCCCCAGAATGAGCGCGAGCAGAATATTTGTGGTTATCGCCCATTTCAGTATTAATGCTCATACCCTAGTAAATGTAATATTTTATACATTTATTCCCATGTTATTTTATGTGATGTAGTTCAATAATTTTGTTTAAATTTCAATAAATTGCAATTTATAAAACATGATCTCAGTAAATATCAGAAATCAAATATAAAAACCTATAAAGAATAATGGGTAGGAAATTTTTCTTTATTTAACTAATAGCTGATTGTCCAACGTTTCCCGGGTATTTATTTATATAATTCTGGATGATGAATTAATGTGACATTAATCTCTTGGTCGTTCTGAATATTTTATAATTAGCGTCGCATACACATAAGGACTGATCGCGTACAATAACTGCCTGTTCATCTCAACTACACAGAAAACTGTGGATTCGACAATAATATGGACCACAGTGGACCATTTTTCCAATTATCCATCTCTATGCCGCGACGGACTAAACTTAATTGGCATGGAAATGTCAGCATTGAACTCAGCTACCCCAAAAACGTTGAATGTGTCACCAATCTAGTTCATTTACGCATTATTTTTATATCACCCTTCACTAGGAGAGCGAAGTGCGTCTTTGCCTTACAGTTTTTCCTATATTTTAAGTGATATATGTGTCAAATTTTGTTGAAATTGCTCTATTCGTTTAAGATAAAGGAAAGTTGTGTCCCATTTATAAAGTTACATCAATTAAAATTATTACAATCTAAACAAAAAGCAATTTAAATCGATAGTACGAACGGCCATCCAATTTTCAAAATAATATTAATGTAATTAAAACTATCGAATAGATTAACTTGTAACACAGCTTTTATAAACAGCCATGGCTTTGGAATATTTCTCATGCCAAACTTCCATGATGGAGAATTTTCAAGAGACATTTGTAGGAAGTAGTTAAAGTTTTGGACCCAGTTAACAGAAAACTGTATAACTTGATTGCACAGGTTTTTATGTCACAACCTTCAGCTGAACGGTGTATTGGTGGAATAGTACAAATCTTGCAAATATATTTATATGTGTTATTTTCTCTCAAAATAAATAGACTATTTTTATGACAATTGTTAAGAAATTGAATAATAACATTTATGTTTCATTTTTTCCCCTCCAATATTGTTTATAATTATAAATTAATTTGTTGAGCTTCAGGTCTTATGAACTGTAAAAAATAAATAAAGTAACTGGAGTTTAACGTAATGTAGAATTGCCTCATTAAATATTTTGTTAGTCAATTGTTACCTAAGCAAGTCAATACTTATATTTTAGTTTTTAAGGGCCTGTGTGTTTAACTCAGCATATGAGACTAGTTGGAAAATTTTGTTTGATTATTTCTTAAGAAATAAAATATTTTTGTCCAAAATCCTAAAAATCTATCTAAGTAGAGACTAAATATAACGTGAACGAGATTTGCGTATTGCTTGTAATATCTTCTCAATATGAAAAAAAAAATGGAAAACGTTGAGTTCTCTATTTTCGTTATTCTAGAGGTATCGATTCTGTTGTAATATGTATAATTTCTAACCTTTTCTGTTTATTGTTATGGCTTCACTAGTATAAGTAAAAAGGAATTCGAAAGGCATACCTATTTTTCCCCCCATTGAGGAAACATTTATTTTTTTATGAATCAGATATACTAAAGAATTTGTGGATTTTTGGTGTTCAGAGATAACTTATTATTAATGTAAATACCGCATTTTTATTCTGTTACAATACTGTTGATACAACATGTATTGAAATTCATAGAAAATGTGTAGTGTATTGAGTAAAAATTTCGGAAATTTACGGACTTAGAAGTAAGTGATTATGGAACGTATGAATTCATTTTCCACTAAATGAATCGAAGAAGAACTTCTTAGTTTCGTAAGTGAATGTTCTAGTTTTCCTATTGAGTTTGATTTGAAGACATAAAACAATAGTTTCAGTCAAATGAAGTTGACCAAAGCTTTGAGCATTGGCGTTACATATTTTTAAAATTATTTAGAGCAATAATTCAAACGGGCTTATGTTACAACTATAACACTGAAAAATTCAATCTAATCAGAACGTGGAGATGTGAAAGAAGAATATGTCATATGAAACAGACAAATTAGTTTTTATTTTGTGAATAATGAGGTAAGACGTGACATTAAATCAACCTTTCGTGATAATAGTTTTTTTAATCTTGACTAAGTTTTAATACCTTTTATTTATATGTTAATAATGAAATATTAATCATCCAATTGGAATGAGACATTCACTACAAGTAGGAACTCCAAGTTGTGAATTTGCTATCGGCTGATGCAATGAAGCTCCTATCGATTTTCAATCAGAGAGGATCCGACTGAAGTAATTACTTTCCCGTAGAGTAATTATACGGACTGTACACAGCGACTTCAAACAGACGAGTAGAACACCGGCGGACCAGCCTTAGAGGGCGAACATCTTGCTGATCCGCACTTACGAATGAAATTAATAGTAATACAAAGTAAAATTCTGAAATACAATTTAAAAATCTCTGCATATAGCACGACGATAACATTCACCTTGAATATAGAAATTTGATGCTGCTTTAGGGAATAAAATTAATATAATTGTACAAAATTACGGTTACAACGACAAAAGTCATCCCTGTAGTATTATCTATCGAGTATACATACTAATTGAATTGAGAATTGACAAATGCACTAAATCTACTTCATAAACGAAACCATTTGAATATTTTAGTAGATATTAGATTCAAATGGGAATATTAATTATTGATTCTGAGAAGTTGTTTTTGAAACCAATCAGTTTCATTCCTCAGAATTAGTCGTGATCTGATATGACGTAATTAGTGTCACGTGTTTCTTGTTTATTCAATAAAATATTAAGTTTAATGATAGTTGATCGACGTCTAGAAAATGTAAAGTTATTCGTCACAGTTATTCGGATGGTATTCATAGTCGAATTTTTCAATCTTAATGAATGAATAACATACTTTCCTGCAAATACGTATATACTCAGTGGCAGAAGGTTAAATAATTCACATAATCAAAGACAGCATACAAATCTCTTTAGACCTCTCCTGTAACTAAAATAGAAATAAGAGTAAAAGGCAACAAATAGGAAAATTTACAAACTAGAGTTTCTGAATGTTGGTGAATGTCGTGAAATCTACTGAAACTTTTCTAATATCTTTCTGACAACGAAGTTTTCTCAATGCCAATTTTTTGAGTAGCAAGTTTAATTTAGAATAAATAGATGTAAGTAATAGCACTTATTAATTATAATAGATGGGTGTTTCTGAAATCATTGTAAATTTTAGTTTGCAGTTTTTGAAACGTTGTTAAAATTCTGAACTCGGAAGTCTCTTTTTTTCTAAATAATGTATTGCATTACAAAATAAAATGGGCAATTTTATTGAATTTTAATACACCGATATATGGTTGGCCAATGAAATCCGTTTTACATTTTTGAATTAATATGTCCTTTTTCATTACACTGTTCTTTCGAATTAGTCCATTTCTTGATTTATTTCTTCAGCACATACCCTCTCTCATGGCCTTGAGATTTTTTTAGAGTAACAGGTTATGTGAGGGTAATCGACGTGGTGGCAACTCCTTTTTAATAGAATAGGAAGGGATTTGAAACGGGTGATGCAGAAGGGCAGAGGAACGTAGCCTACGGTTAACTAGGGTCCCTGGGCTATGGTTTAAGATCCCACCCGGCATTTGCCTACAAGCTGTGAAGGATAAACCGTACAATAAGTATGCGCTTGGCACTTGTCCCAGGCACTTCCAACCCGGGAGAGGGATTTTTATGTGGGATCGATGCAATTCCCTTCTCCGTGCCTCGACCAATTTAGGAGGCAGCTTGCCGACTATTCAATAGGAATAGCGGAAAACTCTCACTGTATGCTGAGGGCCCGTGAACCCGGAACATACACCCCCAAAACTGACCGATACCATTCCATGGTCTCTGTACGCAGTCGGTGTTTATAATTGGTGCGATCTGCGTCTCAAACCAAGAGATTAAGCATATTCGTTGGCATTCCTGTTGGATTGATGTTATTCAGAAGTTCCTATTGATAGAGAACGTCGTCGATTCCTTCACCTTTAATCGATGGTGTACTAGTATTGTTCTTCGACTGATACAAACAACTGACCACCCTCATCTATCGATACTGGTAAAATAGAAGCAGGTATAGTGATCTCTTCGCTAACACACCTCAGCGTCGACTCTGTAACAGTTCGACTAACAGAGACAATCTAGAGTGATAGTTTATATATACACTTAGTTCTCAATAATACCTCAGCGCTGAGGATTTAGTATTTTGTACTCAATTATATTAATATACACAAGGTTTCTACATTTCGTTATAGTGCTCAGCAACGTTGCGATACACGTAAATCGTAATATTGTGTCCAGTCATTGAGTGTATTTCTTTGTCAATCCGAAGTGATCTTTTTTTTTAGGGTAACAGGCTACATGAGGGTAATCCACAACTCCCCTTTAATAGCATAGGAAGGGATTTGAAAGGGGGGATGCGGAAGGCTAGAGGAAGGTAGCCAAGGGTTAACTAGGGCCCCCGGGCTATAGTTTAAGGATCCTACCCGACATTCGCCTAAATGTAATGCAGGGAAAACCCTAGAAAAACCTGTATCAGGTAGGTCGGGCATTGGGTACTTGTCCCACGCCCTTCCAATAGCGTGAGAAGAGTTTGCTGTGGGGTCGCAGCATTCCCATCTCCGTACCTCGACCAGTTTAGGAGGCAGCTAGCCGACTGTTCCAATGGGAACAGCGAACAACTCTTACCGTATGCCCAAGGTCTGTGATCCCCGAACATACACATCTCAAAACAGGCCGAGGTGCCTCGGCTTGTGGGAACCTTAGTTCAAAAACGGAGAGAGAAAAAGGCATCCCCATAGGTAGCCCCTTCCTGTCTCTCCTACAAGGTTCTGCCTGCTCAGAAGTGATCAGGTCGCAACTCTTCATTTACGCAAAGGCACCCATCAGAACAAATTTAAAAAATTGGGATGGATGCGGTTTGGACTGTTAATGCTAATAGTAAGTTTTCATGTCTGGAATTGAATACATAGGGCGATCGTATCAGTCGATTGTGGCGGAAGAGTAAAATTGCTTTGCTCCAATATGATTTTTAACGTCTTTTATGCCCCGTAAAGACTTTCCATTTCTTTAAATGGCCAGCAATGCGTGCGCCATATGTGCTCCGTCACACACGATCAATGTAGTCCGACGTAATAATTCTGAGAGATCTGTTCTTTCAAGATTTCACATGTGGATCGGAGAGAAAATTTAGAATAGAATAAATTAATTTCCCATAAATCCTCACGAGAAGAAAAACTTTAAGAATGTGGAAAGATTAATACATTTATATTAATTTACATTAGAATCATTTATAACAAGACTTAGTTTTTCTACATATAATTATTAAAATTATATTCTTAAATTATAAAATAAATATAAATTATATTTTCACTCTAAAATATGCTAATAATTAATTGCTATCAATAGTTCATGCTAACTATTTACACCAAAGTACCAAGAATCCAAGTTTATTAATAATACAATTATTTTACAATAACTCATTAATAAAGAAGGCTAAGTAGAATTTTTTTATGTTCACTTTTGAATATAAGGAAAAATGTGTCCCTTCGTAGAAGAATCGATAATGTTGTGCAGGAACCTAATTTTTTTAAAATTCTACTCTTGGAAGAAGTTACTTCAGTTTAAACAAATTTACGGTACCCTGGGGCCAGCGGGGAAAAGTACAATCGCTTTCTACATTTATAGCCTATTTATTTATTTTTTCAAAAAACATTCAGCAACACTAAAATAGTCCTTCGTTTCAACAATTTACATTATGTCTTTCTGCTGCAAATATTACGAATGTGTACCGCAGCTTAGATTAACAGAAAAATGATGAGGAATGTAATACTTTTGGTAGTCGTTGCAGATACAGAATTTAATCTATTTTCTTGTGACCAATTATAATGAATGCTAGAGGATAGATGACTGTAAATAAAGACAAAGATATTTTGACGAATACTCGGAAAATATATTAAATCGTGAATTGTTTAATCCTATTTGAGTTTATAAAGGTCAAAAATTTTAATCACACTGTTGTTCATGAAATGAGGTTAGTGAATAACACATTATAAAAAAAGAGAACCAGTTGTGAATGGATCTAACAAATAATTCCTGGCGTATTTAATTATTTTATGCTCCTCGATAGAATTTATACTAAATCACATTTCTCTCTCTCTCTCTCTCCCTCCGACTCCCTCTCGTCGTTGGAGCAATAAGGGATGGTATTGTGGCACAGTGAAATGAAAGAATTATAGCCAGCCGAATTAAAAAATAATTAAACTTTCTAAAATTTTTGCGGAGAGAAAACCTCAAATTGTTCAATAAACAGAACAATTAAAATAAAAAACCAAAATAATGCACACTAAACTGAAATAAAATGTTTGAATTGCCACAATTGAATATTTATATTGATTTGAATGACTAGATTTTTAATTTAATTTAAGGAAAATTCAAAACTGTTCAATGAATTAAAATGAAAAATTGAACTTAATCGAATTAGGCAAAATGAAACCAAATCAAAATTTATATTTAAAGAAGACTTTAATTTAAAATTCAAAACATAATTTAATTCAAATTATAATATTCCAAATATATAAATTTAAATATTATATTCAAACATCTCAATAAAAAAATAAAAAATTTATATAAATTATAAAAGTAAACTTATAAAAAATGAAGCAAAAATAATTATTTAAAAGAAGACAAAATATTCCAATTATTCTTACTTTTGAAATTTAATCTACTTCCAAAAAATATTAAAAAAAAATCAAATTTCAATTTAATTGATTTTAGGAGTCTTTAATTCTGATAGTGAATATTTTTAAATTAAATAAAACTTAAAACAAGTAAGTCTATTCACGGTGAGAGACATATGTAATCTAATGTCTCGAAGAATAACGTTATTGGAGAATTTTTTTTAATTTTTGGTAATTCCTTTAAAAAATTATCTGGTCCTCTATTATTGAGTCACTTTGAGAGAACTGGACGAGACGGCGAATTGAAACCAGTATCGCTACATTTTATCGCCCAAAATCAAGAGCAAAAAACACCCAAACCTGTGGGTCCCAAAAGAATCTAGTACTATATATATATACGACGACATTCAACTAGTTTACCACCGTCAATATAAAAAACATGATTCGGTTTAGTATGTTTGAAAGTCTCCTATCTGTGGAAACAATTTATGAGGAGGTGTGGTATTGTTTACCGTAAATTCTGCATTGATACGCCACGAGTCTGGACATAAAAATAATAAATATTAAATGAGTGCTTTAATAATTTAATAAATACTATTGTCATAATAAGAAAACATTCGTTAAAGATTTAATAAATTTGTCTATTAAAATATAAATTTACAAACTTTATACGTTAAGAATTAATGATAATACTTTTTTTGAATTAACGTCATAAAAGAATTTAATCCCAGTAAACGATTTAAAAGTGATGGCAGTTGAAAATGTTGAAGTTATAAATTCGTGCTTTGAAACAATGACAATATTAAACCATTATGTTAAAGGTTTATAAAATTCAGACGATATTAGCGGCTTCATGATACAAGCGCTAGATTAGCTCTGGTAAATATTTTACGCTAATCACAGTTTAATCCGCGTTTAGTAATGCAATAATCAGCAGAAAGTTCTTAACGATTTCCCTTCAGGAGCCGTAACGAGATTTGAATAATTCATACCAAGTCAAACTTTTCACCTGATTAATTCTTCGTCGCTCCAGAGAAATTGTGTATAGTTTATTATGCTTCACATAATTATACACATATTGTTTTATGAAATATAATTAATTGTAGGTATCCAGTATTAAATTATTTCGATAGCATAGAACATAATCTTCGTATTTTCCAATAATTTTTGGAATGGGATTAGTCTTTTCTCAGCAAGCAGATATAAGAAAATGAATAATATAGAGGAGCGTCAATTGTGAAATTAATATTTTTTGTGGCAAGAACAAATTGTTTGAAAGAAAGAAAAAATTATTGGTGACCATTTCCAGTTATAAAATGTATGTGCCATTCTGATGAAAATAAATCGTTAGTTTTGAATTAGGTTTCTAATGGTGAAAACTGAGGAAAATGTATCATATAAAAAAAGACATAACTGGACGGAAAAATTAGTTTTAAATTGATTTATTACTTTGGATAAACATTGCGAGTAACGAACATTCCCAGTATTACAGAAACTGGCCGAAGTAAAATTGGTTGATCAAGAATTTTGCTTAGACCTAAGCTAGAATTTGTAAATTAGTATCTTATGTAAAAAAAAGTATATATAAAAACATAGTAGATGATTGTAAATGAATTGTTAACTTGTAAATTATTGAATATTCTGCAAATCCAATTTATAACTTCCTAAAGAAAATTGAAGTTATTTCTCCCGTCCAATGCGTCTACCCGTATATGAATTATACAAACATACGATTTCATTTAAAGTATACATAACGTGTTCGATAAAATACTATAAGAAAATGAAATATTTAAGAATTTCCTAGAAAATTTGAGTTAGAGACGGAAAAATTTCACGATTAAAGACACTAACAATAGTGTGCATTAATAACAATGGGTCCGTCATTCTGGAATTATTAATTTTTATCATATATATATATATAAAGATCTGTTAAGTCATTTACACCAGCTGAAATTGGCCCTTCACGCATACGATAGAAATTAAAGCAGTAGAGCTACATTAATATCGCTAATTTATTTACCATTATCATTTTCATTCAGTTATATCTTTCGGATTAACAAATGCGGTCGTTCCAGTAACGCCTCGCAAATATTTGAACTACAAAAGGTAGGCGTGAGTATAACGTTATAGGATTGGATCACAAGTCTCCGTCAGGTAGATCGGACTCTCGATTCCAGCCTCTCTCCGTTACGATGTACATTTGCAATAAATGCCACATAAAATCTGCATGAAAGTAGATATATTTCGCAATTATGAATATAAAAGAATCGTTGTAGCCTCCTTGAAACGAGTAACCGTTAGTCCGAATCAAAGTTTTCTCAATGAAACTTAAAAAAATATTTTATTTGGATCTTTTTCCAAGTATTTGCTGACTAATATAGATTTTTCTACTATGAAAGAAGTCCGCGCTAGGGATGAATGAACTTAACGTTTTTTGAAATTCTCAAACAGTTAACTAAATATATAAGAATAAATTCTGTATTGACTTCGTACGCAGTTTTGTTTCCGTTAATGTGCAAGTTGAATGGACGCAATATTGCCGCAAGATTACGATGCATGGAAGTTATCTTTAAGATGATTAGTAACATGTGGTGCAGTAAATTTTGAGTTTCATATCTTAAGTGTTTATTTGGTATCTAAATTATGAGAATATTTATTTTCAGGATACGATTTTCTTCGTTCTTTTACATAAACTGTAACATTAATTGACCAGAGCTGTGTTCTATTTATTGACGTATCCTATTTCTCCAAAAAATAAATACTCTGCGGTAATAATTTCAAGAAATGCCTCATGAATGCTATGCAAGTACAATTTACCTGTACATATATATATATATATATATGTTTTGTAAACAATTTAAATGTAGTGTACTAACCACTGTATGTAAATAACGGTAAGCGGTGTTTGTTGTCTTCGGAACAATAAAAAAAGTACAATTTGTATGTATGTAAACGAAATTGTTATTGGTTTATCTATTGTCATTATCTTATTTTATATATTTTAGTTTGTAAGTAAAGAATTAATGTATAAATTATACTACCTATTTTTTGTAATAGTTTCATTTACGTACAAACAATATATATATATATATATATATATATATATATAGTTTAATTTGCCACTAATAAATTGTGATTATAATTAAAAATCATTAATATGTGTTAAATTTATCTGTTATAATTGAATTCTGTACCTAAATTATTATGATTCATTGTAGACGCTTGGAAACGTGCAATGCAATAATATTAAATAATGGGTAATGAATTTTACGAAGAAGTACACTAATAATGTAAGTGCAACCTAATATGTGACGCGATAATCGAGAGAACTGGAAAACGTATTATAATTATCGACTACTAAGAGAAGCTTCTATAAAAGTTGGACTAAAAAAGGCACAAGTATGCAGTCTGTAAGTATTTTTTAGTCGGAGAATCTTCACATTACTTTGATCGCCGATATTTTGGTCTTAGAATAAATTACAATATTTTCTGGACTTCAAAATTTTTCTATGATTTGCGTTACTTTCAGCACATATAAAACATTTCTTTTTCTTAATCAGTCTTTCGAAGGACAGTATGGTGCGCTTTTAGTTATCAATTTGTATACAAATATTTTTATAACTTTTGCCTAAATTACTGCCTGGAAACATGGAAACGTGGCTTGCCGGGGTCGAGCAGCAGACAGAAGACAATGGCGGGGCGGATTGGGAAAATCCGCAAGTCCCGCAAATAAGGTCATGGCCGGCCAAGAAAGGGGTAGACGACCGGTAAGGTATGGCCCTAAAACAGATTGAAGTGGGTCACGTGTGGACAAGGACCAACCAGGAGATAGGGATTTTGAGGACGGAGAGAGAGAAGTCTGCGAACACGAGGAGGGGATCGATCTGGACCGTCGGTGAGAGCAGTCAGAGAGAGTTGATCCTGGACCATTTTGGTTTGCACGTGGGTCTCCGGTCGTCTACTGCTGCTGCTGCAGAGAGAGAGTCACCAACGGGAATCGACCCTGTCTGAGCTGCAGACCTGGTAAGTCGCATTCCATGCTTCCAGGTGTCGCGTCGGTTTGCCACAAAGATAACCACGGTTAATCTTGAGAAAGGGGGGATACATGCATCCCTGGCAAGGCTGGAGAGCTTTCGTTTTATATAAATTCTGATAAAAGGAATTCTTGTTTTTTATTAACTAAAAATTGTATTTCCTTTCCTGCGGGTGAAAAATTTCTTGCAGGTGGCGCCCAACAAACCGCATACCATTAGTTAATTTGACTTTAAGCTCACAACAACAGATAGCCAGGCAGCTGACTGCTGCATAATCTCAGAAGGACGTACCATCTACGCCAGTTTAGACCGACCCGACTTCGTGGGAACTTTTCCGGACAACACTACGAAATTGCGACGCCGCGTGACATAGGGAACCTGTCAGCACCGCAGTTCCAAGACACCAGAGAGATCTTCATACGAGCAATAAATCCCGGAGTATCTAGTAGTCAACCCCGGAGGCCGATGCCTTGCTGATTTTTCGCCGCAGTGGGCCAGTTCTGTTCGCTGTTTACTTCACAACGCTGATGACTTCAACGGCCTCACGCCTAAGCCGCGACCAGCTGCAGGCATCACCACGCCTCTACGCCTACGCGTAAGAGCACCAATTGTTATAAGCCGTGTGAAGCTGTATCACGAGGTTTTACTGCGGAAACATGCAATTACAATTTATAGAAATATTTGCTAACCCCGACTTAAATCCCTTCCGAGAAAGGTTACTTTTGCCTACCGGTTCAAATCTGAGCTTAACCATCAAAAATTGTATCGTAATTCAGTACATAATTTTCAATAACCTTTTACGGGACATTATTTACAAGACGAATTTAAATACATTAATTCTGGAAGTAAACCATAAAAGTGCACTATTGTGTGTCAATAAAAAAGATTAAATCATTTTATTATTTAATTCAAACCAATCGCATCTAAAATTTATTTTATTTAACATTTCAATATATATATATATATATATATATATATTTGTATGTATGTGTACATATGTGTATAAAATCAATTCGTTGACCCGCAATAGCCAATATAACTGTCTTGTATATCGCTGTAGTGAGTTAATAAAATGGATTTTTAATCAGTTTACGTTTTATAATTCGAAGGGACCTCCTCTTAGTCCTTTAAGGAAGAGAGCTTGTGAAGCACCACTTATCATTCAAGGAGCAAATTACACGTTCTGACGGGGATGGTTATTAAATCCTGCTTGGAAATTTGCGGAAGTAACGTGTCACCAGAATGTTCGCAAACTGTCTGATCAACTAAACATGCTTCAAAGCGGAGAATAAGCCAGCGATGAATTTATAATTAGTTTTATTTATTACTATTATATAATAATTAAAAACTCTTAAATTGCATTTTTTTGTTTGTGTTTACAACATTTACAGTCACGTGTCTATTGTGTATACTAAAAATTTGAAAATAATATTGGATATAGGACGAGATCGCATATCGGTGAGTAATTTCTACGACTTAATTCAGGGTACTACGATATATTTACTCGAAATACTGTTTAATTTATGGTTTCGGAATTGATTTTCATGACTGCAATTTTGTAAAAAATTGCTAGGATAGGAATTCCAGAATATACTATGATTGCCTTTGTGAAATAGCTTTAAAAAGTACCTCAGTGTTGTGAAGTTTATAGCGTGTACTGCAGGTTTTGCCTTTCGGGATGCGGCATGCTACCGCAAAGCTGCACAATGGTTATTAATTCCCACTTCACTTCGCAGCGTCGAGCCCTGACTTTAACAAAATTGCGCCAGATAACGGACGTTATTGCTCCATTTATTAGCGAGACGAAGCGTCTGGGGACAGGTTAGAAGTGTGATAGAGACTGGAATTACTTCTCCATCAACGGGGCACAAAGAAAAAAATTTCCGAGTGATAGCATTCCCGCCGTGAACTGTAGCTAAATTAATCTAAAAGTCTCCTTTTCTTATAGGAATATCTTTCAAGTGACAACGTGAAAGAACAATTCGAAGAATTGTAACTAATTTGGGATTTTTACTGTTTGAGAACTGATGCAAAATAAAAATATATTCTACATTGTGAATATGAAGGGTCTTATCGAAATATGGAAATTTTTTCTATAAAAGTAAGATTCTCATAAATAAAAGTTTATACATCTTCATTACAAATGTTGGCAAATTTTTATTTTTCCGTAATGTAATAAAGAAAAATAGAAGTGAATTACTAGTATCGCATCGATGTCAAGGGGAGCCGATTAATTTTACTATTACTGTATGAAAATAATATTCTTTTCAGCAGAATATTGAATTAATAGTCTACTGCAACGAGGCTATTACACGTTTACACGGCTGGTCGTCTGACGACTAGTCGCTGATCGAATTCTCATTCATTACTAACTCCATAAATCTCCCCAAACCGACTAATTGTCCCAGAGAACGTCTCTCAGAATTGGCTTCACAATTTCCGGCCAAGCTCCTTCCATCTTCACGGTGTGCAAACAACTTGCTTCCGCTGCTGTAGATTACGGCCAGAATCAACCGGGACACATTTTACACAATTTTATTCTGTGCTATTAATAGAGTTAAACGGAGCTTCTTTCAAATACCACTTAAAATTAAACATATTTAACATAAGTTAAATATTTATATTACATACGACCGTCATACAATAACAATAACAATAACTAAGAAAATTTAAATTTTAAAATGCCGGACGTTTCGACGCAGATTGGTGTCTTTTTATAATGGCGAAAAACTTAAGACTGGAAATTTAACGTAAGAACCAAAATCATAGATAAATACACACGGGAAAAATAACTTCAAATAAAACATCATATAAATTATTAAGAATTTCCGTGCATGTTCAATATTGAAAGCATTAGGTTGATTTTTAATATAAAACATTTGAGAAATAAAACTTTCACAATAATATGTTTATGATTACAGACGTTCATTTCTATGGTATAAATTAAATATGCAATCACATCTGTGGATATTATCATTATTAATAATCAACTTTAAATAAATAGAGACAAATTATAAAAAAATATATATATATTGTAATACTAATTAAGGAGGCCATTAATTGTTTAAATAATTGGATTGTTTAGCGGTACAAATTCTTAAAGACGACAATGACGGCAGGCTCTTTGTCGGCGTTCTTTGTTGCGAGCTGCTAGGTCGAGAGAGAGAGAGCAAAATTTAAGAGTAGGAACAGCGTGGCCCAAGCTTAAAAATTCAACTGAGAGACTGATATGTTTTAAAAATCTAAGTAAAAAGGTCTGCACGGAGAGACACGTTATAAAAACCGCAAAGCTGAAAGAAAAAGTTTATTGCATTGAGATCCCGGAGGAATACTACAAGAACTACAACCGTGTGTTTTGACCATGATGTATAAAATCATTGATTAATGGCCTTTTTAGTGAATTGTGTCCCCAAGATGCGAAAACTAAGTCTGGTACCAGCAGGACATTTGTAAGTACAAAACAAACTAATTAAATTCTGTAAACGGTAATTAAGGGTATTAGTCAGATTTCGTTCTTTTCATTTTTCTTAGATTTCGTATTCCGTTCGTTTCAATTTGGTTGAATTTTTAATTATTTAATTTATAATTTTTGATTGTTCTTACTTATCAAACCCAGTTAAAGACCCTGAGAAGAAGAGTTATTAAATTTGATTGTCTGTGAAATATAAAAGATTTTATTTTACTTTGAAAAAAATATTTGTTTGTTAATTTTGAAATTATTGAATTCGGCGTGCCAACCTAGGGCAAATCATTTGTAATAAACTAAATGAACACCTGTTAAATTAATCTTTGGCAAATTAAAAGTATTTTATTGTAATCATTTTGTTAATTAATTCGTTAACTAATTAGCTTCCTACCCTTTTAATCATTACAATATATAAAAGAGGAGTTTTCCTTTATATTTTAGTCTTTAAACAACAAAATTTTACAATGTACTTAAAAGGACCATATTACTATTTCTAAACATAAATTTGGACAATTTATTTATATTTACATGTGTGCCAACAAAATAATCTATATTCACTAAATTAAATATTTTTCGGAGTTTTTGACCCAATTGTAATTATCATCTGCATAATAAATGTACGATATTTTTCAGTTCAGGGCATATATTCGTTGAAATATTCAAACAAAATGTTGCTATGAAAATATAATTTAAATCAAACCGTTACCGTCATTTGACAATTCGACTTGTAGTATTCAATGTCTCTCATCGGTCACAAAACTAACGACTTTATTGGAATGGAGTGACGGTTGGTAAATTTGTTCATTTTCTTCTTGATATTGTTATCTTTATTCTCAAACTTTCTCAGTCCGCCCTATAAACTACAAAAGAATGGATTGGGGAGATAAGATTAAACTTCTTGTAGGAACTATATAAGCGGATATGATGCATAGGAACCGTCAGAACTACTAAATGCTGAAGACGTTCGACAGACAGTTTAAGTGTATGAAATTGTTTTGCTGAAAATGATGAATAAGCAGGCGTATAATATGTTAATTATCTGTAATATGCTTTGTTTTGTCCTATATTCTCACCAGGGATGTAATGGAATCAAGAAATTGAAATATAAAGGTATTTGCGATTTGTATTAAGCATGGGACACTTTTTGCGAAAGAACAGTGCAATTAACCTTTTATAATTTGTTATTCCTGTTCGACATTATTTATAATTTTTTATCATCAAAAATAATTCCTATAGTATATAGTATTCGATATTTGAAGTTATTTATGTTATTTTAAGCTAATAGTAATTCTTAGCTACGCATCTAAATTGTTCCACAACGAACCTGAAATAGCATTATAAACATATTTCTATTCATTTATTACATGAATTCTTAGAAATATCCACTCAAACCAAAACTAGTTGTAACTCTTGATAACGTATTCATAGACAGTAAAACAGCTTGAAATAAGTCATCAACCTGTTATAAGTAAGTAGAATGTAATAATGATGAAGTTTTAATGAAACATTTGTGTAGAATAACCAGTTTATGAAATTAATAAATCTATTATTTTTGTGCGGGCATCGCTTTGAAGACGCTGTCCTTTGATTTAGTCTGCGGTATCAGCCATTTACAGATCACAAGGGGATGGCAAATACTAAATTTAGTATATGAGTTCATCAAAGGCTTGCACAAGCAGGACATTATTGGCACAATTCCGTCTAAATCGACTCTGGCCCATTCATGACACAATGCTTAACATCAAAGACGAGAAAACGGTTTGATCACCACCTATATGAAGGATAAAGATTGACACATTGCGATAATTTAGTTACGCTTTTATGATCCAGCGAACTTCGGGAATCATAGAAATAATTTTATTTTACTGAACTTAATGTAAATGAATTCAAACGTCTGTTTTACACACATCCTTAAATTATTAGTCTCATATGTAGTTACTCGTTAATTAAAGGATATAATATATATCTACAGCTACATAAATAAAATAATTAATACTGTCTAATAATTTTCTTCATTAATAGTTCTATTCACTATGAGATACCTATATAATTTATATTAGTTTGAAGTAATAATCAAACATTTCAAATTATATTTCATTTATTTGATATTATTCACAATCCAATGTTCAATAATCTTCTTACGACACGTTTATATATATACAAACGTATAACATATGTTATTACGTATAAACCAAGGCCATTCAAAAGGACATTTAAGACATTCGAATAAGTTTTAGGGACAATTAATAATCAGAACAGCAAAATGTACAAAAATGATTCTATTCGTAAATAAAACGAGATTAAATCAAAAGAATAGTTCATACCCCCTAGTAATCTTCAGATATGTTACGTATTATCAACGAATTTGAATACATAAAAACTTACTATAAACAAAAATGTTTGCTATACAATTAAATTCGCTCCACATTTTAAAATGCACGTTTTTCTTTCTCCTTAGCCTACCGAGACGACTGCCATCTTCCATGAAACATTCTGGATTTAGGAGTGACACGTAGTTAGTGAGTCGATTCTCCCTCAGTATTAACCTCATGTCCATGCCGGGACTCGAACCAGGGAACTCAGTTATTAATGCTTTATAGTACACTCCTCCACCCTTATTTTACGTGTTGCCCTAGTCCACGTCAGAGTAGATATGATATATGAAATGAGAAACTACAACAATGAGTAATTCATTACAAAACACCATACGTTTTGTTTTCCTTTTTCTCTGTTTTGTTTAATTGTGTTAAAGAGAGAATTCTTAGACAGTATTATACATGTGAACTTTTTTTCTTTCCCAATGTCGTCCTTTTCGTCTTTGAATGAAACATTTTTGAGTTATAAAACGTTTTAAAATCAACTAAACTATTATGGTCAACCATAATTTTAAAAGTAACGGGTATGAATAATAGGAATGTAAAAAGATGTACTCCTCACCAGGCCTAGCGCAGCGTTTCCGTGTAACGCAATCCCTCGGCACCTACAGATTTTGCCGCCTTGAATCTCAGCTTTAATTTAATCTCGGAATATAAAATCACCCACAATAACTCCACTACCTCGCTCCAGCAGAATACTAAAATATTCCGTAGGTGAAAGCTTAATAACATAGAAATGGAGAATTAAGGAAATGAATAAACATCCATGTTTTACATCAAAATCTTAATATGTACAGAAATCATGTAACGAGTCCACGCTCGTAAAAATATCATTGAATTAGTTTTCAAATTAAGAATGCCAATTTATTGACAATGCGGCATTATATCAAATAACTGTGACAAGAGAATATATTAACGCTGAATAAATAAATAATTATTCCATTATCTGAACTTAGCCGATACCTTCTGCTTTGTGACTTATGTAACCAACGAAACGCCGTGATTGTTATCTTCTTATATACGATAATTTTCGTTTATTCTGGAATTTATTTTAATTCTTGTCTTTTTCGATAGTATCTGACATTCAGAATATTCGTGTTTAACCCTCTGATTAGACGGTAGCATAAATATCACCCAGAATCTGAGCACCTTTACATCGTATATTTCGATGAGTAGTGTGTTTCCTAATAAACAGGTGTAATAACTCATTTACTTTTAATTATTTGAATTTTAAATTAATTTATTGTAAAATTTATAAACATTGTGAACATTATCAGTTAGGCATTGTTTGGTGACAGTTAAAAACAGCATTTAGTAATAGCAATGTAACATTGTTGGTTTGGCGTCACGACTAAATTCTTACGCTGAGTGAAACATACTACTTTATTGGACGGAATTTCGATGTCGCAATTAGATATAAATTGGTAAATTCCTCATAATCTTAGAATCAGCTTGAGACGAGAACGACAGACATTAGTCGACGATGGATGTGTGAGCTAGCAAGGTAACGCTCACTGGCAGGCGACACAATAACTATAAAGCCACCATATTCTTTTATGAAAAAGTTTTTATAGATTAAATTATCAGAGTACATTAGGATATTGCCACACAAAATAAAATTTATCTCAAAGTCTTAGGTTGAAAAATGAGCAGCCGTCTACACGATAACGCGCACGTAGCGAATTATTACATCCTGTGCGCTGACACGGACTCTGAACCGGAGGATCAAATCGGGAACTGTGTGATGGAAACATTTCCACGTTTCTTGTTTCAGCGGCAGTTTAGTTCACATCGTCGTTTACTTCATACGTCGCAGAGGAACAATTCCCGTTCCAAGTTTATGTAAAATTTATCGTACGGAAGCTGAGGTGGAATATTTATAATTTTGATGACAATTCAGCAAACTGGAAGCTACAAAATTTAAATCATTATTTTTATTTTATATACATTCATAAAAGTCTATTATACGCAGTAATATTTGGAATGCTATATTTTGAATGAGTAAAATCTTGACGCTAGATGAGGAAGATGTCTCATAAATTCAATATTTAATTTAATACCGGATAAATTACTAAATTAGTTTTTTTAACGTTTATGGTGATATAAAATTATATCAAAATACTCTCTGTTATACTGCCTGCAACTGAATAAAACGCTCTTTCTTTAAATGAACTCATAATTTTCATATTCACTCTCTATAATCAGCTTCGTATCTGCTCCTTCAAGACTCGGTTTTGTTTCATGTGTACTCTCCGGTCTGTCTTGGAGTGTATCACAGCTGCAACTTTACGCATCGACCTGACTAGACTATCTTTCTAAAAGCTCACTTATATTCTCCTTCTTTGTGGCGAATTGTTAAACATCTTTCCTAGACTTTATTGTCTATAGTATTGCACTTTTCTTCTCACTGACACTGCATACCTGTTGTCGGAGTATGATTGCATAGAAACGAATTTAGAACAGGGAATTATGTTATTAAATCATAAATTCCTGTATAAGAGACAATTTTTCTGTTTATGCACGTGTCCACGGAGATGAGTAGGATGGACGCTTTTACTCGTTTTCAGGAGACTGTTTGGAAACAATTCTTTGTGTGGGGTGAAGCAGCGAAGTATACATTCAGAGCCCTAAGTGAATTGCTGGTCATTATGAATCTTGGGAGAGGCAGAAGTACAGAAAAGTCTTTGTTCATTATGAAAGAAGCTCCTGCTGTATGTCAGAGATTTCGTTAATATGAGTGAAGTCCGTCAGTTATACCGTGAATTTAAATACCTTGTAGAATCGTTTTATGCGAAAAGCCACAACTAAATTAAATTTTTGAGATTTTATATACTCATATGGTTGAGGGTCGACAAGCAAGGAACCTTTGTATTAAATAAGGTTAATATCAAAGCATTTCCATGCTCTCACAGTGGTCATTGTTGAGATTCCTCCGGTAAAAGGCTTGGATGTCACTTCACCGCTCGTGCCAGAGTAAACGTTCTTTCTTTGATAGAAGGCAAACAACTGTCCGCTGGTAAACAACTTAAAGCGAAAGGGGCCCAATACTTCGTACAATATTCTGGGATGTAAAACTAGCCATTAATAATAGACTTCTCCACTCTTTTCAACTGAAATAATGAGCAAATTACTCCTTGTCTAATGCGTATGGTTTACTCAACAGTTTGTCACACATTTACATTTGAGTACTTTTAATATTTTGTGAATTTTATAATGATATTTGATAAGCATATTAGTCGAACTGACGCACTACAAAAAGGTGTAATTGTTTACAGAACGTGTACTTTATGAACACTTTAATTCAGAAGGAAAGAACGTGTGATGTCAAAGGCAATAAATACGACGTATTCTACGATTAGGCTAATAAAATAAAGATCTAGGAAAAATACGTGCAATATTCATTAATAGCTCAATATGAAATGATAATCACAAGAGTCCTTCCTTTATAACATCTGTATAGTATATAATTACCGAATGAAAATTACATTTTACCCTTTAATAACCAAAATGAGTATATATTTCCCTTTTCCCCTTAATAATATAATGTATATTAATATTCGACAAGTATATAACAAACACACACTCACAAAAATAAAATACAGGAAAAATTGTTTGTAGCGCGAAAGAGAGAATTTAGTTAGTTTATGGTTTGAAAATATATTTTATTTTATTAATGAATGCAAACAATGGTTGAGTGCTTGGTGTGTTTCCGTTTGCTTTCGGTAGGACCAAGTAGCATGGTTCTGTATCTAAGATTATTGACGGCAGGCACGCACTGTCTGAAAATTATGACCGTAAACATGACTGTATGAAAGCCAGAATATAGGCAACATAATTTTGATAGACTGGAAAATCTGTTTGGCGTGCAGATCAGCTTTCAGATATACTAATCATGTGAGTCAGTTAACCAATAGAAAGGAACGGACAATACCTTTTGAAAATCCTAACGGCGATGATTTCATCACCGTTACGTTTAGTATTTTTGTGTACAAAATAACATTACTTTATAATATAATATTATGAAGAACGAATTCACAAATATGTTAATGAGAGTACGTTGATGTAAACACGTTGTAAAAGAACCTGTCAACCTGAATTTCCATATCGTACTTCTTGACTGAAATGTACGTAAAATACCATAATTCTGGTAGAATAACTGTAGATTATTTTTTGAAAAGTGACCACTAGAGGACTTGTAAAGTAGTCGGCGAAGGAACTATCATATCGTGAGCAGCACCGATCGGTTGTTTCTCTGAGCTCGGAAATAAATATACGAATTTACTATACGTGAAATAATAATTATATTAAATGTTAAAATTATTTAAGTTCGTTAATAATGAACTTCCTTGTTTACTTAGATTTTGTAAATTAATTGAGCAGATTTTACCATCGCCCGCTACAGATTAATGGAACAGAAAGGACCAAAGATCTGGAAGCAGACATCCTATAAAACTATACGCTGTACACAAGCATCTGATTTCTGACATGACAAAAAGCTCACAGGCTACAGTAGACACATATTATTCAGAAGGATTTTAACAATTATTATAGAGCTAATCTGGAATGAAGCCACTGAAGGGAACATACTGTGAACAGAAGATTAATATTATAATATTCTCTTCACCCATGCCAGTCTCTCTACTCCAATGTATCTTTTACCTAATGAAATAAAGCAGAAGTATTTTCAACGAATAAAAAGTAAAATTGTATCCATCAATACTCCATCGAATGATAATAAAAAAAACAATGCGAATAATTTACGATCCTTGACGAAAATGTAAGTTAATTTTCGTGCCATATTAGTGACTCCAATATGGTGACTTTTTGTTTACAACTGTGAATCTAGCTAAGAATTTCATCATTTTAATGTAATGTCTGAAGAATGAGGGACAATTATATCCTGCAATACTCGAGCAGTATATTTAAGAAGAAATTCAGAGGAATGTTTGTTGGGACTGATGCAATAAAATTCAATGTATTTTCCAGCTCTTTTATTAATGCACTATCGGTAGAAAGTATGTACGAAACTAGGAACAGTTAGATTTCGGTTAAATCACTTCTTTACTACAGATTAATACAGAATTAAATAGTTTTTCGGGTTTATAACACAAATACACGGGCACCCAGCTAGTGTTATATAAAGGAGAATACATTATATGAGCAAAAAAAGAAGAATGCTTCACATAATTAAATTCATAAACGAAATCGCTCAACGACATTAAAGTATTGCTAAATTTATTATATAAAAATCAAGTATTTTCCAACCTATTATTAATTTATTTAACAAAAGCATTTTCAATTGAATTTTATTAAATATTGTCTGCGATTGGTCGGAAAATACTTGTTTGTATACAACAAATTTAAGAAACAGTCATAAAATCAAAAACATACTGCCAAAGTTTTACACAATAGTTCATAATATGAACTAAAATTTTCATTTTTCTTTTAATCTTTCACCAAGTGCAGGCCTAATTGCAGTAATAATTCATCAATAGATTCATAAGCCAATTTTATGTGGACTGGAAGAGGACGGATGACAAGATTTAGGAACGTTGATGAACTGTTAATGAAACCTTTAATGACATTGGATGTGATACATTCGGAGTAGAGAGACTGGCATGGGTGAAGAGAGTTCTCAATCAAGATTTGAAATTTGTTGACAATGATATGTTAAAGTGCGTGATCCAGGATAAGATTTGAACATGAAATTAGTATTTTCATGGAAAATATGTGCTAACGGTTATCGTTGGACACACGAGACCGAACACTCTTTAAATAAATTTACAAGTTCAGAGAGTCCGCTATCAAAGCATACGTCACATACGCTAAAGAATATCTGAAAAATGTCTTTACGAGTGAGCTCTGAAAATGAAACGAGTTCTCAGGGTTACTAAAGGAGACCAGTAATTATTTTGAAAGGAGACTATGAAATACCTGCGTCAATGTAATATAATTAAGAAGAAAATAAACAGTTTTTAATGGTATATAAATAAAATAAATTACTACATGTAAGTGTATATGTAAATACAGAAATTTTAATCAATTATTACATAATAACTCCTACGAATGGAATATAAATACATATCAAGTATACGATAACTTATGGTATTTTATCCCCTTTGTTTTCAGTTAAAGTAAGAGGGTTTTAAATCCAGTATCGACTGTCCTCACCTTCATTCGCAGCCGCAGAACATTCCGCTCTTCCGCAGGTGGAATCAGTGCACAGGAGGGAATTTATGGACGCCGCACGTGTTCCATATTCAGCTGGATTTAGACGCGAATTAGCGGCTCTGCTCTGCTTTCTCTTCCCGCTATTGGTTGGTTCTATCCGTCGATATGCACTCGCGTCAAATGCATTACGTTCTTGCACAAGACGTTGGAATTCATTGAATCTAAATAATGGCCCTAGAAATAATCTTAACGCCAACCAATGTAAGCGCAGGAATGGAATGTCACCTTATGATCCCAAGGCCAAAAAAGGAATTATGAATATTCTAACTTGTGTGGTGATACAAGATAAACCATTGTTTCTATTACATTCAGGATTAGCAAATATCGAAGTTGCTACAGTACCCGTGACTTAAGTGTCTGCGTGACTGGTATCAGCATGGACAAGGAAGTGCCGATTGGTGTACATGTGAAATATCCGCTCTTCTCTATTCATCAAATCACCGACATGTGCTGGCGTGGGAGTTGGTCTCCGGATGGCAATAAAATGTACAAACATTTGAAAATCTAAAAAGTTTAAAAATTAAAAACTATTAATTAGTTGTAAACAAATTCTGATATACGAGTAACTATTTTGTACCAAAACAGTGTTATTACAGCACATAACCATTCATCTTCTGAGCTTTTTTTAAGGTCTAACAAAGAAATAACCAGCTGGAATCAAAAAAGAGCAAAAAATTGTCAAATCCACTTACTCTTTGTCAGTGAGGATTTATACCGAGAGGTTAATTTGGATCCCGTGGACGAGAATATATTTCTGTCGATAAAAGAGTCTGATTGGCAGAGCCGTTGGCCTTAATTAACTTACTGGCATTGATGTAGAACCTATGAATTTTTACCTTCCAGCCGATCGGGCCACGAATGCCTCACTCCTTGTAAAACTTAATATTTTTCGTCGGAATTGGATGTTTCACTATTCATCAAGAATGATGTATAGAATAATGTGTTACTAAATAACTTGGTCCATTTACGGATAAATTACTAAAGCCTATGACATTTTTTATTTACAAGAAACTCTCATCATAATAACTGGTAAATATTCAGTTAATTTTAGGTTCGAATTAATAGATATACTTTCGGACATATTATATAAATGAGAAATTAATTAAATGGTTTGAAAATACGAAATTAACAACTTGGAAGAATTATTGAAATCGACGTGTCGACATTAAAAATTCAGGGTTAACGAAGGAGCAAGTGTTCCTGAAATACAGCACGAACACTACTACAGCTAAAGTCCTACATACTTCGGTCCAGCCAAGGGAAATCAGCTATTTCCATTTTCATTTTTGAGTGGAAAAATAAAAAAGCAACCAATATGTTCAGCCTTATTAAATATTGGAAATTGGGTCCTTGGTTACATAAATAAAATTATTTAATTAATTGTAACATAATCAGGAGTTAAATTATTATACTTTATGTAAATTAATAAGTATTACCAGTAATAATTCATTATTTGAAGTAAATTATAATAACGTAACTTCTAGCGTGCATTTGCGATGGAAATTCAAGTTTTAGAACAGAATAATATGTACTTTAGGGTTAACTCATTTCGTAAGATGGACTATATAGCATGTATAGTACCCACTGATATGGCGTATGGTAAAACGATTTTTTTCAACTAGACTCAAATATATTTAATATCACTGTTTTGAATTTATTTCCATTACAGCTAATGATGAATTGTGAAATGATATATAAATGTTTGGCCAAAAGATGACTTTCGAAAGTTTGTTTGTTCTCCGGTAAAAGGTTATTATATTATTCTTTGAAACACATTATGTTGGTGTCCCATTATCAGGGCGTTTCAATAATTACTAATTTCCAGGTTATAATCGCATAACTTTGAACAATAATGGAATGAATAAAATCTTCTCGGGCTTCTACCGGGGTGAAAAATTGTATCCCCGATGTTTAGATGACGTCACTGTCATCGTCTTCTAGCATAGACTTTTCTAGAAGACGATGATAACGAACGTCATCGAAACGTTGCGGATACAATTTTTTACTCAGAATCCCGAGAAGATTTTATTCATTCTTTACACGGAGAAAGACTGCATTCTTTAATAACGGAGTTTTCTACAACAAATGTCTGTCTATTCAATATCTATAACCGTTAAGCGAACTTTTCCAGAACACGTTTACATTTGAGCTATTTAATAATTAATTTGTACGAATTGATTAAATTATCATTTATCTTTTTTTAGAATTGGTTCAAATATTGATATTCTAACAATATTACTTTATTGAATAAAATAAAGGAAAGAAGAAAATTTTGGTTCGAGTATGAATTTAGTTTCATTATGATATTAATATAATAATATTATGAATAATTTAGAGAAAATTACAGCCAACCATAAATATTATTGGTTTCAAAACACTAGATAAGATAACAGAGAACTAATCTGTAACTATTATGAATTCAGCTCTTAAATTGTGGTCAAATAACTTTACAGCAATTAAGTTCTATATTTTGTGGCTGCTCTAATTAAAAATAGAATAGTAAGATTAAATAAAAAAAATTACAAGAAAAATATTAATTTTTGTAGAACTGATATTCATCTTGTTAATTACTGCCCTTTCTTGAATTTTATTATATTATCTGTAACCTTTTCATTTAATTTCGTAAATCGTTTTTTACAAGATCGAAAATAAAAACTATTTTTCAATTGGTATCAAAATTCTGGCACGTTAATGAAATCCATTTATATATATTTTGCGAAAAGATTAATTTTTCAATAATAAAAATCCCAAGAAATAATATAAATTCTGTACTTGAATGTCTTCGATTAGTTTCTACTTCCATTATTACGAAAATAACAAAAAGTGTACAACATATATATTAATTCATTATAATCTAATTCAACTCATTAACATGTGTGTAACTTCTTTCATCGGCTTCTTAACAGCAAGATACAAACTCATTTATAAAACTAATTTCATCAATATGAGATGAGAAATGCTTTACTTCGATGATGATAATTAACTAAACTCTGCTTGGAGATTAATTTCATTATTTCGGCTATAAATCTATTCCTCTCCCTCTACTATCACTTTATAAATCAATTAGAAGCCATCTTATCTCCGTCTTTATGATTTAGAAATATTTCTTTAATGCATCGCTCTACACTCGGAGAGAAACTAAAATCATTACACTTGTTTCCACATTCGAAAAGTGAATACTATTTCTATTGTTAGTAACTTATAATTTTATGCGTTCTCCATACAAAGTCTGTACGTTAGCAACCACTCACGAAATTTTGTCAGGTTATCGTGAAGAATATACACGTGCCGACCTCCTGTGGTGTAGGGGTCAGCGTGACGGCATTATCTTATCACAGAGGTCCCGGGTTCTAATCCCGGCGAGGGGATGGATGTTTGTGTGCGTGAGAGAAACACTCGTCAAATCAGTCCCCCGACAAGGTTACATATATATTTTTTTTAGGGTAACAGGCTACATGAGGAAGGGATTTGAAAGGGGGGATGTGGAAGGGTAGAGGAAGGTAGCCAAGGGTTAACTAGGGCCCCCGGGCTATATTTTAAGGATCCTACCCGGAATTCGCCTAAAGAAATACAGGGAAAACCCTAGAAAAACCTTGATCAGGTAGGTCGGGCATTGGGTACTTGTCCCACGCCGTTTCGATTGCGGGAAACGAATTTGCTGTGGGGACGCAGCATTCCCTTTTCCGTGGCTCGACCAGTTTAGGATGCAGCTGGCCGACTATTCAAATGGGAATAGCGGACAACTCTTACCGTATGCCCAAGGTCTGCGACCCCGGAACATACACCTCTCAAAACAGGCCGAGATGCCTCGGCATGTGTGAACCTTAGTTAAAAAAAAACAAAAACCAGAGAGATGTGAAGGTAGCCCCCGCCAGAACTCTCTGGGAAGGTTCACCTGCGAGAAAATCCTCTAGCAGGCTTCCTTGAGGGAGAGGAGTTTTTTTTTTTAGGGCTACAGGCAACATGAGGGTAATCCACTTTGGGCAACTCCCCTTTAATAGCATAGGAAGGGATTTGAAAGGGGGGATGCGGAAGGGTGGAGGAAGGTAGGCAAGGGTTACTAGGGCCCCCGGGCTATAGTTTAAGCATCCTACCCGGCATTCGCCTAAAGAAATGCAGGGAAAACCCTAGGAAAACCTGCATCGGGTAGGTTGGGCATTGGGTACTTGTCCCACGCCGTTCCGATAGCGGGCGAGGAGTTTACTGTGGGATCGCAGCATTCTGAGGGAGCGGAGTCCCATACTCAGTCGTATAATAATCCAGAGTTGTTGATGCGACTGTAAGTAAATCAATATAAAAAATATCCACGTATTCTGCCAGAGTTTCTATGTCTCAATGAAGACTGCAAGAAGTCAGAAAATATATATATATTATCTGTGAGAAAACTGGAGTATTGTACTTTACTTTATGCAAAATAGATTGTTCTACTCTCCTTTTCACGTTACATATGTAACGAGAGTGTAAGAGATTAATTGATATTAGCTCTTTAACATTTTGTGAAGAGCTGCGAAAAAGCTTCTAGTCTTTTTACAAACAGGATTAAAATTGTATTCCTTTCAGCTTCATATAATATGAAGCCCAAAGACCGATATCTAATAATGAAAATTTGAAACGTATTTATAATGATAAAATAATATTTTTGTTCTTGTCATTAAAGGGCAACAAACAACATCAACAAATTGATAGTGTGACGGGAAAAGCGTGAGAGTGCAAGGGGGAGCTGTTACCAGATCTCGTAGGTGAACCTTCCCGGAGAGCTGGAGAGAGCTACTTTTGGGAGATGGCCTCTCCTCTCTCTGGTTTTTGAACTAAGGTTCCCTCATGCCCAGGCACCTCAGTAAGTTTTCACAGGTGTATGTTCCGGGGTCGCAGACCTTCGGAATACGGCCAGAGTTGTAATGAAATAGTCGGCCAATTGCCTCCCGAGGCTCGGAGAAAGGAATGCTGCGTCCCCACAGAAAACCTCTCTCTCGTAATCGGAAGGGCGTGGGACTAGTACCAAGGACACAACTTAACTGATTCAGATTTCTCTAGGATTTTCCATACTTCACATTTAGGCGAATTTCCGGGTAGGATCCTTAAAAATACAACATTGGGCCCTCGTTAACTCTTGGCCACATAGCTGTACTTTTCCACACTCCCACATTCAGTCCCTTTCCTGCGCTATAAGAGGGAAGTGGCCACTATGTGGATTACCCTATATATATATAGCCTGTCTACAACTTCTTCTTTTTTAGGGTGGTGTCGTTTAACCAGGGGAATTTTTTTTGTGTTTTGTAAAAAATGACTACAGAATTACGCATGCATTGAAAATGTCAGAATATACGTTATTGTTCTCTATTATAAATGCATTCAGCTTTTATTTATTCATTTCATAATTGATTTAAAATGACTATATTTAATTTACAATCAACTCTACTGAACTCGTTCATAAATTTTATAAGATTCAAGCAAACATGATAAAATATTAAAAACTGGATCCATAAACAATCGAAGCTGTTTTATTTTCTTCCTCTTGGTGTTTTCATTGTCATCTGATCTGTAACTTTATCGGCTGTATGGTTGTTACCGCCTTTTCCTCAGTTCACACCAGCAACACAATTTCTCTAATGCTAAAATCTTCCGATTCTATATTCCCTATTCTCATTGTCTATTTCGGTTTATTCTGGTCATCCTCTCTGACATCAGTATTTCATAACCTTTCGGTACGTGATCTAAGAATGGACAGCTGTACGAGAAAATACTAATTTGCAGCCATCAGTTGATAGGTGCTATTTTATTGCATATTTTAACGGAATACCTTCTGGTGATCAGACTATTTGTATAGTTAGAAATTTCGTGAGTGGTAAAACTTAATAGATGAAACAGGATATCAGTAAAGTTGAAGATAACCATCTCCAAAAATTATGATGATTTATTTGAGCCACTATTGAATTATTATTTTTTATATGCATTTATTCCTAACCATCTTTCTTGTTGGTAAAATATGATTAATATATGTATCCCATAATATATTGTAGTAATTGGTAATTAAGGCATTGTTCTAATTGAAAAGTTGAATTGTAGAGGACTCATTATTGGTGGATATAGCAGACGCCGCAACAAACCGGCAAAGCAAAGAAAGTATTGTTGATCGGTCGAGAAGGTTTTACGCGCTCAAAATTTACGAGACGAACGAATAGTTGGGCAGCAGACAGCAAGTAGAACAGACGAAAAGAACGAACAGTCAGGCAATGAACGGCGAGGTGTAAAGACCACAAAATTCTAATACACGAAAAGTTGAACAATTTAGTCAGTCAGCAGCGAGAATGAAAAAGGTCTAATTTAAAGAACAAGAAAGTGTTCCAGTAACCAGTACGCTGTTATATCAAAAATGCAGAAATTGAACTAGTTTTCAGTCAACAGACAAAACCACTGAGGGGCATTTTCAACAAAAATCCACGAGACCTACAAATCCAGGTTGGAGTAAAGCATCGAGAACCTACCAATTTGTGTTAGACCAACTAACAAACTACGCTAATTAGAATCTGTGAACATTTAGAGTCTGTGAGTACTTAGAATCAGTGATATCCCCAAAATTGTGCACGAAAAGTTAAAATGAGACCTGGGCTGCCGTAAGTAGAAAGAAAACTTTAAAATAATTGTAAACCACGTTTTAAAGAGAAACGTCAGATCGTTCTTTAATTATCGATAAAATGAGATCTTTAATTATTCAGATCATTCTTTATTTCTTGATAAAAATTGAAATTGTTTAAATTCAATCTTTAGTATTATTTCTTCAGCAACAAATTTCGTCTATGTTCAGACGCATTGATTCCCATATAAAGTAAATGTAATTTTTGTGATTTTGATTATATAAATTCTGCCATTTATCAAACCCAGTTCAAGACCCTGAGATCCCAAATATTTTGTAATTTGAATACTTGTTAATAAATCTTGTTTAATAGTTTTCACGTAATAGTTCATATCATTTAAAAAAAACGCCACATAGTTCATATCTTGAATTATTGTCAAAAGATAACGAAAGCATAGTTACATTATTACAATATCAAGAATATATTTCTGTTCTTCCGATACTTCGCAAGCATTTTAAATGCGATCCATGTCTTGAGGTATACAGGTATACTCTAAGGTTCATCCCTACAATCGCGTTCGAGTTCTGAGAACTTAAAGGTAGTAAAGAAATTTGAGGAAAATCTCTTGAGCCGTGTTGTGAACTTACCCTGGAGTGTTTACTCAGCCGCGAAGTTCCTCCCATACTCACAAAAATATTCTCTAAGGCGAAATCCCATATTTCCACGAGCAATCAGCATTGGAGCCTCTTGGCAGCCGTGACAGATGATGGGTGAAGTGCGGCCGAAAAAAAAATAGCCTCACGGGAGAGTGTGACTATCGACCGCAGACACCTTCACAGAAGTGACGTCATAGATTGCTTGCGTATAGGTAGCTCGTACGTGCCGCTACGCTCAACAAACTACGCAATAGCGAGTGGGATCAAACATAAATAATGATATATATGAGATAACTTATAAATAAACAGCCAGAGAAAAGTCAGAAAAAAAATTATTTATGGAAAATTAGACTACGTTTCGTCGCTTATATTTGCGATCTCATCAGGTTGAAAAAACAAACAAAACACATAAAATGATTAAAATAAACGTCTAAGAAAATTTTGCAGATAACAAACAGTATAAATTATGATGGACTTACAAAGTTGGAGAGTCAGGTCGTTCCCCCTTGACTGACGTGTCCGAAGTACACAATTTAAAACGAGAGTGCGGTTTACAATGCAAACAATTCAGAATTTAAAATTATAACAATATATAAATTAAATATTACAAAAGCAAAGTGTCATAAATTTTGTTCAAATTGGTAGTATCAATTTTTATATTGATATATATTTATATTTTATATTGAAATACTTTGAAATTTCTTTGCAGAAATTGTAAAGACATAAATTAGATTTCAAACTCATATATTATTTTAGATATGATTATGACATTTTTTGCATTATTCCCAAAACTAAATTGAATTATTTACTCAATATCTTTAATACTTGCCATAATATTTAAATTTTACTTTTGAAATTGAACAGAACAAATCCATTATTTTTTTTAGATATTTTGATAGCTGACAGTAATAATAAACTAATAACTAATTGGTTCCAGAAAAAACATATTCTAGTAAAGTTCTTAATTACATGTTCTTCCATCCTCTTTTCCAAAGAAAGCAATGGGTTATAGTTTAGTAGATAAAGATATTAAATTATCTCATATTAAGTACCATAAAGATAATTTAATGAAAGTCGAGAACATTATTTTACTTAATTCATATTCCCTTAAATTTAATCAATAATATCAAGTATAACAGTATCACTTTACAGATTAAAAATGATAACAAAAAATGTAGTTTCGTAGTTTTACATTTCATTGCTTACTTGCAACATAAATTAATTGGTCTGTTAGAAAAGTATGGTGTCTAAATTATTTTTAAGTCTCATAACTATTTATACGTGGTAAATAATATTAAGGACAAAATTGACAATTTAGATAATCACAATGTAATTTATAAAAGTAATTGTATCGTTCTTAAAGCCACATATATAAGTCAAAGCAAGTGGATATTAAAAACTAGGTTAAAAGAACATAAAAATAATATAAATAGTAATATTCAATATTATTCTGTCTTGTCAAAACATATTTACTTAAAGAATCATAAAATTGATCGGGGTATTATATCAATTTTGGATTTAGAAACGAACTACTTCTCAAGATTAATGAGTAAAATGTTGTATCCCATTTGATATTAAACGGCTATCGATATAACAGCTGATACTAAAAATTTGAACAAAATTTATGACATTTTGCTTTTGTAATAATTAATTAATTTATTATTATCATTTTAAATTCCAAATTGTTGCCATTGTAAACCGTACTCAACAATGTAACTGATGTTTTATTGGTAGTTATCGTTTTAAATTGTGTATTTCGGCCATGGCAGTCAGCGAGGAACGACCTGACTATCAAAATTTGTAGTCCACCTTAATTTATATTGTTTGTTATCTGCCAATTTTTTTTTTAAAATTTAATTTTAATCTTTGATTTTGTTTTGTTTGGTTTTGGTTTCAACTTGAAAAGGTAGAAAAAATTAGCGATGAAATGTAGTTTAATTTTTCATAAATAATTTTGTTTTTATGACTTCAAATTGGCTGTTGTTCATTTATTAAACATAAATACTTTTCTTGATAAACAGTCCGATACTATCGAAATATATTTTACGTATAAACATTTAGAACTGTGGTTTCACAGTAAACTTGATTAAGGCGGGCCCGCCCGTATTTACGCGGGCGATGGAGCGCGATTGTGCTTGTGTGATAAGAAGGTACCAGCACTCGCTTATTTGTATAATATTGATTCTGTTTCACAGTGAATTTTTTAAACCAATTCTTCATGTACTCTATATTCCTTATCCGCTCGCTTTAAGACAAGGTAATATTTATACCTTTAATTTTTTCCTTCTCTCTCTATTTTTAGACGTTACAATTACGGTAAAATTATAAAGTTACTAATGATAATATTTTTTATCAGCTATTAAGCATATATAATTAATATAATTGATAGCTAAGGAAAATTTGTAAATGTATATAACTTTTATAAAACGAAAGAGAAAAGACAATGCCTTAATGAGAGTAAATTTATTTAGTTGTCCGAGAGAGCATAGATATTTATCTGCGGTTCGCTCCTCATCAAACACATTAATAGCAATCTTTCCAAAAACTACAACCCTAACCGCCTTAAATATGTATTGTGAATCATCTTCTTTTACAAAATAAATACATTCGCAAATAAGTCACAATCTATAATTTTTAATAATTTAATTAATTATATTAGCAAAGATAATAATCAAACTAAATAGAATCACACTACGTTTGGTCACTAATTTGGAACTTCTTTACGCGAGACATAACATTAATTAGAAAAGATGAGACCTAATATAATAAATATAGTTGATATAAAAATTTCTTAATTTATGTTAAATTTGGATTATTTGTGTTCTACCAGTTACCAATTAAAAACTAGTTAAAGAAATTAAACTTATTGGCTAATACATTAATTTTGTTATTAAATAAAATGAAACAATAAAGTCTCTTCTTTTGCTTCCCAGGTTGCCTCAATGTGTTTTCCTCAAATATTTGCTAACTTTTCAGAAAACTTAAGTATTCCTTTACTCTTTAATAATTTTGAAAACTCTTTCTTACCTTACTTTGTTTAATATTCTGGAATGCTTCAAAATTTAGAGTACTTCAGTTTCTGGCGTCAACTATCGTGGTTTCACTTCAAAATAATTAAAATTAACATATTTATTTACTTGTATTTAACTTAAGTAATTTGGTACTCCAGTTAAATACATTATTAGTTGAAAAGATACAACGAAAATCTGACTAATTTTCAAATTATTGTGAAAAACACCAGTCTAGTAAATTTTTAGTATAATATTTACAACATTATATTATCCATGACAAAGAATTTATCCCTTCAATTAAATTCAATTATAGTTTATTACATGAAAATTTAGAATAACATAAATTTTTATAGACTAAATTATAACTGAATTTAATTAAAATTGTACGCCTGAAGAGGATGAAACTTACATGTTTGCTAAATATAATGCAGTAAATTTGAAAATAATTTTTTTCTGACTAATACATGTAGAACGAAAATACATATTAGAAGTAAATCTACATTGAAATATAACATTTAATAGAAAATTTTCCATAAAATAAAATTTAGAATAATATAATTTAATTAATGCAGTATGCACTATATTAAAAATGGAATTTTTTACTCCAAATAAGAAACTTTAATTTCACTTTTTACTTTGGTTTCAATTTGATAGGAATTAATGGAGGTGATAAACTAAGATCGCAACATGGCTTCTGCATATCTCAACATTTACTTTAAATTTCTTCGTATTTATATTCCTACTTTATTTTCATTATTCCCCTATCATCTATAAGTTAAAATTTATTTATGATTATCTTACTATATTCACAGAAATAAAAAATCATACTTATTGAGAATATGTTCAATACTTTTATTTTAAATTACAGAGTTATTCGCACTTTTTTGCTAAATATCATTAAGTTAATTTTCAATAGTCACCAATTGAATAAAGTTTCCGTATTTTCAGTGTCCTGTTTCATAAATATTCATTTTCATATATTCATATTAATATTTTGGTTATTTCTAATATTTTGAAAATGTTGAGTGTTACTTTGCTATATATTTATATATTGATTCAGAATAAATAACTGGCACTATAAAATTGAATATTGTCGTTATATCTTCATAGAAAGTTGGTATACACACGAAAGGGTAAATTTTTCTTAGCTGAGGATAGATTATACAGCAAATTGTGATTACGTAATCCGCTGGGAATACTTCTAGCATGCAAAAAGAAGTTATGAGTTGGATCTTATTAATTTATATTGGGATTGGGTAACCAAAATGTAATAGGAAATTTTCCAAAATATTATTTCATAATAATAAACAACAATAATAATTTAAAGATAATATTTACAGTTAGTTCAATTTTTTGTGGTTAAAGTGGTTCGTATTGTTAAATCAGTATTTCACGGGAAATGATGGACTCATTAGCCGTGATCTTCATTTAAATTAGTTTTTCATCTAGCCACTTAATCAGAACGTAACGATGGTGAAAACTATTTGTTTTTTGGTAATAATCAGATTTTTCTTAGATTCCAGAAGCTACATGGTTGGTGTGTGGCCTCTATTGATGTTTAATCTCTTTAATAATAACTACGTAGTAATAACTACGTAACGTAATGTTTTTTCACTAAATTTCTCTAAATATTTAATAGTAAATAAATATATCATCTTCCAAAAACTTGTTACTAATTTTTTATTTTAATATTAAGAAAGATAGCCAATTTCAGACAAAAGAAGTGATAATATAAATACCACACAACGTTTCTGGAAGATTTGTTCCTTTCTTCAGGTGTAGAAAAACGCAAGATCATAGAGAGAGACAACTGCACGAGTCAGTTGAAAAAATCAACAAGGCTTCCAGAAACGTTGTGTGGTATTTATATTATCACTCTTTTGTCTGTCTTTTTATTATAACTTTTCAATCAGACGTAAATATTTTCATTTTAATTTTCTATTTTATAAAATGTAGTATTTATCATACTAACTTTTTAACTTTCACTTTCTGCCTTTCCGTCATCTCTTTGTCATCTCCCTAATTATCTGTCACACCTTCTGTTTGATGCACGTTTTTTGTAAAACAAACTTCGACCCCATTGCTCCAAGTTATCCTACTTAGGTATCTTATGTTGGGATTGGGCGCCTCCATCGCGAATTTATCCGCTGACAATAGTTGGAGGATTTAACGTCTTTTGCTAAATTATGTTTATTTTGCCGATCTCCTGTGGTGTAGGGTTCAGTATGACTTCATCATACCACAGAGGTCCCAGGTTCGAATCCCGGCGAGGGAATGGATGTTTATGAGCGTGAGAGAAACTCTCGTGTAAAGAGTCGCTAATGATCTGAGATGTCGATGCGACTTTAAATAAATAAATAAATTTTTTAAAAAAAGACTCTTTCATAGCTTGCAAACAAAATAAATCATGGTTTTAGTCTCATTCATCGACAGCATTTACAATGTACTTTCCATGGTATTGCTAATTGTTAAAGACGACATGAGACTCCTGTGATACAATAATATTGTCAATACAAACGGAACATTTATTTAATGATATATAGTCGCTCTTTTTCTCGAAATTTGACGATTCTGTTGCTGAAGAAGTAATGCGTCGTTTTACTCACGGTAAAAGCATACTTTGGTTCCATTCCCCAATGAAACGCTTAGGTTATGGGGGTTTGGTGTCTGGCCCCGGCGTGAAAACCACGCACTTTAGTGCCTCTGCTACAGAAACGAGGTCGCCTCTGCTCTGGGAACAAAACAAGCCGCCCGTAAAGTATTTCTGAACTTCCACTCCTCTGACTATCCGCGCCGTAAAAATTTAAAGCAATCGTGTCATGTTTGTTTTACTTCTTTCCAGAGGCAAATGCTTCTATTCGATTTTTCAGAAAAGCATCATTCATTCACGCAGTAAGCATTCATGTGTGAATGCGATATGTTTGACAAAGCTTACGCAACGAGCCATGTAATCAAAACGAAAAAGACATACCAATTGTTGGATTCTGTCGTAATACTATGCTTTCCGTTATACTAATTAGAAATTGAGTATCTTTAAAGTCTAATGTAGACGTCTGCAACACTATTCCATTCCAATTTCCCTAAATATAAAATATTAAACGATAGTACCATAATCTATATTACTGAAAAATTATTACGTGTTCATGAAATTGATGACTATATAAATTTTTTTGTAAATTAATGAAATCTAGTTTTTTTCAAACTGTTGAATATGTTTAATAATTTGAAACATCAATATCCTGTAGTGCGTATAAAAGATTAGATATATGTACTTATTAATTTTCTTTTGGAATTTCGTTAATATTAAAAACATCACTTCAGAATTTGACAAATATTAATTTAATAACCACAAAAAAGTAAGTATAAAAACAGAACTGGTGAAAAATGACATAAAAAACTAAGAAGAAATAGATAAAAGCTTCTCGTGATTACAGCCGGGTAAACTCTTTAATACGCGACGTTTCGACGACTGTCCACGTCATCTTCAGGATACCGAGAAGTCTTTATCCAATTTATTCACCGGGAAAACCTTCGTTCTATAAGTAGAAAACAGATCGTTTTACAAGGCGTTTGTTAATTCCATATGTAAATCGGATATAAAAGAAAAATAAAGTGATCTTTTGTAACAAGAAGAATCCGACAGTATCATATGATTTAGTCGATATCAAAGAGCTAGCAAATTTCTACAGGGCCTTTAAATTGTAGATTTAAATAAACTATTCTCAAATGGAATAACGCGCCAATGACAGCAATTAAATTTTTCCAATATTCGGAGCTCTTAATTCGGAAGTTAAGGTTTACAAATATTTAATTTTTTCCTAAGCATGAAGAAATTACATAAAATTAAATTCTGAATTTTTTCGAAATAGCTCGTTACTCTTGAAGAATATTTCTGTTGAAACAAGAAAGAGTAAATTTATATGTGGAAACCACACCGTAGAAACTTTATTAACTTTTTTTTGAAGATAAAAGCTCATCCGTTCATCTGTAAAGTCCGGAATTTATATTGGATTTTATGCCCCAGCAAAAATACATTTTTTTATTGGTTGATTATTCAGTGCTGCAGGAGCAGGCGGTGAAATTGGTCTCACTCAGCTAGAGGATCTAGCGGATGATAGATCTGTCCGGCTGAAAAGCTGAATAAACTTGGCTTGTGATATAAGAGATATTCTTTTTATTGCACCAAAGAAATATATCTAGTTTTTGAGTTACTGGTTCGTAGAATTTTCGGCTTTGGTAGAGTTTGAGTTCATCTAGGCGGTGACTAATCTGAATCCGGCTGGTGTGACTTATCCTGAGAGTTAATGCCGTGGAGTCGCTCTATTGATTCCCGGCCCGTTTCTATTTTCTGAGCGAGGCGGTGCCAGACCACTGGAGTGCTGAAAGCTGAAGTGACTTTTTTGGCTTCGTTATTTTCGGGTGTGCGCCGTGTGGGAAAACGACGATGGCAGAGGAAGTGAAAGACAAGACCGTTCGCCTCAAAAACGTAAGATCGATCCATTTATTTTCATAATTCTGATACACCGTACTTCCAAAAAAGGACAGTATTAATTTTAATAGTCAACCTGAATCCAAAAGACCTTTGAGAAAAACAATGTAATTGTTTTGCATAACAATTTGTAAAACTATTTAGAATTTGTAGTGGCGCCCAACCTAAGTTTTGTATGTAAAATAAAAGTTTTTTTGGAACAAATTAATGCATATGAAATTCGTTTGTTGTTTAAATTACTAAGTTTAAGGAAATTTAACTATTGGCTGCATGAGATAGTAAGACGTAAGCTAATACGTAAAACAGCTGATAGAAATTAAGTTTTCACTCACAATATTAGCATTAAGACGCTTTGAATATAACGTTAGTTTTATATTGTTCGAAATAATTCAACAGATGACACTGTATGTTTCTCTGTTCGGCAAAACATGTTTCAGTAAACATTTAGCTCGAGACCGCAGCGTAATGGAATACGTGACTGAGTGAAACCATTCTGCAGGGTTCGGAAAAATAGAGAGTACAGCAGAATACTATATAATTAATTTTACAAAAAATCTCTTGTACATTTAATTCTTTTAAGCAAAATATGGAAACATTTTTATCAAATGAAAATTAAAATTATGGAGGTCAGTGTTAATCTCTTTCTGATAATGATTTTTCTGTAAAGGTTATACACGCAGATATTTATCGAACTATATAACTTTTTGTTCTTGTAGTTAAAGACGTGATTTTGTTTAATAATTCTAGTAAGCACTTACATTCGTCTCCATTATTTTAATACATTATGTTAATATATATATATATATATATATATATATATATAAATAAAAACTAAATTATACGAGTTATGGAGTATCATATACGGCGTTTGGAAGTTAAAAGACAAATTCTAAAATTTGTTTCGTGATTAAAATTGTATTCAAAGCAAGAAAAGTATGTATTCAAATTTAATTTTTTGATAATACGGTTTATTTTTCGTGTATACCCGGATGATCTACTAAATACGTAATAAGTGGAAATAAAAGTTGCATTGAGGTACTAGTTTTAAAATAACGCCACATGTAATATTAATTAATTACGTGAGGAAAAAATTTGTTTCGATAGTGATGAATAATGGCAGGAAGTGGCACGAAATTTAGAATATTTATAATCATACATTAAACGTTGAAAATGCGAATAAGAAAATGAATAGAATCCTCAGTATTTTTCAAGTTGCAAAGAAAAAATATTTACTGGTACAATTTTATTACCCAAGTAAGTATTTTGCTTATTGTTGAAAAACTTGATAACTATAATTTTATAATGACACAAACTCAGAAACCAATGGACCAGTTAAGACGTTTATTATACTTAAATGCCAATTAATTAGGCCAGTAATTGCTTGGACATAAAAATTTGAATTGTTTGATAAATCCATTATAGCGGTCTGATCGAACAAAGCAACAATGGAGAAGCGAGCTCGGCTGCTTTGTCGAAAAGTCAAAATGGCTTTTGCGCGCAAGGAAAGTCTGAGTCAGTTTTACGTCTACAGGCAGCTAGGATAGAGTTGGTGCCGAAAGATTGCTGTGGACGGATGAAGTATTTAGAAAGTATCCAGATACCGGTAGTAGAACAGCGAGGCCAGATAGAACAATTTTGTTACAAGTTGCAGTCTGTGAAATAAACATCCAAATATTCATCGATAAACATTTTGAGTGCAAAAGTCTAATTTTTTTTCTCAAATTAGACCATTGTTTCAATTTTGGAAGACCAAGTAATTGCATCCGGCGTCTAATTATCGTCGGAACGAGTGAATAACATATCCTTAACGAACAGAGAACCCACATTTGACAAACTAAAAAGTATTAATTAGAGTCAGTGAAAACCAAGGCCTGATGAGTGAAAAATTAAAGAGTAAAAGTGTCCGAACGAGGTAAAAATTGATTGTTCCGGTACCAGACCGACAGTCCGTAAGTAACATAATTTTGAATAATATTGTAAATGCTAATTAAAGGATAAAGTCAGATTTCGTTCCCTTTTAATTGTCTATCAAAGTTAATTTTTTTACTTTTTAATTTTAATTTAATTCTATCGTCATATTGTTTAGGTAAATTGTAAACTGTTTTGTTAATAAGATTTTAAATATTTTTTTTTGTTTCCTAATCATCAAACTGAGTAAAGGCCCTGATATATAAAAATTTTGATTGTAATTGTTTTTCAGTTTGAAGCCACAATTTGATAATAAATTTTATTTTATGTTTTAAATTTTGATTATCTTTTCATTTAATTAAAGCCTACCTGTTGATTATTACAATACATATTCCGTATTTTAGGTTATAAATATTCTGATAGTTACACTACTGTACTGAAATGTTTAACGTTTCTATTACTTAAATTAGTAAAGAATTGGAACTCTTTATAATATAACGATTTACAATCATAGAAAATTTTATTTTAAAATATTACTTTTGTAATTCAATAATATATTGTTGAAAAAATTAAACAGAAAATAAGTATTCCAGAGTCATCTAATTAATTGGTATTCTCATCTAATCACAAATTGACATATTTGAATAGAGGCTATTAACGTTTTCGCTAGACTATGAGTAGTGAGTGGCGTTTGCTCTACAAAATTTACCATCTTAGGTCGATTTGACTTTATTTTCTGCTACCTGGCGATCAACTCGGCTGCCAGGTTGTCAATGAATGCTCTGTAACTGATGCAGATTCTACTTTGATTAGTTGAATAAATTATCTTCAAAATATACAACTTAAGAACACCTATATACCAAAAATACTTCGACTCTTCTCTTTGTCTTCAACGTTTTATCCTTAATTTTGAGTATTTATAACTACTTAAACAACTGTACAAAAACTTATCGTCTTTTGTTTAGGGGTTCTAAAATCTTTTTCTGCTTATGTGATAATTGCAAAGTAATTATAAAATACTACTCAATGTTTTAAATATTTTTACCATAATAATTGGAAAAGTATTTCAGAATTATTATAATTCTTGTTTACAGGAAAATTCTTAGGATTTTCTATCATTCTTTGACAATCAGATCGCACGCTAATTGCAAATATGTTTATTTTACATTTATCAAACAGAATGAATATATTTTATACACTTGAGGTTAAATAATCAAGTCGTTAATCTCCGAAGGCACAATATCTGAGACTAGACATTTTAGAGGAGAAAATTAAATTTCATACTGATAGCAACTATGCAATAATAATGTAAACAAGTCTACGAAGTTTCTTCTCTATTGCAAAGTGCAGAAAAGATGACAGTTGGAAAAATGTAGTGGAATTCTGTTACTATGTACTTGACATGAAACTGCTATAAAAAGAAATATTTAAAGGTTAAAAGATAAAAATATCTTGTCATTTATGAATCAGAAATTTCCATATGAAAGCTCTGCTTGTTAGTAAAATAGCTTAAAATAATTTTTACTGAAAAAACTTGTTAGTGGGACTATACCCAAATTAATCTTTTTAATTCTCGTGTCATGTCGGTAAAGAGAAATTGTTCACAATCAGAATAATAATCGTTATAACATCAGGAATGTGAAAATTGAGTTAAAAAGTATATTTTTTGGTTTAGCTATAATTTATATCTAGTTAATTTAATTTTGAGAAATGACGCAAATTGGAATTAATTCTGATATACAATAGCTTAAAAAATCGCTTAAAATGATATAAAATCGCATTTAAATAAAAATGAGTAAACTCAGGACAAAATAGGGAGATCTATCAATGTTTCAAAGAAAACGTGTTCCATTTGGTTCTCAAATAAAATATAGCTATATGTTGTTTATGCGATTATTAAATATTTGCACATTCTATTAAATCTGACACTCAATTCAGGATATATGCTATATGCTATGGAAATCACGATAATTGTAAAAACTTGGACTCAATCTATTGAATGGAAAAAGTTGCATTGATGTTACGCTGTTTCCTGATAATGATTGTTACTAGTAAGAGCATAGTGTCCAATAAAACACAGCTATAGGGGAGAGAGTAGAAGCTCACTATTTGAGATCTTTGACTCCGTTAAATTCTTATTAGACGAAGTTCATCGATAATATGAACATTTCTATTGTTACTCTTACACTAATGAGATGAATTCGGAGTCGAGCCATTGGTATTTATTTAATTCTTGTAGTACCGAGAAGTATTACCCTATTACCTTCTAATAAAAATAATAATTTTCTATTACTTGCATCTAGGTCATTACAATAAGTATCTTGACAGGGGAAATTTTGCGCTAGCACAATATTTTATGTTCTTCATTTTTTATTGGTTGGTGTGAGAATTAGTTAGAACACCAATTATTATTTCTCTGACAAAAGTGTATTAACAACTATAATTCTCAACGTGAACAAATGTGCAAAATATTTAAATAATAACAGTAAAAATTATAGTATACAAATAGTGTATTTTTATCAATTTAGACATCTCTGAAACCATAAAACAGTGATAGTAAAACTGTATCCGTTATTTTAAAACAGTTTCCGTGATATTTTTATAATGTTGTCGTCAGAACCCAGACACAGCAGGGGTGTCAGAAGCAGGCGTGACCTGACCGTACCCGAGGTGATGGATTTCGCCAATTGTTGACGTTCGAAAATAATACATTGTAGATCATTGGACCACCCGGTGGGAGCTCAACGATAAATACTGTAGATAGACGCTACGACGCCCTGCCCTGCGGGAGTCTCTCTCCATTCTCCTCCTCTCGTGACATAATTTCCCAACAGTAGCCAAGATTTTGGTTCAGAAATTGGGCTTCGAGTTAGCATCCCAAATTCGCATGAGTTATTAATTGAAGTGCCCCATATTTTTATTTTAAGTCACAGTATTATGGAACAATTTTATCAAAATGTTTCCGTGCCATTTTCGTGAGATAAAAAATTTGAGATGCAGCAGAAACTCATTTAATTTTCAAAATATTACTCAAACTAAGAAGAACGACGTAAGTGAGAATAATAGTAGTAAACTAGTTAACTCCATTTATTTACATATTAACTTATTATAATTAAAAGGTAACGGAGGGTCACAGTCATTATGCCGTTAAACCTCAAAGCGTGTTATTTTAAATGTGTATGGAACTCAGCATGTGAGATATAGGAAACGAGCTTCTGGACTATATCAGCATAAAGAAAACTCTCCATCACTTCGTTGTTAAATAAATAAAGCTACGCACCAGACGGAAACAGAATTTATGAAATGTAAACAGTGTGGATCGGCCTTCATTCGTAGATGGAATATTTGATTTCCTGCTGAGTTAAATTTTCGGAAACATAGGCAACAGGCAAACTGACCATGATATTCAATATTTATAGCAAGAAATTACTACAGTATGACGCGCCATAAATTAATGAAAAGAACTCTGATATTAATTAAACAAAACAATATCCAATGTTCTCCAAATCAGGAAATTGTAATTACATTAGTAGAATTTTAACATTGACTTTCATATTTTAAAATTTAAATCTATGTTTCAGTTAATATTTTATTATATAATGCCTACAAAAATATATTATCATCCTTGTTTATTAAACTAATCTTCAATCTGACGACTTAAATTTGTTGCCAGGTATTAATTTCTCAATCATATATTACACATAAACAGATGAGAAATCTATCTACAGTGTACAATAAAAGCAATTTTATTTACAGGAATTTAAAAGTATAAGTCTTTAGAACGTTCTGCAGATATCCATTAAACAAAACTTGGGTTTAAAGAGTCTGATATAAATCGACCACAAAATATATTCGTCTCTGCACAAGGATGTTAGAGGTGTCTCGACCAAACAGTATTTTTTCACAGTTGTTACATCGGCACAAAAGTTAAGTTCAAACACCGCCAGGTATTCCTGTGATATGACAACACATATATGCATGTAGTGATTGAAACCACATCTTTGAATTTTATACACCGAATTTTTTTTATACAATTTCGGCAATTAATATCGCTTAATAATATGTTATTATTGTTATAATAACCTATTTGAAAAGTAACGCTTGAAACTAACTGTGGTTTAGTGTCATTTTCGTGTTAACTAAGTGTGGTTTTTGTAGTAGAGCAAGGTAGAACTGATTCCACGGGCTTTCTTTCAAAGGAACCCTAGAAAAATATGTATCAGGTAGGTCTGGCATTTGGTACTTGTCCCACGCCCTTCCGATGGCGGGAGAGGGGTTTGCTGAAGAGGTGCCGCTTTCCCCTCTCCTTGCCTTGACCAGTTTAGGAGGCAGCTGGCCGATTCCAATAGGAATAGAGGACAACTCTTGCCGTATGCCCAAGGTGTTCGACCCCGGAACATACACCTCTAAAAACAGGCCGAAGTGCCTCGGCATGTGGGAGCCTTAGTTGAAAAAACCAGAGAGAAGTTAAGGCTCCCCTAAAGGTAGCCTCCTCCAGAGCACTCTGGAAAGGTTCATCTGCGAGAGAATGCCGTCACTGGCTTCCTTGAAAAGTATCACTTTTTTTTTAGGGGGGGGGGGGTAACAGGCTACATGAGGTAATGCACATGGTGGCAACTCCCCTTTAAAAAGCATAGGAGGGGATTTGAAAGGGGGGATGCGGAAGGGTAGAGGAAAGTAGCCAAAGGTTAACTAGGGCCCCCGGGCTATAGTTTAAGGATACTACCCGGCAATCACCTAAAAGTAATGCAGGACAAACCCTAGAAAATCTGCATCAGGTAGGTCGGGCATTGGGTACTTGTCCCACACCCTTCCGATAGCGGGAGAGGGGTTTGCTTTGGGGACGCAGCATTCCTTTATCCGTGCCTCGACTAGTTTAGGAGGCAGCTGGCCGACTGTTCCAATAGGAACAGAGAACAACTCTTACCGTAAGTCCAAGGTCTGTGACCCCGGAAAATACACCTCTCAAAACAGGCCGAGGTGCCTGTGGGAACCTTAGTTCAAAAATGGAGAGACTAAAAGGTAGCCCCTTCCGTCTCCCCTAAAAGGTTCTGCCTACGAGAGAACATCCCTAGCAGGTTCTGCCTGCGAGAGAATAGCCCTCACAGACGATGGTGTGTATATTTATTCTATAAATCCAAAAAGGGACCATAACTGCCATTTAAAGCGCTTCAGGCTGGGCATTTATGCTTTGTTTAGTGTCTCATTTTCGCCCTTAAGTGTATTTATTCGGGATATTAATTGCGCTAATTAGATAAAATTGTTAAAAAAGGGAAAACAAATGTTTATTGAGTTAACTTAAGGAATGTTCCAGTGTATTTATTTGCGCGTTTAATTGTTCCAATTAACATTGAAAACGTAGTGAAACACGAGTTACTGTATAAATAGGAAACATATCATGTATTTTCTTAAGTTGAACATAACCACTATTCTTAGAGTCCTATTGGACAAATCAAAATTGCTTTATAAACGTCATTTCTCGCTGTCAGACCTGAGGTAAAATAAGAAATTTGATACATTGTATTGCACTGTTTCAAACACAGAAAATTCTGAATATTTTATAGTTTTTAAGTTTGAGGCGCAGATATCTCTTTGTCAGATATATTGTTTCCTGTCTATGAATTGTTATCATTGTTTACTTCCCCAACACTAGCTACTAGAATTTATAGTTGTTATTCGTGTTTCAACGGAGGCATAATTTTTTTAGTACTTGACGGAGGAAGTCGTTTATGTATTTTAATAAAGGCAGTAGTTTACCGTATTTCATTACGTTTTATATTTTATTGAGGCATTCTGATGTAATTTTATGAATTCGTATACAATATAAAATTCTTTATAGAAAATCTGATAAAGTATTATAAAAATTATGTTAATTTCGCCGACATTGAAGCATTCACATTCCAGTGTCAGTGAAACCCATATTGAGAATATAAACCATGCGAATTGTTATAAAAGAAATGCTACCATTTTCTGTATAGCTTTGTGAGTCAATAAGTTACGTCACTCGACTACAAATGCAATGAACTCATCGCTGACTGATGTTTGTACGTATGGCTTAATAAGTTCATATATTTCGTTGAGAGATCAAAGGATATTCCGAGTTGTGGCCTGATATGCTGTTACTGACTGAGACTTGCATACGCAGACACGAAACACACCATCAGTAACTCTATCTGATGATAAAGCTGTTAGATGTGGTACCATCAAACGGAGTTAATCAGTGTTTGCCATTGTAAACTGTCATATAATCCCTGCTGCAGCTACATAGTGTTTACTATTTCAATAATAACTGATGCCTAAAAGACCCGTAATAGAACCCTGAGATTAAAGGTTTTTTTTAAAATTTGGCTGTTGTAAATAATATCGTCTTTTATTCATTATTTAAATTACAGACTTTTTAATATTTTATTACAATAATTGTTCATTACATTACGTCAGTAAATCCAATATTTATTAAAAATTGTTTATAAATCTGACAATGAATTTATGAAATCATCTAATATAATTAATTAGAAGGAACTTTGTAACAATTTCAATATTTATAAATCCGTCATATTTTCAACTCCTAATACTATAGTACATCCTTCAATTCTTCAGTCACTTAGATTTCAAATTTACTTTTCTATCTACACTTCTGATTTTCCCAGGTTTCTTCTTGTCTTATTGTTTATTATAAATCTTCCTTTATTAGGCTTAAATCCAAGATAGCAAAATTGACGAACAACGCCATACACTAAGCAAAGAAAAGCAAGAAAGCGTCAAGAAAATAATGTGATTTGGAAATAGGTAAGAAAAAGGTCTAGAATGAAATGAGCGTAATAGAAAGAACTGTCTGTAGAGAAAGGAAGAGGTTAACTCAAAAATCGTAGAAGAGAAAATATAAAACCATGTTTTCACCGGACAATCGAATGTAGCGCTGCTTACATTTCAACAAATTTTATTGAATATTTTATGCACTCATTGAATTACTTTATCTGGAAATAAATATTCACTGACAAATTCGACATTCAGTATTAGCATTGTTGTTAAAGAGGCACATGTCCTGACACTCCGCGGGCTGTAATTAACAGTATAAGAGACTACATGAATATTAAGAATAGGACTTTATCAATATAAATTATATTGACCTTCTCTGTCAGAATTCTAAATAATTTTTTAGTTTAATTTTCTCTTTTTTGGTAGCATGGAAGATGTCTTAAAGGACTTTCTCCAGGCTGAGAGATTTACGTGTTCCACCATGGCAAAGACAGATAAACTGTCAGGAGATTAAGTTCATGGCAGGACGGCACAGAAACGATGAAAAGTAGAGAGAAACCAGAGAGGTCTCAAACTCCTACGAACAAAGGACGTGGATTCTCTGAGCCACAGCTAGAAGCCCTTGGTTGCCAAAGATAAAAAATAATTTTTATTTCATAACTATTAAATCAGTCTTCAGGCTTACTCATAAACTATTGAGGCGTATTCTAAGCAAATTCTGGGAGCAAAATAAGCTGATATCAAAGAAGGTTTTTGCGATATTGTAAAAAAGATTTTGCTATAAAGATGGTGATAATTTTATTACAGTATCAGAATGAACCTCTACTTCTTTTCTTACACTTCACAGACAACAGAGGTTAATCTTCGGGACCAATGCTAACATGATCCTATTGTCTAAGCTATCCTCAATAATCTTATTATGAATACTAAAGTTTCCGCGCTAGTTTCGTTTTTTTAGGGTAACAGGCTACATGAGGGTAATCCCCTTTAATAGCATAGGAAGGGATTTGAAAGTGGGGATGCGGAAGGGTAGAGGAAGGTAACTAAGGGTTAACTATGGCCCCCGGGCTATAGTTTAAGGATCCTACCCGGCATTCGCCTAAAAGTAATGCAGGGAAAACCCTAGAAAAACTTGCATCAGATAGGTCGGGCATTGGGTACTTGTCCGATAGCGGGAGAAGAGTTTGCTGCTGGGACGCAGCATTCCCTTCTCCGTACCTCGACCAGTTTAGGAGGCAGCTGGCCGACTGTTTCAATGGGAACAAGGAACAACTTTTACCGTATGCCCAAGGTCTGTGACCCCAGAACATACACCTCTCAAAACAGGTCGAGGTGCTTCGGCTTGTGGGAACCTTAGTTCAAAAACGGAGAGAGGAAAAGGCATCCGGAAAGGTAGTCCTCCCTGTCTCTCCTACATGGTTCTGCCTGCGAGAGAACATCCCTCGCAGGTATTGCCTGCGAGAGAATAGCGCTCGCAGACAATCTAGAGCGCGCTTGTTTCGTCGATAGATTAGCTTATATGGCACCAGAATATATTTTATATACAAGTAAAAGAACATCGACTCCAAAGATGAGGAACTTACGTAGTTGAACTGTGATAATCGTTGGGCGAAAGGCTTGGGATATCCGTTGGAACATTATCCATTCTTCATGCTACGATCACTTGAGTTCATAGTAGCGCAGGGACCGTACATAATCTTTTTCGTTACTTTCTTGTAGAGTCGGGGGAAGCATTAGTGCGCGGAATATCTCCAATGACGAACATGTTCTGAAATGGATGGGCTACATGGGCCTACGTCTTCTGTCAGCTTGTTTAACATATTCGTATTACGTAGATATATATTCGGAGATTTTATCAGGTAGATGTAAGCCAGTATTCTTCCGACGTGCCCTTTTGTAATATTTCCTACAGGAAAAACACGAGTGTAGCGATGTCTGGTGGAGCTTCTGCTTTCATCAAACAGGGAGTACAATATCTACCATTCACGTCCGACAAGCCCAGACTTCCAATACGAAGAACAAAAATATTGTCTTGGGTTGGCGACGAAATCATCAATGACGAAGGTCGCAACCTAGTCTACGCTCATACGATTCTTTAGTTAACATAAAATATTAACACGAATAATACTGGAGTTATTAATAGTTTACAATTATTTTTAACATTTCAGACAATTCGTATTTATGAAAAGATATTACATATGTATATATAATAATGAATGTAATCTGTAAACCTATTATTTATTTCTAATCGACATACACCTTAAATTTAGTAAAACTTGGAAATGTATTATCATGACACAAAAAATAATAGAAAAGCAAAATTAAATTAAATTAAACATTTTGTCAATTGAACAGAAATAATATTTTACAATATACTTTCATATTTTCAACAATTAACAGACACTGATTATATTACAGACTCAAGGATTCAATCAAATATGTAAAAATAATTTGTAGAATATAATTCTTCGTTGAAGTCCTAAAATTAGGAATGTGTACTAGTGAGTTTCGGTGAGTCTGTGATAAAATGACAGGGGGTCGACTCGGATCGCTAACATGGGAGAGTACCCGCATAACAAGTGAGAGTCCAGGGTTTGATTCCCGGTTCAGTCGAGATTTTTCCATCCCGTTCCTTTATTATTATTTTTAATTCAAACAAAAGAAAATCAATATACTTAATTTAATATATTTAATTATTATATCGAGTGTGAATATTTCCATTTGTAAATTTTATTTGAATTCTGTAATTTCATTTTTGGTGTTCTTGCATTGTATTTGGGTTATAAACAAATAGGGACTTTGTGGACACTGAAACTACTATGAACTGTGATAATTTTTATATTCGGATGGCTACTTACTTTCTTATATGCGCACCTTTTATTATATCTCTTGTAAATTTGTTCTTCCCCTCGAGTCCAAGCAACGACAGGTAAGTGCGATTTCCCTCTAATGCAGAAGTGAAAGGTGGGAATAGTCACTCAAAACGTAGCCTGGCCACGTTATATGTACAAGTATATTAATTCCGTTGAACTTTACCATAACATTTTAGATTCACAATGACAGTGTCGAAAGCTTCCTCGAGTTTATTTTATAACATAAAAGAACGCAATTAACGTCTGAAAAAAAAGACAAATTAACAGAAGTAATTAATGACCCGTATAACAGACAATAACAGAAAATAATTTTGAAGAATACATAAATTTAAATTAAGTAGACCTTTAGATCACCTGTTGCGATCTTTGTCAATAGAGTCGGACATTAAGTCACTGTTGATCGAAACAACTACTAACTTTAAAATTATGTATTGTTCAAAATAATTTCTGTTATTGCCCTTTGTTAATTACTTGTGTTACTAAATTATTTTACAAAATATATGGTAATTTAATAGATAAAATATAATATGTAGTCTAATCACCACTTACCAAAAAATTATGAAGATCTTAGTTTAATTTTTTGTCGTCTTTAAAGGTTTTATCCGCCGGGTTCTATGAAAAATTGTTCTAATTTAATTTAATCGTCTGAATGTTCAAACTTCAGGCCATCAATTCTCCAAATATATATGTCAAAAATTAAATCTCCTTCATTATTCACTCAACATTTATTACGATTCACTTGTTAATAAAAGCTACTGATAAACCCTTCAACGAATACCATTTCGTTAACTAACCAATTTGGGTATAACCTATTTATACAATTGATAATGTTGTATTCCCCACAGTTATAGAATATTATTTAATCCAGCGTAAGTGATTTGTGCGTAATTAAAGAATAAAAGTGTATAAAAGTGAATAAAAGTATATTTTAATTAAAACATTTAAACCTGCTCAGTCCTGTATTTGTAAATTAATCCAAACAGAAAATAATTTTTATATATTAAAAATAACAAAAGAGAGTTGCTTAGTAACGAAAAAACCTTTTACACATTCTCCACTTTTATTTATACTTCAATTTGATATTTTCCGACTTACGTGATAATCATTATTTAAAATTCTGAAAGCTATAAAATTGAAGTTATAAATAAAACAGGAGAATATGTAAAAAGTTTTTCATTAATAATAAATATGAAAAATAGTCCATTAATACTCAACAGAGTTTCTTACAAAACAATGCGATGCAATTAAAAATACTAGAATACATAAGAAAACATCAGCCTGGGTCAGATATTTATTATTAATAATAATTGCAACATTAAAAACAGATTGAAACAGACACGAAGTTTTGTCCTTAATTTTTTGACGTCTTCAGGTGCAAAATTCAATTAAAGTATAAAATTTCAAATTCGTAATCTTAAAATTCCAAGAATTTTTAAATAATATCATTTATGAGACAAACATGTAAAAATTTATCGCACATTACTTACCATTTATTACCTGAAATGCAGGCGAACATTTTTAAGGTGTAATATTTACACAACTGTTGGCAGTATTTTTGAATTCAAAATAAATATTGAACTAAAAAACTATATAATGCAATAAATGAAGTATAATGTGTAGGAATTTTGAACACCTTTATTTACATTAATCACCGATTAATTGGTTCAATTTCGCTCATAAATCTGGTATAAATTTGCATTCTTCATCTAAAATTTTTACATTATTCCAATAGAAGTTGGTTTCATAAATAAATATGTTTGGATACAACTTAACAAGTTTAAACGTTAAATATAACTGTCAACTTCCGTTTGTTCAATCGTTAAAGGTCGTTGATTTATAGATATTTTCCATTTCTTCAAACTGTATGGAACATTTATGGAGGTTTAAGTATGCACTTAACCTATTTAAATGAAATGAACTTCAAAACTAAATATTATCTAAGATATCTAGTAACCCAAACTTTTCGTTGCCAGCGACAATCCTATAATCCGGGAAACCATTCTTATTCTGGAGTTTTCACCTTTAATATTTGAACTTGGCTATGATGGTTTGAATACAATAGAATTTTATGGGATGTCCCGATAAATTATACTGATTACTAATATTAATAATAGAATAATGACGTCGACCGCTCTGGTGCCAAATGCCTATTGTTTGTCACAAGTGATTTGTTGTGATATAACCTCGAAATTAAAAAACTTCAATAAACTGTGAATGTGAAATATGATCGGTGTAAATTAACTGCTCGCTCATATTCGGAATTATAGTGCAATTAATTACGCTTAACATCAGTTAAATTATCTCGGGGCTAAACAGAGACAGTAGTCTTAGGAATAGAAAATTACTGTCACAAAAGTGCATGTTTTTGAGTTTTTCTCGTTTAGAAGACTTTTTTTTTTTTTTTTTTGGCGTAGATAGGCTATGTATAGGGTAATCCACATAGTGGCAACTTCCCTCTTATAGCATAGGAAAGGGATTTGAAAGGGGGGATGCGGTAGGGTGTAGGAAGGTAGCCAAGGGTTACTAGTGCCCCCGGGCTATATTTTAAGGATCCTACCCGGCATTCGCCTAAACAGGCCAAGGCATGGCGAGGGGTAAGCTGCGTCCCCACAGCAAACTCCTCTCCCGTCATCGGAAGGGCGTGGGACAAGTACCAAATGCCCGAACTACCCGATGCAGGTTTTCCTAGGGTTTTCCCTGCATTTCTTTCGGCGAATGCCGGGTAGGATCCTTAAACCATAGCCCGGGGGCCCTAGTAACCCTTGGCTACCTTCCTCTACCCTTCCGCATCCCCCTTTCTAATCCCTTCCTATGCTATTAAAGGGGAGTTGCCCAATGTGGATCACCCTCATGTAGCCTGTTGCCCTAAAAAAAAAACGTTAAAAAACAACCTGGGAGGGATATTCTCTCGCAGGTCGAACGTTTTAGGAGAGATACGAATGGGCTACCTTTGTGGGTGCCTTTTCCTCTCCATTTTTGAACTAAGGTTCCCACAAGCCGAGGCACCTCGGCCTGTTTTGAGAGGTGTATGTTCCGGGGTCGCAGACTTTGGGCATACGGTAAGAGTTGTCCGCTATTCCCATTGGAATAGTCGGCCAGCTGCCTCCTAAACTGGTCGAGGCACGGAGAAGGGAATGCTGCGTCCCCACAGCAAACTCCTCTCCCGCTATCGGAAGGGCGTGGGACAAGTACCCAATGCCCGACCTACCCGATGCAGGTTTTCCTAGGGTTTTCCCTGCATTTCTTTAGGCGAATGCCGGGTAGGATCCTTAAAATATAGCCCGGGGGCCCTAGTAACCCTTGGCTACCTTCCTCTACCCTTCCGCATCCCCCCTTTCAAATCCCTTCCTATGCTATTAAAGGGGAGTTGCCCAATGTGGATCACCCTCATGTAGCCTGTTGCCCTAAAAAAAAAACGTTAAAGGAAGAATGTGGCAGCAGCTAGCTCTCGCAAGTGAACCTTCTAGGAGAGATGGAGGGAGCGACCTTTGGGGATGCCTTCTCCTCTCTCTTGCTTTTGAACTAAGGTTCTCACAAACCGCGGCAATTTTGAGAGGTGTATATTCCGGGATCACAAACCTTGGGCATACGGTAAGAATTGTTCGCTATTCCTATTGGGATAGTCGACCAGCTGCCTCCTAAACTGATCGAGGCACGGAGAACAGAATACTGCGTCCCCACAGAAAATCCCTCTTCCGGTATCGGAAAAACTTGGGACAAGTAGCAAATACCCAACCTGTCTAATGCATCTTTTCTAGAAGGTTCCCTGCATCACGTTTAGTCGATTTATTGGTTAGGATCCTTAAACTACAGCCCGTAGGTCCTAGTTAAACCTTGGCTACCTTGCTCTACCTTTCCGCATCCACCCTTCATTCTCTTTTCTATGCTATAAAATTGGGTGGCCACTATGTGGATTACCCTTTCTATACTCTCCTCTTCTTCTTTCCCTTCAAAAGGTAATTATGGTAGCAAGATTATGTTTGCTTTTTAAAGAGAAAGTAAAGAATCATAAAAGGTTCATGCATTTTTAAAATATCAATTTAGGGTGCAATAGACAAGAAAATTACGACAGGAAAATTGTTAAATGTTTGGCATTCTGTCATGTGTAATTTGTTTATGTGTTATCACACAACGTTTCTGCAATCCTTGTTACCTTCGTCAAACAAGAAGATTTTTAGAGTTCGTCACATGGTTTATGCGGCTCTTCGTTTACTTGAGTTACCTGACTTATCAACAAGGATTGGAGAAACGTTGGGTGGTATTTATTTTGCACTTATTTTTTGTCTGACCTTTGGTTATTATTTATCTAATTATTTTAGTTTTATCACAGACGTTTTATATTTTAATATCAATGTGCACTAAGAATTTTCAATTTTAATGAAGTTGAACCAGTTATGTATCCATTGCTTGATACATATCTGCCAAGACCGAGCTTCTGAACTTAGGGTTTTGATATACTACGTAATTGCAGTTAAAATTACAGAACTCAGATGGTAGCTATTTTCTGTTCATAGCTTCCTTGCCTCAGTTAGGTTTTGTAATATATTAATATCCATTATGTTTAATGACGTGAAATAATGCCTTTATTTGAACTTAATCTTAATTTTATCAAAAATGGTATTCAGCCACAGAAGATGATTAGCGTTTTAAGGAAATCTTGAACTTTGTATAACAACCTAATCATATTTCAAGGAAATAACGGATGAAGTTGTAATAGAAATAATAGTGGTGCGTTCTGAGTTCGGCATTGTGCGTCGTTTTCGCAGTGTTGACAGTTGTTTGCTCTGAGGTACATTGGCACCGTTGAGATACCTACACGGTTACGCCCGTGGCGACTGCACACATCACACACGCAGCTGTTGTTGCATATCTCTGAGCCCGCAAGCGATTTGTTTGTCTCATTGTTCCCGCCGCTCTGCGCCAATGAAGATAACAACCACTTGCAGGCCTGAGTGGAGCCCTGGGATTAAGCAAATAACTTTGTACCAAACTTACGAACTCCGCAACGCTGCCCAACCATGAGATTACTCGAGCCGCAAAAAATATGGTGCGACACATTGCGGCGTGAAGAATTGAACTTAAGAAACGATCACATTGGTTATAAAGAAATTAAAATACCGAAAATAAAGTTTTAATTTGTATTGGAAGTGTTTAAAAATAAAACCAAATCGCACGATGGTCGTTCCTGCAATCACACGGTGTAAGTTGTTTAGCTGAGCTCTAAAGACAAGAAAAGTTTATTTTTGTCGAAAATACCACCAGTGATGGTCCGAGAAAATTAATGCATATACTTTTATCGAAATTATTTCAGAAACGTTAGTCTGCTATACCCCGTAAATTTCTGATAGTCTCCTTCTGGGCTTAATATATTTTTTAAATACCAGAAACTCAATTGTATATTGTAGTGCAGAAGAATACTTTAAAATTAATAAAAGTTTAATTGTTAATTTTTGAGTAAAAACGTCTGTGTACCCAGTGGCTTGCTGGAAATTACGGCCATAAAATTTGGCGCCGAGGTGACGGGGTGTCGAGGAGAAACCGTGCCTTCAGACAAAGACATAATTCTTGAAGAAAAAGTTCTTGGGTTTCCACCCGAGTAAAACAGCGATTGTAACGCGACGTATCGATGGCCAAATGCCCTGCCGTCATCTTTTTCGCCTAGAGAACTTTTTCTTCAACAAATACACCGGGAAAGCTTTCGATCTTTGACATAATTCTTGTGAGTGCTGCTGCGCTTTTCTCGTCGTTTCTATCACGTATGTGCCTACATCAATATAGCGTACCTCTGAAGTTCCTATTTTGAAGGTGGATTAATTGTAATTCCGTCTGTTGGACACTAGTAGGGTTTCTGTTTTGTTCACAGCCATATACAGGTCATTGCCTGTCAGCCATTTGCATATTTTCTGTAGAGAATAATATACTATAATCTCTAATATTTCTGTGGAAGTGCCGAGGCCACTATAATGGCATTAGAATTAGCGAAACACACTGCGATTTTTTATGGGTAAGAGCCCGTAAAACATTAGATTCCAAAAATTAGGCCCTTATCTCCTATCCCTGTTGGCCCTGAATGTCATATGGTGCTCTATAGTTTCACTTTCCATTTCATACAGTACAAATCTGTTTCTAAAATATTGTATTAAAAAATTACCTTGTCCTCTGGAAAATTTTCTCCCTCATGATTGCGATCATATATCTCAATTGTCCCGAGTTGAAGGAGTTTTTGATATTTATTGTGACAAGAGCACAGAACTCTTTCTTTTTCAGAGTTGCCTCTTTGGCTTCTCGAGCCAATTTTAAGCCCACCTGGATGATTTCTAAATCCGTACTGCATGTCTGAGATTTTTTGTACGCCAACTCTCACTGTATCTTCTCGAGAACTTTGCCTATGGTGTCCAGTAGACATATTGGCCTAAAAGATGGTGGATTGCCCAGTTTTCTGTGGAGAGTTAGATTTTGTTTCTTCCATTATGTCTATAATAGTAGAATCATATCAGTACTAGAACGAACAATTCCCTCAGAGGAGCGACTCTATGCTCGCGCCGTACTTGAGAGCACATGACATTTTTCGGCTATTCCTCCAAAGAGTCGTACAAGGTCCAAACGACTCTCTGCAGCATTCCGCTCTCAATGACTTCCCCTCCGACTCTGTAAGGCAACTTGCAGCACTCTCGGGAGTGAATGCTTTTAAACTCTTCATGTGACTCCAGTTCCGTTGTGAGGGAAGAGGCGTCCGGAGTAATTCGAATTAACTTATCTGCGGACTTTCAGCAGCTGGAGACAAACTATTGTTCCTGAGGGAAGTGATAGAATCATCTTTATAGTTCTATCAATTCTCTGAAGAAACTATAAACATAATTTCGTTTCCAAACTTATTTTTTAGACTACTAACTTGAATTAATAATATTATATTGATATTATTTAATATATAAATAATATTATATTATAAAAATAATTTCTATTATTCATACAATATATTAAATTTACTATAATGGAAAAACAGAACAATTATGCTAATCGATTTGTGTAGTCAATACATTATAATCGCTTCACCAACTTTATTACTTGGCCAGATAAAGGTCGTGGAAAATATTTGTGGAATGTGCACTGCGTATTCGTGGCAGAGCTCAGCCCAATACTTCGCGCAATTACGAGGTAGTATCAAATACTCGACAAACCTGATGCAGGTTTTCTAGGGTTTGTCCTGCATCACTTATAGGCGAATGCCGGTTAGGATCCTTAAACTATAGCCCGGGGGCACATGTTAACCCTTGCCTTCCTTGCTCTACTCTTCCGCGTCCTCAAAATAGTTCCTGCATACATTTATCTTTATCAGATATTGATTCAGAGCTTTGATATTCGATAGTGATTAAATTTGATACTTTCTTGTTAAAATCACCCCATATGACTGAGTTTCTGGCACTGCAGAAGTAATTTATTTTCACGAAGTTTCTTGGTTTGACTCCAACTTTTCGCAAGAACGGATTGTCTCAATTAAACTTCTCGAAATTCATATGGTCACTGAACTCATGAAATGTTTATCTAGCATGGTGGCTTCTGCAAACGGAACGTTCTTTTCGAGATCGCGAAATCTGCTCCTTGTGTTTCCCGTTGATTTTCTGCCCCTTTTTGTTAAGCTCCGGTTATTATACGAATGAACTACACCAATGAATCAGTGATTGTCGAATCAGTCTTACTTTACAAGTAGAAATGCGTCTTTCATTACGCTTTTCGTCCGTATGCTCCTTCCATGGATGTATTTGTAATAATATTGGAGCGACTGAGCTGAAAATCAATGCGAAAACCATAAAAATAATCGACGTCGTTCAATTTATAACTCATAATATACTATCAATTGAATATAATGTAAAAGAAAAGCAGTAACTTTCCCATACATCTCATCCATAAAATTTCGCAGTAATTTTACATATATAATCCCAAAATAACCATACTTCGTTTTCTGGATAAGTAATGATTATACGTCGAATGGTGTGTAGACTCAGGCCACGTGATGGCTTGCGGAGGAGCAGAAAGCTTTGAACGACGCTTCGAACGGAGCGATAGTCGAAGAGCCACCTCCCGTCTTGTAACGCCCCGGACCAAACTCTACTATGTTCTAAAGTTTGTTTCTGATTGCGTGCGGGAAAGGGAACTTAATTTTTTAGTATAGCGTACATTTAAAACTCAACAGTTCGGAAAAACATTGTTCAACGTTGACCTAACCTACCTCTGTCGCTGTGAGCTGCTCATTCGCTTTTGATTATTATTGTAGGTTCATCCTCTGTACAACTAATCGAATTAGTACTCTTCCCTGATCTCCATCTACTTCTATTTTTCTTTGAGACTTATTTTTTGTTATCTTCTTAGTTCAAGACTACGTTCATCAATTTCTCTATTTTTAATTTTACAACAAAAAAATTAGGTTAAGTAATCTAAATAAATATTTTCATAATAATCTATAATAAATAAATTTATTATTATAATTATCAGTGGCTCTGCAACCCAATGAGGTTGGCGCCCCTATACAGCTGCCAGATTCATCTGGCAGACTCGCTACACCATAGCAAGTCGGCATTTAAGAAAATTAATTACATCCTATTATAATTATATAAGTAAAGAGTATAAGCATGACGTTCGCCGTGCAAGGAGAATCAAAATTAAAATTTCGCGAATTACACACACGAAATTCCCGATTAATTAAGTTAATTAAGTTATGCAACCTTGAAAAAAATTGTCGCGTAGATTCGATTTAAAATAAAGTTAAAACTATTATTCATTGTAACTACATTATACAAATATTAAATTATCGATCACTGAGTTACTGGAATATAATTCAGTTCAGAACAAGAATTCCCCAGGGTTCCAGAAATATTATAAATAATATTTTGACTATTGAAATTATTGTGATTTAGTGTGGATTAAGATTGCATTCAGATTAACTAATTATAATTTCTAGATTGTACTAGAGCACGATATTTATTAGAATTTTACCGAATAGATTACAATAGTCGGAGCTCGGGCTTATTTCTTTGAAGAAGACAAGACACATTTCACACAATTATAGTACAGAATATAATTGATAACTAGGACGACGAATTTACCACTATAATTTTACTGACCATCCATTAAAAACGCGTCGAACATAATTACATATTTCTATTGAGTTTTATCTATAAACTTGTTTCACTACTGTAATACGTTCACTTAATTTCAAAGCTTCTGTTATTTTGTTATTATTTCATATTTGGTCAGGAAATGAAGAAAAATATACCGATTTGCTGCGTTTACATATATATATATATATATATATATATATATATAAAACCAAAAATAATGTATTACACGATATTCACGTAATTAAAATTATTATTTCTAATAAGTAGTGGTAATTTTATCACTAACTATGTCATTGATATTTATGTCAGAAATACATAAATTCATAAGAAGAGAGTTTATAAAAATTAAATAGAATCCTATTATCTTCAATTATTAACAGTTTCCCGCATCTGCTCCAGTAATAATTCATTAACTCCCAGCAGCGGGTCTCTGCAGTGATCATTAGATGCAAGGTCCAGGAAATGCCGAACAAGGGTCAGATAATTGAGGCCGTAAATTGAGGTGAGTGTAGAATTCTATAGAGGAAATCTCCTGGCAGAAATGGAAACCATAGTTACTACTCTTGAGATCAGAAGTAGATATTTATAATTGTTATTGTACGACAAAAACGTGGTAGTAATTTGACCGTATGAACGTAATTACACGATAAAAATGTAACATAACCTCTCAATGTAAGAATTATAAAAACAACTTGATAATATAAACTTTCACGCAATGATTTAAGATTTAAGACTTAAATTTTCTCAGCAGAGAATTAATTAAAATTAAAGTCAGATATACTGATCAGTATGAGAAAAAGATCAGTTATAAAACATAAATACAAAATATTACAAAGATAAAATTAAGTACAAAAACTGAAAATACCGACAAAATTAAAAATACTTTTTATATTTAAAACCTAAAATATGGAGGCTGATTATTTTATTTGAAATTAATTTCTTCAATCCTTTGCTTGATAATTAAAATTATATTGAATAAGAATATTTAATTAACCAACGTCCAATTATTTTTACCAAACTTATTATGTCAAGTAAGGATGATGCTACCTTGTTAAAATAGTTGTTACTGGCAGGAAACAGAAAGAGATGCGATGAATTATGGAATTTAGTGCCGGTGTCGTCATGTCGGGTACGGAAATGTTCCAGTTTTTGGAGTAAGACGTGCACAGTATGCCAACGTTTCTTACAATGTACACCTTATATCCATCAGTCAACCACATGGTATATATATTGTGACAGAACAGACGGTTCAGTCACTGCTGCGCTATACAAATTTATTTCTTTTTTTAAAAAATTTTCCTTTGTTTAATCAGTTGTGTTGAACAGACGTTGGTTGGTGCGCGATTACGTGTGTTTTGATAACAGGGATAATAGGGCCCGTGGTTTTTGCCCGATACGGACCCACGTGGCCGAGGTACAACTTCCGCCTGGTGAAGCGGCGACCGGAAGGTCGCGAGGATTGGCCGATCTTCGACCAATCAGCCGGGGGCCCGAGGCTAGCTGGCGAGTGGACCCCAAAATTTTGTTCTTCTAGTGAGAGAGCCCGGATCGAACACAGTCTTCTTCTACTGAGAGAGCCCGGAGCGAGCACAGTCCTCTTCTAGTGAGAGAGACCGGAGCGAACACAGTCTTCTTCTACTGAGAGAGCCCGGAGCGAATACAGTCTTCTTCTACGACCTGGAAGGAACCACCTTCGTGCATCGCCGTCAACGAGGTTGTTCGCCCAACACTCCGCCGCCCGCCCGCAGTCGTCCTCGGTCGTGTGGAATCCAGTCGACTCGGTCATCCCAGACGTCTGCGACCAGCGAGTTGACGAGCCAGGCCAGACTTCAACGCGCCACCCCAGGGTTGAACGAGGACGAACGTTAAGTACCTGTTTAACGTGTGGATGGTCGACCGATTTTTCTTGTGTATTAGACTCGAGGCTAGTGAACTGTTCTGAATCTTCTTGAGTGAATTGTATTTGATTTGTTTTGAAATTATAAGCTGTAAAGTACCCTGGGTTTACGAATTTCATTTGCCACCGTCGAATCTGGTCACGTCCGTCCTCGGTTTTCCTCGGTGATCATTAACCTCATCCTTTATAAAATTCGCTTTGACCGCTGTTTTAGTCGAGCGAGTGACGTACCGTTACATTTGGAGCCCAACGTGGGGCTCGACCGACGTACCGTTACAATATATATATATATATATATATATATATATATATATATATATATATATATATGTATGTATGTGTGTGTGTGTGTAGGAGTCTGATGGAATTTCTTTGATGAATTGGACCGGTGTTCTAATAAAAACATTGGTGATGTGAATATCTTTGTTCTTTTTTGGTGAGTTTTGTGAAGAGAATCTCAGGTGGATATATAATAAAATAAGTGCACAGACAGTTTTATTTATAAAAAATTAAAAATCTTAAAAACGAATTTAATTTAATTCACGGCACAGAATGATTCATCTATCATCGGAGAGTGTAGGATTGTAATGAATCCATGTCAGTGAGTCACTGAGCTAGTTATTGCTAAAACGTGTTGTTTTTTTCAAGATTGTTTCAGTTTTCAATTGTGTAAATATATTGAAGTGTAATATATATTTCCAATATTCGTATAATACCTTCAGAAATAGAAAGGTTACCTTTCATTCTTGCTCCTTAAAATTATAGTGTACAAATATTATTTACAAATATAATCAAATTATATTACTACAAGAAGAAAATATTTATTTTGGGTTTACTACTTTGGCAACACTTAGGTAATAGTTCTAGTAATTATAATGAACGTTCTTAATAATTATTACTTACGTATTATTCGACAATGTCACTCAATACGCCTTATTTCCAGCTACAGAAATGAGTAGACAATATATAAATAGGTAAACCGACAAATGTGTTTAAATGGGTGATATTGATGTTACACAATAAATTTGAGTAATGATTTACATTTGAATTGAGCTGGTGTAATACTATTAACGCGACTGGAGCCTTTTGAGATTTAAGTGAGAGGCAAGCCCTAAATGGATTAATCAATAGGATTGCTAGTTAAACGGATAGTCCGTAATCAAACCGTTTAATAGTGTTGATAATTAACAAAAGTCTGGTAAAATGAAAAAAAATCAATTCATAATTACAAATTACGAGGTTATATTAAACACTACAATAGTGAATTAAATATAAATATTAGTTTGAAATCGTATTATTTTTATTTCGTTACCTTTCATATCGTATATTAATTTTGAATTATATAACGGATATAACAGTCATGTAAAATATAAAAGTAATGTTAAATATAATATACATTATAAGAGGTTTACGTGACTGGTGGGCATTTATGTGAGATTGAAAAAATTAAGACTAATAAACAAATTATTTTACTTATTTGCAATTTTAAATTTTCTATAAACAAAATTTTATAAAAGTTATAAGTTACTACCTACATCTCGATTTTGTGTTTCTAGTGGGGATATAACTGACTTGCAATGACATGTATTTACTAATTTATATTAATTGTAGGTTCAAAATTTTTAACTGTTAGCGAATTCTTTATCTTTGGTACAAATCATTCACCACCCTGTTGTAACACCGTAAACCTTCTCCTAATATTCTTTTCTTTTCGCCTTTTCGAACTAACGACTTTACTTCAATAAATGAACCGAAAGAATGCTTGCTTTCCTCATCTGCTAGTCAATTATATATTTATTTTCATATTCCTCACTGCATCGCCTACAATGCCAGATTTCGCACCACTCGGGTTCTGACAATGACTCAAGTTCGTCGTGATCATCCGGAGCGCAGCCGACAGTCTGTTAACAATTTGTGTCACAGATACCCATAATTGTATTTCCGTACATCTAAAAGAAATAAATGTGCCTTGTGGATAGAGAAGTGTTTTTTTAGGTTAATCCACATGATGGCAACTCCCCTTTAATAGCATAGGAAGGGATCTAAAAGGGGGGATGCGGAAGGGTAGAGGAAGATAGCCAAGGTTTAACTAGGGCCCCCGGGCTACAGTTTAAGGATCCTACGTGGCATTCGCCTAAAAGTAATTCTGGGAAAACCCTAGAAAAACCTGCATCAGGTAGGTCGGGCATTGGGTACTTGTCCCACGCCCTTCCGATAGCGGGAGAAGAGTTTTCTGTGGGGACGCAGCATTACCTTCTCCGTACCTCGACCAGTTTAGGAGGCAGCTGGCCGACTGTTCCAATGGGAACAAGGAACAACTCTTACCGTATGCCCAAGGTCTGTAACCCCAGAACATACACCTCTCAAAACAGGCCGAGGTGCTTCGGCTTGTGGGAACCTTAGTTCAAAAACGGAGAGGAAAAGGTATATCCAAAGGTAGCCCCTTCGTGTCTCTCCTACAAGGTTCTCATCGGAAGAGTGTTGTTTCTGTGACTTTATTTTATTTCAGATAATTTTATAAACACTGACGAGTTTACAATACCTATTTTATTATATAAAATTATATATTATATATATATAAAATTATATATTATATATATAAAATTATATATTATATAAAATAGTTATATTATATAAAAGAGTTTTCTCAGCATATCTGAAGCTGACACTAGGAGATTATCTCAAACTATTATAGAAACTATTTTCATTTGCAAAATTACTCTATTTCTCTTAATATTTTATGATTTCTAAAAGTTTTTTTATATTGATTTATTTACAGTCAACATCAACATCACAGGTTATTAGCAACTCAGTGTGGGAACTCATTTTACCTTGTCGGGGAACTGATTCGACGACAGTTTCTCTCACTCACAAACATGCATTTCTCGCCGAACCCTGTGATGCGAGGCAGTCTCGCTGACCCCTACAGCACAGGAGGTCTACAAGCATTTGTTACTTTATAAATTCACATATAGCAGTGGAATTGTATGGGTGCCTATGATTACATAGTTATTGTTTAAAGTATCATTATAAATTAATTTTAAAAACCATATGAAACTTTGTACTATAAAATATTGTTGTTGTTGATAAATATTCCTCTTAATTGCACTCTGAACGCAATAATCACGAAAAACAAAATACAGCCATGCATTTTGCGTGTCTTTCAAAACATTACGAATTTACGCAGCTTTTTATCTCAATATATATTAGATGAATAAGAAAAAAAATTTCGGGTTACATTAGCCAAAATTTTAATAGAAAATTAGTATTTTTAAAATGGAGTCGTGCAGTCTGGTAGTCTCCGCCAATTTAACATTGAGATAAGTACATAAAACTAAATAATCGAAGCTATCAGAATAATTACGTTCGCATAATATTATTTATGCTAGTGAATGGCAATAAATTATTTTTTTTATTGTTCATATCAGTATTTATTTCGATAAACATAGACTTCCTTTGGAATAATACATCAGAGACGAAACTCCATTATACTGTAAAGAGCGAGGATTATTATGAATTTATATTTTTAAAGAAGGCTCATGGATTATGATAAAATGATTTGATAACGGGAAAGAAAATAGACTGGTATTGGAAATGACGTTCTTATTAAATGTCAAAAATTGTAGGAAATTTGAAATTTAAACGCTCAAGTTCTTGATGACTTTAAATTGTGATTTACACTTGTGTTATTTAGGAAACTGTACGCTTGGTGTCTGAGAAGCGCAGCTGGTGACACAATGAGCGGTTCTTTGTGAGGATTAGTTGGGATTACCTGGGACCGACAAGATTCCCAGACGCGTACAGCAATTTATGGGAACACATTGAAAACACCTGTATCATAAAAAAATTGTCTCGTAAAGCATACACGTGAAATACTTGTACGATATGGCCATAAAAATATCGAGCCGGTTTCTACCTCTGGATGCTGTGAAATTATAAAACCGTATAAAAATTATGTTGTCAAGAATGCTTGATTTATAAATGTTTTGTTTGAATGTTTTCTTCCAATAAGAATTGTGTAAGGATGGACAGAAGTCAACGAGGAGTAGAACGCTTCGAGCGTAAATATGTTCATGATAAAGAAATTTAAGTTCTAATTGTAAAGCATTATAACTTATTCTAATTTAGTCTGTAATGAGAAAGAAGAAAATTACTATATTTTGGGATGCATTATTTGGTTAATTGTATATTAAGTTGCAATATGTAAGTTACTAATATTTAAGTCGAATTGAATGAATCATTCCCTTGACATGGCATAGTTTTACAATGTTTATTATTCTTACATATTGACGAACTCCATAACAGTATTGGACGTATTACTCGTATTTCTGTATTTCCTGATTGGTCAAGGAAATCTGATGAAAATTAACGTATTTCAAATGTCCATTTATATTTTTGAACACCAAATATCGCATTGTTTCAAACTTAGAAGAAATATGAAAATTTAAACACAATAATAAAATAAAAAAGGACCTTAATATGACAATTGTTCAATTATTCGACAAATAACGCATGAAAATTACACACTTATTAGATAACATCACTTAGTTATTATTTAATTTTTAATAAAGATGTCCTTTTGGTGAACTGAAAGAAATGGCTGTGTGACATTTAAGGCTCAAAGATAAACGTCACTATTGTGGTCGTGACACAGGACGTGAACCCGTTGGAATGTTCTAGATCCACCACCAACATAAATAGATGTAAAATTTTTGTCAGTCAGACCGTTACATAAGCAGATGTGTAGAAGAAGTTGAGCTAGTGTGTAACTGAGCAGAAAAAAGAGCTAGTGAGTACCATTTATTATATTTCATCGATAGTAGTAAGAATAGTATGAGTAGATATTCGAGCCAGAGGCTATTTTGTGTTCGTATAAGTGTAGACCGAGTGTGCGTCTGTTTTTTTTAGAGTAACAGGTTGCATGAGGGTAATCCACATGGTGGCAACTCCCCTTTAATAGCATAGGAAGGGATTTGAAAGGGGGGATCTGGAAGGGTAGAGGAAGGTAGCCAAGGGTTAACTAGGGCCCCCGGGCTATAGTTTAAGGATACTACCCGGCATTCGCCTAAAGAAATGCAGGGAAAACCCTAGAAAACCTGCATCAGGTAGGTCGGGCATTGAGTACTTGTCCCACGCCCTTCCGATAGCGGGGGTCGCAGCATTCCCTTCTCCGTTCCTCGACCAGCTTGCCGACTGTTCCAATGGGAACAGAGAACAAATCTTACCGTATGCCCAAGGTCTGTGACCCCGGAACATACACCTCTCAAAACAGGCCGAGTTTCCTCGGCTTGTGGGAATCTTAGTTCAAAAACGGAGAGAGGAAAAGGCATTCCCAAAGGTAGCCCCTTCCTGTCTCTCCTAAAAGATTCTGCCTGCGGGAGAATAGCCCTCGCAGACAGCTTATCAACCGTGTGTGTCTGGTAATTGAAGTCTAGGTGATGCTAATTAAAAGTGTGTTTAGCCTGAGAGAGACAAATCTTTTGTGTTTGTGATATCCTTTCTGCTGCTGTATTGCTTCACCCACATGTTATATTGTCATCCTGTGGATTTCGAGGGCGTTGGTTTTTGACATTGTAGTAGCCAAGCTGCCAAAATGTTTGGTAAAGTAGAGATTTGATGAATTTTTAATTAAAAATAGTTGCATCATTTCTACCAGATCCAGTATGTTTTCTTTAATAAATCTTAATGTTCAGTTTATTGGTGGCTCACAATATACTCTGAGAATGTATAATGTTTTATGGCAAACCCTAAAAATTTATATTCTTCGCATAAAATCAGCTGATCAATTGCAGCATGTGTATTGTATTTTGTTTTTGTGATTTTGTTGTAAATTTTATAATAAAAAATGTTAATTGTGTATTAATATTCAGCCGAAAGCCTTCTATATTTAAATAATATAAAACATTTGTAAAGTTTCCTTTACAATCGATTCAGCAAAGAGGGCTTATATTTTTCATAAAAGTTTTAAATAATATAAAATGATTTCTTTACATATCGATATATTAATACTGTTAATTATACTAAACTCTAATTGTTCTATATTCGCACCACATTTCTTAATTGCTAGTTATATTTAATTATCAACTGACTGTTTTTGTATTCCGCTTTGCTGTTACAGATCGTAATAGTTATGGTCTAATGAAAACCAATATATATCGGATTTGAGAAGATATAAAATTTTATTGACGCACGTATACTGAAATAATGAAGTTGAAAAAGATACATAAAATTACCCAATTGTCTTATTTCCATAAAACTTCAACTTTTTAAATGTGATCTTCTCATTTGTTGCAACAAACTTTTATCATCGATTTTGTCCGGTCTTCTGTTTCCTCAATGACAGGATCACATATTGACCCACAAACTAATCTACAGTGGGAGAAATTCTGTCGCTTTGTCGCCAAGAATAATTGAGGTCAGCCATGAATAATTCGGACTCAAGCGGCTGAATTCAGAGCGCATAATAGCTCCAGACTTCGCCCCAGGACCAGATCCTGTCCAAACGTTGATTTCAATTTGTATGTACGACTGAATATTCTGGTAGCAATATCATTCAAAGCAATATCTGAAGACATATATAATGTATATTTGTGGTTAATTGAACATAATGCTGCTGAAAATGTAATTTGCGTAAATGATAGTTATCTAGTGACACAATTCGTGGAAAATTGTGGATTGGTAGTTTCAGAATTGTTATAAAACTTCAATATCGCAGTTCTTCAAACATTTGCATAAATATAATACCAAAATGTTAACAATTATTAAGTCAGTGGACACAGCAACTAGAGAACTTTTTTAATCGTCCCTTCTAATTACAATAGGGTTGACAAGAAAGGAATTTCGGATTTTTAGTGAGAAATAAAAATCAATTCTATTTATACAAAAAATGATCTTGAATCAGTGAAATAACTTCCATTCTGTTCGATGTCCTTTGGCCATCTTTCTGGTAACTTCATGATCCCGCGCTCCTAGAACTTCTGGTCCTTATAAGAAAAAAACTCAGCCAAGTGAGGTTTGAGGTCATCATAAAGCTGAAACTTTTACTATTTAAAAAGTTTTGTAAACTTTGATATAATTGATAATCTGATGATGCAAGGTCGGTGGTATATGGGGGATGCGACATCACTTCCCAACAAAGCTTCAATGATTTCGTACGTGTTGCTAAAGATGTGTAAGGACTCGCATTGTCATTTTGGACAGGATTCCTTTACGATTTGCTAATTCTGGAATTTTCTCTTTTTTTGCTTGCTCCAATTTAATTAGTTGCTGGCAGAAAACATCTGAGTTGTCGTTCGGTTCTTTGGAAGCAGCTCAAAATACACAACGCCTTTGGAATCCCACCAAATTGATAGGACAATCTTTTTCTGATGCAATTCAACTTACGATATGGTTTTTGCCGTTTCATCATGCTTGGACAATAATATGTTTCGATTAACGTTATTTTAAACCATCTATTTTTCATCGCCAGTGGTAATTCGTAACAAAAATTGTTGATTGCATTACGTTTGAAATGATTATCACGATTACTGATTCATTGTGTTGGGTGAATATCTTTCAATTCGTGCGGAAACAAATACCGAGCTTCTTAATAAGTCCAAGATGTCTAATATGAATTTCAATTGTGTGTGATACATTTAACTATTTTGCAATCTCTCGCACAGTTATATGACGGTTCGATTAAATTATGTCTTTAGGTTCCTTCCCATTGTATGTTCCGGGGTCACAGACCTTGGGCATACGGTAAGAGTTGTCCGCTATTCCCATTGGAATAGTCGGCCAGCTGCCTCCTAAACTGGTCGAGGCACGGAGAAGGGAATGCTGCGTCCCCACATCAAACTCCTCTCTCGCTATCGGAAGGGCGTGGGACAAGTACCCAATGCCCGATCTACCTGATGCAGGTTTTTCTAGGGTTTTCCCTGCATTTCTTTGGCGATTGCCGGGTAGTATCCTTAAACTATAGCCCGGAGGCCCTAGTTAACCCTTGGCTATCTTCGTCTACCCTTCCGCATTTCCACTTGCAATCCCTTCCTATGCTATTAAAGAGGACTTGCCAACATATGGATTACCCTCATGTAGCCTGTTACCCTAAATAATCAACTTATTTTCGGGGAAGAAGCCTGTGAGAGCTCGCGCAGGCAGAACCTGTGAGACGTGTTCCTCTACACTTCCGCACCCCCTCCCCCCCATTTCAAATACAATCATATGCTTTTAAAGGGGAGCTGCCACCATGAAGATTACCCTCACGTAGCCTGTTACTCTAAAAAACAGAAGGTTACCTTTGAGAATACATTTTCTTCTCTCTGCTTTTGAACTAAGGTTCCCACAAGGCAACCAAAGCACCTCGGGCTGTTTTGAGAGGTGAATGTTCCTGGGACGCTGACCTTGGGTATACGATGAGAGTTGTCTGCTATTCACATTTGAAACTGCTCAAGGCACGGAGAATACCCTTCTCCCGTCGTCGGAAGGGCGTGGGACGAGTACTTGCAACCCGACTTATTTGATGCAGGTTTTCTAGGATTTGTCCTGCATCACTTTTAGGAAAGTGCTGCGTAGGATCCTTAAACTAAAGCCCAGGGGCCCTAGTTAACTCTTGGCTACCTTCCTCTACCCTTATAACATCTGTTCGTATGTTAGTAAAGGAGATTTTACACGTGGTTTACCCTCATGTAGCTAGTTCCTCTAAAAAAAAAATAAAAAAATACCAACTTCAGAAGGTCGATCAGAACGTTGCTCATCTTTCAGTGAAAAATCTCCAGAACGTGCTTTATGTTAAACAATCAATTTCATAAACTTCACATATCTCTTTGTGAACCTAAGCCGCTTTCTTGCCTTTATGAAAATAAAAAAGTAAAATGTGCCGAAAATGCTTATTTTTGTACTCAACGTTAAAACTGACAATAAACTGGTTGTTGTAATCAAAATTAAACGGAATTTGATTATACATAAAAGTACCGACTACCAAATCTCAAAATAATTTTTTTTTAATATTGACAAAAATAATAACGAAACAAACTACTGGATCAAACCGAACTTACTTTCTTGCGAACCCTATACATTAGAGGAGAGATACACTAGGACACCGTTATGCGTAGTTTTAGCCTGCTAATTTGGATAGGTAAGACAGCAGTTTTTGCAGTAACAGTTTGTTAATCTTGGGAGAGGCATGATTGTATGTCCACCACAACACAACTATTACAAATGTAGCCTCTATCATTATGTATGATGAAGCAAAAATATTTTACTTAGAGGCGTTCACACTGCACAAATTAAATGCTTGCACACGGAAATTATCATACTTAATGTAACAATTATAACAATATTATTTATTTAAGTAGCAGGAAATAACATCAGCTTATTAGTTATAAATATATTATAAAATTTAAAATATTATAATATAAAAAACACAAGGTTTCATCCATAATCGGGACGTCTTCAGATGTAAATTTCAATTAAACTCGTAATCGTATTACAAGAAAACAAAATATTATAAATATATAAAAAATAATTATAAATTAATACCTAAAATTAATAACAAGAAATTTAGATGCAAGAAAATTTATAATTTTCACACACGTTGCGGTCGAAATTAATGTTATTTAAATAGCTGTTAAGAATATTGTTGAATTAAAAAAGACAATGGAAATAAAAAAATTACAATAAATGGATTACCATAAAAATGAATCAGAAATTCTATTTAAATTATTAGTATATTATTATATTAATTGACGGAATCATTGGATCTAGTATGCAACATTTCGTTCATCAATCTTGGATAATATGTGCAATATTCATATTGTACCAATAGGAATGGTGTTATTATCAATAATATTTTTGGACACAACTGAATAATTTGGGATGCTACATTTTAAATTGTTTTTATTCCAGTCTTTAAACGACGCTACGTTTGCCCAATAAAAGAATATTTTTATCTAAACAATTAAATTTGAAAATAACATCATATTTATAAATTTTGTCTTACAGTTTTAACTAAATTTAAATTATTGGAAGTTTTAAAAATAACCCCAATGCCATTTTTATTTTAAAAATAGTTTATATAGCATGCTTTTTTTAAAAAAAGGTAGCACCATAAACATTTATTCTATAGGCTTATTAATTGGGTAAGTGTTGGTTATCGTACTTAATTGAAATCAATCTGATTTTTATATTTTAAAAATAAAATTGAATGGGTAAGAATTTATAAAAAGGATATTAACAAGTTTGTCAAGATTATCTTTATGATTTTCCAGTGTCTCGATGTAGAAGCTCATATTTATGCTTTCATCCATCTACCCATTTCATTCCAATATTTTTAAGTCTTTGAGTGGAATTCGATTCGATGTTGCTTTACTGTTTTCAATGGTAGCACAATTTTTTTTGTAACCAAATTGTATTTGAAATTGAAGTATTCCGTATTGGCGGTGTCTAGTGCATCAGGTATGACCGGTTAACTTAGTTGTAACTATTTCGTGTTTCTCAAAATACAAACAAAGTAGGCCATGACGCGTATCTGGTATTGGGCAGAACTCCAAATGGTAAAACGATGTTATCGAATTCCTCTGGCGGCGGCTAAACCTGCGCAATTGTGGATCTGGCGGGTACACAGGAAGACACTTCACGGGAGCACTAATTAGACCCCTGCACACGTTCATACATGACCTACACGTAAATAAAATAAGGAACAATTAACGTCCGACAGGTGCGGAAAATACACACTGTTGTTAACCGTTGATGCTATAAATCTCGTTGATTGTTAGCATGCTCAGAACCCTAGCATAATAGCTTCCCTACATGAATATACATTTCAAATTACCACTAAATATTTTAAAATAAGTTAATAATGAAAGATTCATTTTATTGCAGAACATTTAATCAAGGTAAACGAGTACGAAAAATTGAACATTTTAAGCGACGTTACGCAAGGGATTACGCAAAAAATCATGTTGAGATAAAAGAGAAGGAATCACTTAGGGAAAATAATTGTAGACAAAGAGGAACAAATAATTGTGAAATATATTTACGAAGAAGATTGGAAATTCTCAACTGGAAGCCGCGTAATTATTTCCCTTGACGGGACAGTAGCCAATAATTAAAATTGTAATATTAAAAATGTGGTGAAAACCAACATTAAAACCGTGTTCTGTGTTAAAATCTACCAACATTTTTGATGAAAGTTTTCCTTCTTCTTTTTCCTGTACTAACAAATTATATAAATTTATTTCATTATTACTCGGAACGTTGCTCTGTCCACCACAATGACAGAAACCCTTCATTATTCGCAACTTCGTCATTTCGACAATCAAACGTACACATGCGACAGGAATGGAAGGAATAATCAACCTTGTACGTAGACCCATATTCAGCAGTAAATATTTATGAAATTCACATTATATTGTGTTATTGGCACCGTCCCACTTCCCCTGCTCGCATTAAATGTTTTTAATTCAATGACAATGTAGTAATCTCATTTGTTACTAAAGAAAGTATTATTAATCAAAAATGAATTCAGTTAATCGTAGGACAATACTAAAATGTGTATCGAACCTTCCTCTTATCTTCAAATTCGTCAAACTATATGTTGTGCGAATTCAAATATTAAAATTCATTGAAATCTGTTCAACAGTTTTATTTGTATATATAGCTAGCATATATGTAAAATTTGTGACTACGTTGTGAAATACGAACTGTAGTAACTTATAATGATGTAAATCATTGACGACATGCTATATACAATCTGATTGGTTCAGATCATCTGGCTAATCAGTAATAAATTTTGTTTGTTACGTATCTGGAGCAGATATTAAGCTGTGATTTTAAAAAAGAAATTAAATGTCTCATGTTAGAATTTGTTGGCTAATATATATAGTAATATATCGTCTTGGTTTGAGTTAATGAATATAGTTGAGACAGTAGCGTTGTTGCTGGTTGGAATAACTATATTGTATCAATATTTTATTTTGAATACATTTTCAGTAATAAATATAGGAAACTAAATTAAATATATAAAAATCATAAAAGTAAGGCCACTTGTAATTCTATTTCACTGCAAAAAAATTATTAAACATAAATTTTGATTTAAAATTCAGAAAACAAAGGTATTAAGTATTCTCATTAAAACAATTTTATTTTTACATAATTATTATGAGCTTCAGTACAGCTACATCCTCATTCAAAAGGCAAATAATTCTAAAATCGTGTTAATTTTAAAAAGTCGAAATTTGTGTTGCAATTGTTTATTTTGGGGAGGTTTTCTTTGTACGAGATAAGACTCAAGAGCGTGAAATAGGTTGGGCAGCGAGGCGTAGGAGGTGTTTTTGTCGCGGTTAGGACAGCCAGCGCAATTTCGGCGTGGATTCGAGCAGGAATCCAAACATGCAGCCCTCGACGAAATTGCCAAAACCGATTCACGCTCTCGGTAATTAGCGTCTGGATTCCAATTCAGTCAGTTGATCTGCCAGGAAATTGGTTATTTAAGTTTCAAAACGAAATATTTATTATGCTCTGTACATATGCTGTTGAAATTACAGGACTTATTTTTGCACTTGCACTATAAAAAAAGTAACTAACACGTTATGTTCTTGATTAGTGTACGCAAGTATTAACAAAGGAATTACGCTGAGAAATAAATTAGTAGTTGTGTGTAACCCTCATTAATATATATATATATATATATATGTAAAACGTGAGAGTGTATTTTGTTTTTCCATTCAACATTTATTTAAATAAACCATTGTCATTATATCTGAATTCTTAATTTCGAAATTTGTTTGAATAAAAACAAATCAGACAACGTTTCATGATTTCGTCAATAGGTAATATATTCGGATATAACTAAGTGCTAAGAAAAACGATACGATTTATAAAAACCTTTTTGTAACACGATTGCGTTAAAAAAACGTACACTACAACAATTAAACAGCAATTCGCCAGCAAGAAGCGTCAGAAACGTTCCAAGTTACGGCATTTTAGACACTCACAAGAATACATAGTTTTCGGATTCTTGAATGCCGCTATTTTTGGCGTCAGGCGTTTTTGCCTACCAGTATGTAACTATCATTAAAAATATTTTTTCATCCAAATATATGCCAATATAAGTGCACGGCGGTCAGAATGCAGTTAATTTCTTTCTTTCTTTCCTTCGGTTGTGCCTCTTCAATCTTCACTTATTATTCTGTTCATAATGAGGAATCGTCGAAACTACGTAAATGGGTCCTAACAATTTTTTTATTGTATATCTTTTGTTCTACCTTTGCGTTAAGTTTCTCTATGATATATTCGACGGAAAATTTCACTTCGATAAGTAAGGAGTTCACACTTATTAAATTCTTTCCAAACTTCGTCTATAAAATTTCTGTGCCGTAAACTTGAGTGTTTTTTTAAAAATCCAAATGCTATTATATTGAATTTTAAGTTAAATGTTTGTTATGAATCTCTCAACTCCTTTTGTTCTTGTTCATAGGACATCTGAAACAAGACTACTTAAATTATTTACTATTGAAACTTTTAATATGGTTCCAGTTCATACATTTTATATAGACCTATGAACCAGATTCCGTGTCCGAATTTCTTCAAAACGTAAACACCAAATATCCAGATAACTTCTCCAACAATATCACCTTACTTGAGGTTGACATAAACAGCAATTTTGGTTTAATTAACACATCAACCGTTTATCAAATCTTCCATACAGTCTAGCGTTTAGGGGAGCTCGCATTTGATCCGCATGAAGTAATATTACGCCACCAAATCTTCAGTGCCTTCAAAGATAGAAAATAATATGATTAAATCACCAAAAACATAATTCTAAACGTACTTTCCTCGAATACACAAACTCAACTCAATTCTCCACCTTGCCACGACTGTACTGATATAGAACCCGAACAAATATACGAAACGTATCTTCCCCATCTGTTTACGGTTGTAATTAGACTCCTTCCCAACCTACGCAATATCCACGTCCATCACTTAAACTTACCCTCACAGTACCTCGTCAAAATCAGGTGCCAGTAGGAATAGTTACCATGTCTGTACTATTCTTAAATCTTCTGTAATACTCAAGAATACTTCACAAAAATCAATAACAAAATAAAAGAAAACATTACCTGCTTCTCCTACCGCATCGAGTCGTAGAACATAGAATAATTCCAAATCAACCTGATTTGTCAGAAGCTGAACACCATTTCGGATATCTCTGTGAGAACACGTCCTACAGTCCAGTCAAAGACCTGTAGACACCATCGTCAAACTACCACACATTTGCCTACTTTCATTTATATTTATTACGCCATATCTATATGCACGAATGTGTACGAATGTTAGTAAGCCTATGTATGTTTGCATGTCTGATGTACATATTTTCTTGAGAGAGAGAGAGAGAGAGAAGGAGAGAAGGAGAAGGAGAGAGAGAGAAGGAGAGAAGGAGAAGGAGAGAGAGAGAAGGAGAGAGAGAGAAGGAGAGAGAGAAGGAGAGAGAGAGAAGGAGAGAGAAATGAGAGAGGGAAGGAGAGAGAGAAGGAGAGAGAGAGAAGGAGAGAGAGAAGGAGAGAGAGAGTGTTGGCTATGCTGCTGTGTGACTGTTACAGTCTAATATCCTGGTCCGAAAAATATTTTGAATTCAACACTTCTTCGTCGGCCGATTTGAGGTACAGGTTTATCTCTCTAGGAGAAGGAGGGCAGAGCCCCAGAAAAGTTAAACAGCTTTCTCTCCAACATGAAAACCACAGAGCTTCAATTTCATGTAAGACACTGACTTTCAGTCATTTTGTTATACACATAACGTATTTTGACACATGACAAATCATCCTTCTTTATTAATTAATATACCACCAAATATATGGTTTTACGTTTATTTAGAACTGAGTTGGGCTTCGGCCAAGGGACAAACAGACCCCTCTATTACTCGGACTGAAGCCAAGGTCCACTCTAGCAGTTTGGACTTGGCCTAATAAGTAAAAGTTATAAAATGTACAGTTCTACGCAAGATAACAATTAAATTAATTTTTTTTTAGGGCAACAGGCTACATGAGGGTGATCCACATTGGGCAACTCCCCTTTAATAGCATAGGAAGGGATTAGAAAGGGGGGATGCGGAAGGGTAGAGGAAGGTAGCCAAGGGTTACTAGGGCCCCCGGGCTATGGTTTAAGGATCCTACCCGGCATTCGCCTAAAGAAATGCAGGGAAAACCCTAGAAAAACCTGCATCGGGTAGGTCGGGCATTTGGTACTTGTCCCACGCCCTTCCGATGACGGGAGAGGAGTTTGCTGTGGGGACGCAGCTTACCCCTCGCCATGCCTTGGCCTGTTTAGGAGGCAGCTGGCCGACTATTCCAATAGGAATAGCGGACAACTGTTGCCGTATGCCCAAGGTCTGCGACCCCGGAACATACACCCTCAAAACAGACCAAGGTGCCTCGGCATGTGGGAACCTTAGTTCAAAAAAACCAGAGAGATGTGAGAGCATCCCCAAAGGTAGCCCCCGCCAGAGCTCTCTGGGAAGGTTCACCTGCGAGAAATCCTCTCGCAGGCTTCCTTGGTAGTCGCAGGCTTCCTTGGTAGCACAATTAAATTAACAATTTGTCGTGTCTATAGGTCAAGTTTCTTAGTTTCCACCTGTGAGACTTAAAACAAATCTGACCATTATTGGTACAAGAATTGTAACTATTCGTTTATAATCAGAATGTATTATTACCAAAATATCAGCAGCTTATGATAAATAATAACATTTTTTAAATCAAAAAGTATCTTAACTAGTAAATATCAGAATTCGTATCATTAACTACAATTATGTCTAAATATTTTGTTACACGTTACATTTCAAAGTAAATGAAACAATTGGTTCTTTGAATAAAAAAATTCTATTGTAACTGAAAGCGACAGAAGTGATATTGTTCATACTATTTTTTAAAGTGAAAACAAACAATTGTCAACATGTAAATTGGCTATTAAAACAATTTGTTTTAAATAACGTGTAGTTTTCCGGTAAGACGTTTTTGAATATGAAACGCATTATCGTTGTATCTAAATTTTTCCCAACTTTCTTTCAGAAGTCTTACCTTGGCTTCGCTTTCGCGTCTTATCCTCGTTATGAATGTTATAGTTATTCCAATAGTAACATAAAATGTAGTTAGTTTTATTTGCAAAAACTATTAAGTTATAAGTGAATATAATTATAAACACGCGGTCAGAAATAGGCCTAATATGGAGTGATAAAATTATGGAAGTTAATTCATAGATCTAAAAATTGTTTCGACTAGTTTCGTAGCTCTGAGGCTGACTAATGTGAATCGAATACTATAGGTCCATCGCTCGAAAGCCGTAGAAATATTAGTTTTATTTTTTGGTTCCCAGTTAAAATGATTATTTTTATGTAGCTGCGTACTATTCGTGAAACGGAAAAAGGTATTTTTTGTCGATTCTATGAGAAAACCATAATAGTCTAATATTTGTCTCAGAAGTCGAGCCGATAACTATCTCAGCCACCAATCACTTCCAATCCATTAGAAATAATTTTGCAAAGTTCACCTTCATTTATTGGACTTTAGTCGACAGTTGACGGAAAATGAGAAATTTGTCTGTGTCCACTTATTCCCATTAGTGTTAAAGTGAAGTTCACAAGGTTGAATGCAATGAAAAATTTAAAATAGAATATATAGAGTACATTGTTTCTCTGTTCCAAGGCAGTGGAGCTGACACGCTAATTCCTATTAATTGTTTTGTCTCCTAATATCTCATTATGTTAGGTTGTTTGCTTCTAATTCTGCAGCCTTACAGAGATGTACCCCCTCATTCACGTTCCTTTTATTTTCCAAATTACAAACTTCATCAATACAGAAAATTACATCAAATCAATACAATTTAGTTGTAACTGGTTTTGTTTTATTTAGAAATTTTCTGAAGTATTACAGGTAAATATAATAAATATGGGAAATATAAAGACAATTTACCTCTTAACTACGGTCTATTAAATAATTTAATTGTCACACAGGGAACGATACAGAGTTTCTCTCAGACAGCGCTTCAAAGTGACAAACATTATTAAAAGTTTTTGTGTTAGGCCTAATTCTACCTGGCTCAGAGCGAGTCATTACTGGAGCAGCGAGGAGGAAGTTCCAGGCGTCCTCGAGCCAACTGCAAATCGCTGTCAGACTCTGGAGATTGATGACCTCCTCAGAGAGCACGTCAATCCACCACGAAGTCTTCATTAGACTCTTTATTCCTGTGAAATGAAACTCATGACAGGTTATATTGCAATTTTTCAGGCAATTTTATTTACAGTTAAACATATATTCTCATCGATTGCAAAAAAAAATTATTATGACTGACGCTTTAGTGTACTTAACAGTCGGTAACTGATGGATTATTATTAATTTGTAAAAAAAACTAGGTTTTCTTGTAGTAGTCCGAACTCATAACAAAGAAACGTACAGAAAGATTGTATAATAATAGGAGACGATTTCACCGTAGCAAAACACCGAAAGTGTACTTAGATTATTCTATGCAGCTGCATTGAAATTTGGTAAACGCGGATTATTAAAAAGTTTTATGCTAACTTTCAGCGCTGTTTTTCTAAAAGCTATACCAGGAATTAAAAAGGGGCTATTTGTCACATTACGAGAAAGTCAACAGCAGGCTAGACTATTTCGGAGAATAGACTATATCAAACAAAATTTTCAAGAATGGTAAAATCAACAAAACAAAACCCAATTTATACAACTGAAATATACGAAATAAATATATAAACTTGGTCTGGATTCCTGCGCATAGCTGGTAACGAGAAGGCAAATACTCTGATACCCCTCCCTGAGCGCAGACAATAACGGATACTTTCACCGGAATTTTCGTACACTCGCTGAACACTTTCATATTAGCAATACACCAAGAAGACATCAAGTAATAATAGCAGATCGCTACATACACACCTTACGCATATCTACATTTTGTCAAAATCAGTTCTACCTCTCACAATCATACTCAAAAATTTCCCCTGCTAGAAGTGTAACGAAATACGTACGAAGACAATAGCTAACAACTCAGTTAAAGACTTTCTGTTCAAAATATGCTGCCAGAAAGGGAATCATTGAATTAAGCACGTTACTCTAAACTATCAGATTTAATAATGGACATAGGTGGTACTTTGACTGTAACTTTAATTATATTATGTAACTAAATTGTAACTTTTGAAGGTCGCCATTAACGATACTTGTTGACGTCACTATAATAAAAAAATTAGAAGAATTTATATATATACTCATTACATTAAATGACAACTGGAAACGCGTAGAAGTATATTCTTCACAAGTATTATGCATGATTACAAGCATAAATCAAATTGTAAGTAGGAAAAATAACATCTAGTCTAATAGATAAAGCAGAGTGTTTATATATATTGTGGTAATTAAAAGGAAATTAGTAATTAATAACAAAAATTTGGACTCGAATTGTTAGCGGCAGGAAACACACAAGTTGCACACAAGAATGGGAAATAATGCCACAGGTTTGGGGTATTGTAGGCTGTTGGTTCGCTAGAAGCAAGGTGTGCGCTAGTCGTCGTCGAGATATAGCCGAGTAAAGTAGTCGTTGAATTATAGCAAAATAAAGTCAACTTCGAGATATAGCAGAGTAAAGTCGTCGTGTAAAGATTGCTGTGGACGGAAAAAAGTCAAATATTCAGAGATACATGTGATAGAACATCTAGAAAAACCATTGCCTTCGATTGTGGGAGACCTGGCCACTGCATCCAGCGTCTAATAATCTTCAGAACGAGCGAGCAATATTTCCTTATCGAATAGACCAATTTAGGTCATACCAACAGTGTTTATTAGAATCAGTGATAAAATGGCATGTATATAAAGTGTGTGTGTGTGTGTACAAACGAGCCAAATTGCCCTGATTACCAGAGACTGTAAGTTACAATTTCACAAAATTCATATTTGTAAACTTTTAAGTAAAGGTAATTATCGTCAGATTTCAGATTTCGAATGTCGTTCAGAATTTAAAGTTAATATCGTATGTTTTTCTTGTTTGCATTGTAAATAATACATTGATGAAGTATGTCCATAATAGCTTCATAAAAATTTAAGTGTTAACAAATAGTTCTTTTATTAAAAGACCCAGTAAACGACCCTGAGTAAGAGTAAATTGCAAAATATTAATTAATAGTATAAAAATTGAAAGTTAATTTTTGATAACTTATAAAATTTCCTTTGATAATTTTTGGTGCAATAATAAAATTAATTTTGTTTGTTTATTTTAAAAAAGTCTTAATTATTATTAAATCATCTTATCATTTTAATAGTTTAAAATCATTACAAATTGGAAACTCAACGTCAGGCAATCTGTCATTTTATCATCCTTTCATTTAAAATTATTACAAATTGGCACCTCAACGTGGGGCTATGTGTCATTTTCTGATTTTAATAGATAAAATACACGTGTTTCTTGTGACCAGGAAACAAACACTGTCGGGGTGAGACACGACTACCACCCCCAGGAGCGGGGTGGAAAAATTCAAACTTGATAAAATGACCGATATTTGAGTCTGGAAAATACTTTTTGGAGTCAAAGAGATTGATTATGTTTCTACCGATGTTATCTGTGTATAATTTCAATAGCTTAAAGCATGGGAGAAGAGCACCCTTTAGGTGTGGAGGTGGAGGAACGTTATAAGACATAAAAATAATGCAAAAGCAACATATATTCGAGTCCAATCCGAGGTTATAGATATATGACAACCCGGAAAACGCTGACACCCAGATATTAGTAAATAAAATACGCGCATGATATACTGAATGTTTAATGAAAAATCATGAATAATTAAATATTGAAATTGAAAAATACTTTATGAACATAGCGCTCTTATATTGTATAGAGAACTTTCATTACCCTGATAGACTTGGGAAGGCCAATTATTGGGATCAAAGTAATCAGCTATCGTCATATTTAACTAACTATTATAACTTATAATAGATTAACAGGAGCGGATGTCTGAAAATTAAAAAAAATTCAAATAAAGCTCTATATTTAAAGGTTCAAAAGTGCGGGAATGAATTCTATTTGAGCTTTTTCAAATTTAACTGCACCTTGCGGGTCTCACTTTAACACTAATGGGAGTGAGGGGGAAAAGACAAATTGCCCAATGTCCGTGAACTCTCGACCAGTGTCCGATAAATAAAGGTGAACTTTGGAAAATTATTTCTAACTCATGGGATGAGATTGCTGGCTGAGATATATGCGAGTGGACAGCTCAACATCTGATTCTCAATAGACTACACCAATCCAGATTACTTCATGCTACTATATTAACCTATACCCTTATATGCGTTATATAACATATGCATTGTCCGGCATATTTTTCATAGACACATTTGTTTGAATTTTTCGCACCAGTATATTCTCTAGTTTATTATTGTGCATGGAACCCCTATTAAACTTCATTTACAAATATTTTAAATAATTGTTGCGGTGTGTAGCTTATGGACGCCACACTTCAGCCAACTTCCATATTTGGAAGACAGTAAACTCTTTGGTACATCTGATGGTGTTACTCTTTAATTTGGTTTCTCCCGGCTGATATTCTCTTACTTCGTCTTTATATCACTATTTTTTCGCAAAGAAATTGACTCAAAGCACGTGGGTTTCAGTTAACTTTACGTTCTAAGAAGATCATAGGATTATCAAAATTCTGTCCTGTGAATTTACAAATTGCTTTTCAGAACTAAAATATCAATATTTTCACGATATTTGACCATTTAATGTACGCTGTTCAGTGTACAGCGACAAGCATTCTTCGTGTTCCCTGTCCTGTAAAAATATGACCAATGATTGGAGGCAGGCTTACACGTATTGAAGTTTTGAGAATCCACAGTAAACGTTCTCCCTGAGGCAAAGCTGGTATGATCCATGTAATTAGAACGTCTGACTAACCGCTCTCAGACGCCACGTTTGCCTTATGATTAAAAACCTTTTTGTCATATCTTCAATGTGTTAGAATTATAATAATGCGTTAAAGAATAAAAATCTAGTAAATAATTAAATATTGATTGTGTTGACGAATAATATACTTTTTAACAAAGCATTTCAAGTAATTTATTTGAATTATTTTTAACTTAGTTAAACGTAGACAATAAACAGATAAAAGTGCTGAATTAACATTATTTGTGATGTCTTTGTCTTCCTTAATTAATAAAGCTGTGATACTGTTATCATTTGGCTTGTTACTGAATTTCGCGATACTTGCAAACAAGTTGTGTTGAAAAACGAGTTCTATTAAGGCAATGTAGCCATTAGAACTAAAAGTCACGTAAGAATATATTTTTCAGGAGTAGGAGAGTATACAATAGATGGATTGTATCGCGACCCGAATCGATTTGGATGGCTTAATTCGTAAAGAACTCACATAGTAAGCGGCAGGTCGCTATTCGATTCCGGTCCAGTCGAGATTTTCACATCATGATACTTTATTTCAATTTCATGGTCTACAAGCAGAGTTTTGATTGAAGCTGCTTCTTTTCTTTCTGTATATTATTATTTTACAAATTTATTAAAATAATTTCTTCTAATTTTTAAAATTATTGTTCTCAGAGTTTCATAGAGTGGCAACATTTATACAATATGTTGTATATTCATATTATCATCATCACGTGTGGCTGTTTTCTGTGTTATCCGGACTAAATTCCCAGTCTGTTACTTCACGATTGTAGACGATCCAAAAGTTGGTTCCCAATACACTGCATCCATAAATATCTAGACAACGTATTCAGTTCAGTCAACAACTTAAAATACTCTTGGTCTCTCCCAAGCCTGGTAACCATTTACAATCTAGATCAGTTCAAATTATTATAAAAAAAATACATCAAACCTAACACTGTTAAAATTGAAAGCTTTTGAACTGCAGTTTATACAGAGTTAAGAAATGAAGAATAATGAAATGGCATAAAAATTTAGGAACGTTAGAGCTAGCTTCGGGTCCCGATACAGGTGGAGGACACATTAATAGAAGTTTCAGTGGAGGGCGTCAACGACAGCTTTTAAAGAACACATATCAGAACGAATACTATTTGACGTAAAAAATACTATCATATGAAGAGTATTGTTAGAATAAAACAACAAATGAACGTAAATATTGCCTTTATATGTTAATATGAAGAAGAGACGTTTTGTTTTGAGGTGTAGTAAATACAGTTTTTTTCGGGTAATATGGAAATACCCTTCTTAGTCTCTAACAAGGATACTGTCAAGATAATGATGTGTGAAAATGAATTTATGACAAATAAAAATATTCTGTTGTGATTTTTATGTTTTTATTTTTTTTATGGCAACAGGCTACATGAGGGTAATCCACTTTGGGCAACTCCCCTTTAATAGCATAGGAAGGGATTTGAAAGGGTGGATGCGGAAGGGTAGAGGAAGGTAGCCAAGGGATAACTAGGGCCCCCGGCCTATATTTTAAGGATCCTACCCGGAATTCGCCTAAAGAAATGCAGGGAAAACCTGTATCAGGTAGGTCGGGCATTGGGTACTTGTCCCACGCCCTTCCGATAGAGGGAGAAGAGTTTGCTGGCGAGACGCAGTATTCCTTCTCCGTGCCTCGACCAGTTTAGGAGGCAGGAGGAGTGCTATGATAATTAAAATATGGTGAATAAAGACTTTATCAACATTTGATGTTTCCAGATGTATTTATACTTCTATGTTTTAGATTTATTTTCGAATTTCATTAGAAACAATTGGTAAAATATAAAAATCTACCAGAAATCTACTGAAAGTTGATTGGTAACGGATTAGTACAATCGATACAGGAATTTTGTTTAGTAAAGGATAAAAAAAACTAATTGTTTACTAACAGAATCTTTTCCAATCAATTAAAATGATAATAAATTACACTCCAATACTGAAGTCGGGAATGTTTTTAAACTCATTTATATTTATTATGCTATGGTACAGGAATTTTTTAAGACTTGTTTAAATAGCCTATTTAATTAGATATTTTGTTTGAATTTACATTCAGGTGATTTCGTAATCAAATAATACAACAGAAATGTAAAATAATTTCGAGCTAATTATAACGTGGCAAAATAATTATCTCTCATTTCTCTTTCTTGATCTACGTGAAGCACTTGTCCATTTTTATTGCGAGCAATAGTACGCTGATTAGTTTCTTACTAAAACTTTTACAACCGTCAGTGTAAATGTTAATAGTCTCTGGCAGAGAAATTCCGAGTAAATTAGCATCCTTAGTTCGGGAAAAGCCGAGGTTCTTCACTGCTGCTGAAGCACTCACGGCTCTGTTGAATGCTGATGGCGTAATTAATGCTTGAAAATAAAATATGGGAGAGTTTTCATGCTGATGCAATTCAACAGTTTGCTCACCTGGTCGACACCGTTGGGTTCTGTTCTGGTGATGATTGAGTTAAGGACGCGCCGCCTGAACTTCGAGTGTAAGGTGCTCATTAGCATTCCATTATGACGCAGACCCCGGAAAATCATCGCTCTCTTTGCTTCTGAGAATTGAATTGCCTTGTACGCCATTACAAGAGCTCTGAAATAACTCTGTAATAAAATATGAAGAGAGAGAGGCGACAATATTTTGAAGTAAAAAAAATACGAATCTGATGGAAAAACCTAACTTTGTGATTGAATATTGACGCTGAGTTTAATTAATTTTCGAAGGTAAATATTTAATCTCTGTATGTATTAAATAAAATATATATTTTTGAGCATATTGTGTCCTACAGTATTACAGAGGCAAAACGTTTCGATGCTATTCGTGATACAATTATTATCACAACTAACTACTCCTTGGCACGACAGCCCGTGAAGGGCCTTGACTTACCGAGACGACTGTCAGACTGTCATCTTACATGAAACATTCTGGATATGGCAGTCACGCGTGGTCAGTGTGTCTTAACTCCAGGACGAGCACAAACATCCATGGCCATGCCTGGATTCGAACCCGGAACCTCTGCAATGCGAGGCACAGCATACAGGCCGGCATTTATTATTATTAGATCTTCAAAATGATCACGTAGTTCTTGCTGTGAACTAGAAATATTCTCGGAATAATGTAGTTAAGAAAAACAAAAATTTTAAACTGTCAATTAATGTAAATATTTTTGAAGGTTAATTGTATTTGGATGCAAATACACAGTAATTATAATTGATTTGAGATATTTAATTATTTATTTCAATTATTTTAATATTGAGAGATTCCAAAACGTTCAGAAAAAAACTGGCATTATACAAACTTTAAAAACTACGTTTAAAATTATTTTCCCCGCATGTATTAATTTTTAGTTTGAAAAACAGACTTCGGACGCAGGAATGTCTATATTGATTTTACTCAATAACTGGGGATTTTACACAACGTTTCTGCAATCCTTGTTGCTTTCGATTAAAAAACGCAAGAGCCGTGTAGTTCTTAAGGTTCTTGAATTCTTCGAGTTTTCTGTTAATTGACTATTTATTTATCTAATTAGTTATTCTTTAAGTAGACATTTTATTTAAATTATTTGGTTTTAATATTTTGTTGCAAATAATTAGCAAACGAAAACTGTTTGTATTCATTTACTTAGCTTTGAAAAATTTAACGGACAGAAGCTGAAAGAAAATGCTATGTTTAGGTTCTCACATCCGCTTGTAATTGAATAATATTACTATCCCAATATACAATACTGAGCCTCGGTTGGTGATCATTAATTTAAAAGGGCCATGGGCGACGCAGTTAATTTTCAATTTAAATTTCACAATGTTACATCTAACCATCAATTATTACAAATAGAGTTTGTACACAATTTGTGCTAATATTCAGTTCTATATCAATACAAAAGTATTTAATTCTACTGAATCCCTATATCATCATATAAATAGGAAGAACGTATATGTCAAATGTTGACTATAATTGCAGTATTAATTAATACGTTAACATGAATTATTATTACGGCTGTTTAATTGAGTTAGTTAATTAAACAATGTCATTTTAATAGTAAATAATTAGAGTATATTTTCCTCAGTGATAATTTATAGCCACCACATGAACAAAGCGCGAAGGTAAGAAATGCCGGTAGTGGCTTTCCTCTGTGCCAACTGTAAAATAACGCAAAAGAAGGGGGCCTGCTAAACTAAGTGAAATGAATGAAAGACTTAGCTCCGAAGTTCCTGTTTTTCTTTTCTGAGGCATAATTGTGAGTAGTGAGTCGGGTGATTTCAGAGTAGAATATAAAATTCACAGATTCAAGACAGAAAACGTAAAAGAGTTTATTAATAATGTGAATATATCAAATTATTATGAGAAAGAAATTTTTCTATATTTACTTTTATTTTTACTTAATTATCTAGTAGACCTATAATTATTTATTTTCTATTGCTACCCTTCGACTTCAAGCAACAATACTTGTCTACTTACTTGCTGACTAGGCCAGCGCAATTATTACTGATCTACGATCGTAATTAAACTGGTAGTTGCGATTTTTTAAAATGTCTGGTGAACAATCCTAAAGCCTTCAGGTGAGGACGATGTCATTGCTCACCATCGAAACGTTGTGACCTTACCAAATTGACAGTTATTTACTCACACTAATCGAATTTTACATAATAGATTACATTTATTTGTATGAATTTAATAATATAACAAAACTTGCGGAAACTAGAAACACAGAACTACTGAAGTGATTATTCGTCATCACAGTAAAACTTGTTATTAAATAAAAAATATTACCTTTTATAAATATTTATTTAAAAGATTCAAATAGAAATAAGATTGTAATTAAAAGTTTTGATAGCTGGGAGTTTGAAACCTATTCATACTTTCGAAGGCTTTCCTGGTGAGGCTGCTGAAAAAAGAGTTCTCCAGTTTCACAAGGGTACCAACAACGATTAAACCGCGACGTTTAGACGACTGAAAAATTTGTTAGAGGCCCAGAAGATTACGACATAGGTTTCGGTCGTCTAAACGTCTCGGTTTAATCGCTGTTGGTACTCGTGTGAAACCAGAAAACTGTTCATATGTTGTATTCAACTCATTTCTCTTTCCACAGACGGTTGCGAATCAGTAATGACATTTTACTAGATTATTTAACCTTTCAGATTGATGTTTTAGTGTTACTCAATTTATTACTATAATTCACCTGTCTGGGCCCATTTAATGTGTATTTTTGCGTTTCATAATGATAAAGGAAAAATTTGCGACTAAAGGACTGATAGTAAATAACACAAATTCAATACTTTTTACGAAGAGTAATGATAGTAGGGGGACCCACTATACATTAAATAAAATTTCTAATTGGCTCCGACGTTCGGTGCCTTCTAAACACAATGTCTAAAATCTGGGTTCAACGAAGTTATTTTTATTTTTTTCTGGAAATATATTTTTAAAAAGAATTATTTATCTTTGTATCTGAAGATCGTACAGTTGTTTTACAAAATATAGTAAAGTTTAATTCGCATGCAGGGTGAGACTTGATTCAATCAATTAACCCCCCTCCCCCCCCCCCCGTAAACTAGTACTTTTATGTGAGTTCATTTATAATATCGGGATGTGGTGGAACGATGTATAATAGGAGACATTCACAACCGCAGGACGCGTGCAAGATATATTGAACGCCTGATCTCTCCTATTGTTTTGAAACTGAGTAGTTGTACCATGGTTTATGTTTCAAATAATAAAGATTCTAATTTGTCAATAATAATTCGTAATAAACGACTGAAAGTAGAGGAATGCTCGTATTTTTGGTGCAGAATTTTATTCAGTTTCACTTCTATCAGGCTACGCTGGTTTGAAATAGAGAAAGAAGTCTATGGTCTTAATTCCATTCGTCTTTCCAGTTTCCGCTGTCAGCGAGCACAAAAGATTAGAAAGCTGAGTTGGCTACTTTGAGTCCCTTGTGCTTTTAGATAAGAGAACTGTTCCGTTCAGGAAGGCGACGTGCCAGCATCAATTTATGACATTCAGAGTACATCCTAATCTTGACAGGAAATTCAATTCGGCAGATATAAATTCGATAATAAAGCATATTAGTAGAAGTGAAATCAGTAATAAGAAATAAAGTCTGTAATTACGAGAATCTTACAATAATGTTACAAATCCACAGTGTATTGATGTAATAAAGAATGCAGACTTTCTCAGTGTAGAGAATGAATAGAATCTTCTCGGCCTTCTAACCCAGTGAAATGTGTAATTATTTGTCAGAGTTTTATAATTTGGCTGCAGTTGGTTAAGCATAACATAACTAAAATATTTTCATCCAAATTACACCAACCGTACCACCCTGGATGAGTGGAACACTCAATTCATTGTCGTTGGTAAAATGCTGATCGACAATTGCGTGTTTCGAGTGACGTATCACTTAATAAACTAGTCATATATTCCTTTAGAAATAATGAATAGTATTATTACTCCGACAGGAATATTTATGACACACATCCTATCGGAGTTTTATCAGTTTCGATTTATAGCTCCCTAAAATAAATTAACAGCAATAATATATAAAGAATTGGTTGTTTGACTCTGTTTCAGGGTGTTATTACGTTTATAGTAATTGAAATTATACTAAAATTTTATCAATTGAAACATATAATGGCCACAGAAACATGAATTCAAAATCATTCAAAAATATTGAGAACTATGATACAGATTGAAAAGACCTTGGCCGAATAATTTATATTATAAAAGAATCCCTGTAAAGACAACTAATAACGGCCAGTATAACATACAGTAATAGAAAATATTTTTATAAGAAGATGTCTGAAGTTAAAATTATCATGACAGTGGCTACGACTATATAATACAATAATTTTTATTAAAAATATATTATATTCACGTAAAAACTAATTTATTTTCGCAGAAATAACTAAAAAATATATTTTTTTAAATTACGCCAAACTAAAATCTGGTATCTGTTGTTTCTGAAGCCATGAGGCTGACCGTTTCCCCAAATTACGGCTTTGAGAGTAGAAAAAAATTATATTTTTAAAAATTAATGGGCCCAAATACTTTCTCTCTTACCAGAGAAACAAAGGCATGAATTAGGCAGATATAGCGTTCAAAATTATAAAAAGGCCATCCTGTTTATGATTTCGGAAAATATACTTTTCGCATCTTCTAGACGGAGTGGATAAAAAAGGTCAAGGTTATTGTTTAAAACTGTAGAACTTTTTATTTTTATTTAACTCGATCCAACTCTATTTGACAGAGATAATGTATTCGTGCCGATGCATTATTATCTTTAACTCGTCCTCAACCTACCAAGAATTAAATTACCTATCCTTTGGAGGGCGACGAAGAAATATGATTTGACTGACGGAGTTGTTTATATATTTTAATGGATTGAATGTTTGGATTGGATGTTTAGGAACTAACGAGTAGTTAATTTAATATGTTTAACGTTTTACAAACTGAAATATAATAAGAACGTGAATCTTATTATTTATATTTTATTTCTCTCATAATTTTTCTTAAAGGTTGCAATAAATCGTCTCCTCACTCAGTGCAGTCTACTTATATAAATAATTTCTCTATTTTCATGATTTTAAGTATTCGTAGTATTCGAAGTGTTCCTCAGTTACATCATATTTAATTTGAAAAAACTTTTTTCTGCGTCTCATTCTTCTTTTTATCCCCCTAGTGATCCTGTCAAGAATAAAAGATTAACATTTAAATTAGCTTACTCAAATCTTTGAGAAACGTGAAATTTTATATTACCATATACATTATTGCCTACGTTATTTCAACAGAAGACAGAGTTTATAAAGATTTTATACGAGACAAATTTATTGTTTCACGAAAAAAGTTGGAGTCTGTGTGAAGCATTTTTATTTTTACGCAATATATTTCAGAGGAAATCCGCTTTTCGTTTCTTAATTCTCGCTTCTTTAGCGAAAAGTTTCTTTGTAATTTAAATACCTCGCGATATGACTCGGGAATCTGCTAAACTTAAACGAAAGTCCGTGCCGTTTAATTTGAAATTTGTTTCAACAGCTCTCAACGCGTTATCCGAGAGATTGTAGACGGTTTAATAATTGGAAGTCTCAGTTCCTCCAAGAAATCAGATTCTTTAATAGCGACTCCAGATTTCTGCGCCAGGAATGTCACAACTTTGTGAGAAGTTAGTAGACATTCAAGTCCTTTAGAAGTGGTAATGCCTCTCTACGTTGCCGGAAATTAAAAGGGTTGACGGCTGAAAGCATTTCGAAGTCATCTGAGTAATAGAGAACTGCTACCACAACTCTGAAATATTTCAAGGTGAGAAAGAAGTAATACACATTTTTTTATTCATTCGATTCTTATAGAAACCAAGTAATAGTGTTTGATATTATTATAGTGTTCAGATAATTTTACATCAATCACCTGATCTATTACAACTGTGTCTAACAAATTAGAGACAGTGTTAAAAGTGTGAAACAATAAAAAATGTTATTCGAAAGTGCACATTATCGCGTTTTAGTAGCTTACACCCAAATTGATTATCGGAAAATTTGCGCCAGCCACGACTTTGACGTATATTAACTTCGTTTTCATTATGAACAAACTCCAAAAATTCTCCTTTAATTCCTAATTTGACATGGTTTCATTATTCAAATTTGTGCTACCGCCACAATATTGCGCCAAAGAATACGAGACACAGATATTTATGTCCTTTATGTCTAGAGTCTAATATTGTAAATTAAATTGTCTTTTCCTTTTGGAATAATAGTAAATGTAAGTATTTTCCATTGCAATTAGTTATGAAAGATTTAATAATTTTCAGGCCGTTACGTCTACTTCTCGCTGTTTCTTCAACATGTTTAATTTTTACTATAACATTATACTACAACTGAAGTTTGCGTAGTGAAACCGAACGTTCTGCAATGAGATTTCATGTTAAATTTTTTTGTATGCTATGCATTTTTTAACACCAATCAGGCAGCATAGATTACATTAAAAATACTTGTGTTATCAAATGTTTTCAAGTTATCGCATCAGTTTATCATAATGATAGTAGTTTTTCATTTCAATACGATGTGGTGGTAAAGTTATAAATGAGTGTTTAATTATTAAAAAAAGTGAACTTCTTTACAAACAATTAAAATTACAATTCTAAATTATTTTAATTATTTATTATAAAGAGCGTAAACCCGAGAACTCTTTATACAAATATTTATTGAAAGTGTGAGCCACCGGTTAACAGTGCAAATTATTAACACTATATCTGGACTTATAAATATTTGGTATTTTAGAACAAATTAAAAGAAAAAAGTCAATTTAAAAGTATTTTATGAGAAATATAAGAAGGAATACGTTTCTGGGTTTGTTCACACAACCTCGGCATTCTTGTAGACTATTTTCCGGTCATAAGCGCCTTCATGTGAAATAGCAATAGGCTTACTCTGTTCGTCCAGTATCGTTGTCCGTTTTCCTTGTTGGTATTCCTCTCTTTCTCCAAAATTTTTGTCTTTCTTTGTTTACGATGTGTTACAATATGTGTAAGTAAGACAATTCTAAAATGTCATCATGTTCAAAATAAACAAGATTCCTGAGCCTTTTTCTCTCGCTTTTTATACATAATTCCCCCACCTGGCAGAAACATCACCCATCCCCTTTCCCCGCGTGGTCGAGACGGAAAGGTTGTTTTTAACCGGCTTGTCGAGAAATCCGAAACTCTGGGTTTCCTGCCGGGTCCGCATAGTCTTAGATTATTAAAGTAAACAATTATTTTGAGAACTTGAGATGGTGGACACTTTGAACCTGTTTTTTAAGTATACTTTGTACTTTTCGTCGACGGTATTATAATGGAGTTACTCTATAGTACCACAAAAAGGACGGAAATACACAACATATGTAAGGTTAACTTGCTTCATCCCTAATGCAGACATTTCTGAAAGATAAAACAGCGACTATACTTCGAACTAAACAACGTTTGAAAGAAGTGTAATTGATACGAAACTTCAGCTTCATATTGACATTCAATATAAGAACTGAAAGTCATTAGATAAAACACAAAGCACAGAAGCTAACAAATTTTAAGTATTATAATAATGATGCAAATGGATAACGATGAATTTATCCTACCAGGGTGTGTATATTTTCGTAACAAAAATTCATTAGCATCAAATAAATATGTTATACAAAATACAGAAAACTATAATTATGAAGTAAATCAAAGATCAAAAGCCGACCTCCTGAGGTGTAGGGGTCATCGTGACTGCCTCCCTGGTTCGAATTCCGGCGAGGGCATGTATGTTTGTGTGCGTGAGAGAAACTCTCATCAATTAATCCCCCGACAACGAAAAAATGTGTACCCATAATGTGCCGATAATGACCTGAGATCTCGATGCGTCTGTAAATAAATCAATGCAATAAAATATGAAAATTTTGCTTTTGGAGAAAACTAATTACAATTTGATATATATATAAGTATATATTCTGACATTTGAGAGAATTAATAAAAATATAAATATCAGCCGATTTTAAGTAAAAAAAATTATTAATTAAATTAACAACGTATAAAAGCTTATTTTGCGACCTCATCAGGTTCAAGTTTAAAAATACAAAAGAACGAAACAATTACAATGATCGATAAACAGTTGTCGGTATTCACTCGGGTGTAGCATATTTAAACGTGACGTTTCGACGACTAAAATCTCTGTAGTCATCTTCTTCACCTGGAAGATGACGACAGTGATTTTGGTCGTCGAAACGTCGCTTTCAAATATTCTACACCCGAGTGAATACCGAGAACTGTTAATCGAACAATTTTACCGGGAACGACTTCAATCTTTAATTGCAATGATTATTCTGTTTTGTCTAAACATATTTATTTAAATAATCACAAATTATATTGGTGTAATGTATCAGTTTTGAACTAATTACTTTTCTAGATGAGTGAAATTCTATATATCAAATCCAATGAAACAGCTATTAACATAAAAAATGATATTAACAATTTGAACAAAATTATGACAGTTTTATTTTTAATGTTTAATGTATATATTGTTATAATTTCAAATTATAAAATGTTTCCATTATTAACCGCACCAAACAAAGTAAATTAAAACTTTTAATGGTCGTTCTCGTTTTAAATTGGACATTTCGGCGATGGCATTCAGCTGTCTATCAAAATTTGTAAGTCTAACAAAATTTATATTTTGTGTTATCTGCCAAATGTTTCTTAAAATTTTTATTCTAATCATTGTAATTGTTATGGTCTTTTTGTAGTTTTAAACTTGAACCAGATGAGGACGAAAAATAAGACATGAAACGTTGTTAATTTAATTAATATTTTTTCTGACTTAAAATTGACGTATGTTTATTTATTTATTATTTACAATTTTATACTTCAGAAATTTACGGTTCATTATGATTTTTCAGATACTATCAGATTGCTTTCTACGATTTCTTTGCCTCACGCAAAAGTATGAATTTCATATCTCAAACTATAAGCCTGGCGTTTCCGACGTAACATAATTGATCCCAAACATTTATGACTTTTCAGATCACGGGCACTGAGCCATTCCGCTGTGAAAATGCAGTTAAATTTTATGAACGTCTTCCGTTTAGTAATTGCTTTGAAGGCAGTTAAAATTAAATAGCGGCGTCATTTCGTAATTGTCACACACCCAACGGCATATGACCCATAAAGATCGTAGTTACGAAAAGCAGAATTATCTCAACAAGGTTGCATAAAACAACGCAGCGTTTACGCGTCAGAGAAAATGATATATAAAAATTTATTAAAAATGAAAAATTTACGTCTGTTTCGAAAATTAATAATAGGAAAAATAAACAAATACAGACAAAAGAAGTGATGATATAATTACCACACAACGCTCCTAGAAACATTGTTACTTTCATTTCCAGAAACGTTGTATGGTATTTATATCATCACTTCTTTTGTCGTATTTGGCTATTTTCCTTATTATAAAAATTTATATTGCCAATTTTTTCAAGATTATTTTCACCCTTAGTAAAATATTAATGCAATGTAATAATAACAAATACACCGGGAAAGCCTTCGTTCTTTGACAATGTCGACGTGAATGTAATATATTTAGAATAAGTGGAATTGATAATAAGGTTTTATTCTGAAATACTTTGATTATAAAACATAAGAAATATAGTGGTATTATTTTACTGTTTCACCTCTCACGATACAGTCCTGTCCACAGTTTAACTTTCATGTATTTCCTGATAGATTTTTCTTTAATATATTTCATCTGAAAAAATAATTCTGCAGTTAGCCATTCAGATATGGTAACAATGGATTGTTGAGAATTAAAATGTTAAAATTTATTAAATTGAGCAGTTAGAACGCAGCAAATTTCTTTATTTTGGGAGCTTAATTTAGTATATTTAGGGAATTTATTACACAAATGTCTAAAAACTAAAATATGAACAAGGAAATTTTTTAATTGAGTAAATGTGTGAAAAGTAGCGTACTTTTTAGACGTCTTAATATGTGAGGAGATATTTACATAATTAATTGTAGTATAAACAAACGGAATATGTGTGTTGTGTGTTGCATACAAGAGGGGCGGTCAATATGTGTCAATGATTATACATTCTTCTGACGTTTTCTAAAAGTTCTGATCATTCACCTAAATGTTTATTTTCTTTTGTAAGTGCAATGAATTGTTATGTTCCTATCATCCACAGTAGTATGCTACTCTTCCTCCAAATGCGCAGTTTTTCATTATAACTTCTTTGTCCCATTATATTTTATTTCTTTACATATTCTACTTGATTGCTTAAACTTCACTTTCTTTTCATTCCTTTATCAATAAGACAACTACTTAGCCGGGTGTAGGCAATTTCATTTATTTATACTCAACCTGGGCTTCTGGAAGTCCATTTTTTGTTTCCCTGTTTCTTGAAGTACTTGTTCGTGATCTAGAATCTGTGATACATTACGAATTGAACTATTCTTTGTGTTTTATAAATCATAGACTTGCCTTCACACTTTCTTCCTTTACATTAAAGTCCTGAATCATAGGCCTATATTTGAAATATGCAGTAATTCTTCAATTATTCAAAGAATTATTAAGTTTCTCCTCGTTAAGTGCTAGTTGTTAAAGCATATGCTTCTATTTTATAAAGTTATGATAGTCGTAGTTTTAAGTTACCATTCTTGACGAGATTCCAATAAATATCAGCCATCGCATGCAATTAAAGGGGAGAGATCACCACCAGGATGACGCGTAGGAAGTCTATTTCCCTAAAAAATTAAATTATCGTCGGAAACAGAAGAAATGCTTTAAATTTAATCTGAACCTTAAAGTCTATTAAACTAAATTTAAGCATCAGGGAATCGAACCCACTTGGTGCGTGGTGCTTTTACCATCTGACTCCTCATCAGGTCAATACTTCTCTATTAATTGTATAAGCCTGAGCACAGGCTCACACACAACTTACTATATCATATTATTCAATGCCTATTTCTTCATTGAAGTCCTAAAACCAGGCCGTAAGGAATGCGATTTAGTAAATTGTGGATGAAGTTGTGTTCAGATGTCAACAAAGGAAGCTCGCTTCTGACGGGGAGTATCTCAAATGGAATGGGAACGTCGTACCGCTGGGTTCGAGACATTACGTATTTATCCTTTAATTAAATTTTAATGATTTCCTTATCAGGGATCCTATTAAACTTTTTCTTAATGAAAGTTATTGAATATCACATTTTTATTTTTATTACACACGTTTTATATGTTTCAATTACAATACAGTTAAATATGTTTAATGCTAGTAAATAATAGTTGATGCAAACCATTTACACTTTTAGTATTGATAGTTTTCATAAATAAATATAAATTTCGGTTACAACAGTCATGGAATTCACACCATGATTGTTCAAATTAATTCAATTTGTTATATAATATTTTTGGAACATAATATTGAAAATATTAGAACTGTATACAATCAATAATAATGCTGAAAAGACCTTTATAAGGGAAAGATATAGAAAAAGAAGCTAATCCGAGGCGAAAGGTCTGGCAGTTTTAAATTCAAAAAAAACTAAGTCTAAGTTCCTTTATTAAGTTTGTCTGTTATAAAGGTCGTTTCAACATTCTTATTTTCAATAGACGTTAATTTTTTGATTAAGTATACAATCAAATTTTTAAGAAAAGTGCAGTTGTGTCGCTCTAGGCTCTTCTTCGCACCTGTCGTAAGGACAAGGATCCCAGAAACATTGTATTGTATTTATATTATCACTTTTTTGTTTGAATTGGCTATCTTTCTTATTCAATATTCGACCCTATTGAAGAAATTATAGATCATAATATTAATCATAAAGGACTCAGCTTATTTTTATAAACAGATCTATTGTTCACCTGATGAAGTCCCAAATCAAATACGATACGTAGTATTATTATATTTTTGTATTTGTATGAATTACATTGTCAGTAATTTACATTTTCCAGACTTCTTGCATATTACAGTAATTAATTTAAACTTTCCTTAATATCTTAAATTTAATAATTAATATATCGTGTTAACAAGTACTAAGGTCACATTTTGAATTATCCGTTTCGGAATAGAGTAAAAGGAAAGCCTAATCTAAAATTTTAATTTAACGATAAAATTATTAATTCCTTAAATTTAATTGTAATTTTTCTCCTGGATAACATGCTTCACGTGAAACTAGCTTTTATGACTGACATAACTGATATACGTATAAATTTCATTGCTGATAAAACAATAGATATATATTAATACTATATTAAATATTAAAATATATCTTTTCTAAATTATGAGCATATTGTTCAATATTATGCTTTATTAACTGAAACTAAATTGAAGTTGTCGTCTCTGAGCATAGATGGAACACAGACGATTTATAAGACAATGTAAACAAAACTATTACCGAGTTTAATAGGATCTTCTGCGGCAAACGTTCCGACTTAATTAAGACCCCAAGACAAAGTTCAGAACAGATCGACAGGGATAGTATACTTTCATTATCACTTTATATCAAAACTGTATAAATGTGTTCATTATTAATATGACAATATTCTTACGTACCGTTTTTAATAAATATAATTAATTAAAATATGAGTGAAATAAAAGATTCTTTAATTGTAATCACGTACGATGGGTTGGTAATTAATTTCTGAAGATTAATCTCTCAATTTACGTGAAGCACGAAAAAAGTTATTTTTTAAGATTTATGAAAGTAGGAAATTACCTGGGCATAAACATTTCGGATTGCTGTCTCTAGATTTCGACACATTTTTCTTTCAATAGACCGCCTAATTTTTTTTATTATGAAGCATAAATAGCGCAATGTATCAAGTTACAGTTGTAAGAGCAATCCATTAACTAACATAACAAATATAACTATATATTTTCCTAAACAATTTCTCAATATTATAGAATAATATAATTAAAATATAAATTTTAACAAAATAATGCGATAGTGTTGGTTGATACTTTTCCAGAACATGTAAAATAGGTAATAATAACCCCCAATCATCGCGTTCTACACAATAATTAATATTTAGTATTCGTTAATGCATAGTTAATGCATAGTTAATGTCTCAAACAAGTAAGAACTAGGAAAATCTAAAATATTTATGACTGGGTAATATTGGTTCATTTATCATATGTTTACGTCTTTCTTTACAAATCCAAAATTTTGCTAACCACTTGTTTGAACACTAATTTTATCTTCCACATTCAATCTACGGTGGCATTCGGGTCATATAAAAAAACTAAATGAGGTTCACTGTTGATTCATCTCTCTGAAAATGTATATTATGTTTATAGACTAGCTGGGTGCACGGCGTAGCCCGAAAACGTATTTAATTCTACTTTAATCAATACAGTAGTCAAGAAGTTATTTAAAGTACCTATGCATCGGGAATGTTAAATTCATCAAAACCGGCATGATGACAAAATGTACCTTAATTCTGAGACAGTCAAAACTACCTAAGAGTGTCCAATATACTCAATGTACACTGAAATAAACCTAAAAACGTTCCTTAATAGTAATGCAAAAATTCCGATACAATAAGAAGACAGATTTAATTAAATTAATTGTGTTACCGTTTGGAAACACATACATTTCCTTACTCTAAATCTATACATTATACGACACTAAACGTAGACGTTCGACTACACTACTCGCAACTTTCAGAGTAATATTTGATAAAGATAATATAAAAAAACCGTGCATTTAAGGGTTAAAAAAGGAACTTTAAAATCGTCAAAAACAATTCCCTTACTTTATAAATGTAAATATACTGCCGGAACTTTAGTAAAAAACAAACAACATTGGGAGAAACACTCATTGACCCCAAAAATATTAGTTCGTCGCAAACAAACATCCGCCGCTTCAGAATTTTTGAAAATTTCTACCCCGTTCCACACCTGACTCTAGGGGTATTAGTCACGTATTGGCCCAAAAGTGTTTTTTCCGGTTTTAAAGGAACATATGTACAAAATTTGGTCGAAATATTGATCCAAGTGTTCAGATTTTTATTCGGAAGACACACACACAAACACTCACAGTAAATTTTATTTATTAGAAGATAGGTTCCTCGATATTGGATCAAAGCTAGCCTGCGAGGGTTTTCTCTCGTAGGTGAACCATTCCAGGGAGCTGTAGGCTACTACCTTTGTGGATGCCTTCTCCTCTCTCTAGTTTTTGAACTAAGGTTCCACTCAAGCCGAGACACCTGTTTTGAGAGGTGTATGTTCCGTGGTCTCAGACCATGGCCATTCCGTAAGAATTGTTCTCTGCTCCCATTGTAACAGTCAGCCAGCTGCCTCCTAAACTGGTTGAGACACGGAGAAGAGATTGCTGCGTTCCCACAGAAAACCACTAGGCCGCCATGGGAAGAGCGTGGAACAAATCCCCGACCTACCTTATAGAGGTTTTATAGGGTTTTCCCTGCATTACTTTTAGGCGAATGCCGGGTAGGAACCTTAAACCATAGCCCGGGTGCCCTAGTTAACCCTTTGCTACCTTCCTCTACCATTCCACGCCCCCCATTTCAAATCCCATCCTTTGCTATTAAAGGGGAGTTGCCACCACGTATATTACACTCATGTAGCTTGATACTCTAAAAAAATGAAAACAGAAAAATTCATCAATGACCTACAATTGACCCATGCAATACTATAGTGTTCCATCGATCCCATATAGATTCCGCTGGGATCCCCGCTTTATAACCTCATAAGAAGATAAAGCTGACGTAACCCTCCGCGTAGGTACAAATTGTTAGTATGCAGGTCTTTATCCAGCCGTTATTGGCATTTGATTGGCTCTCCGCTGTAAAAAGGCAGGGATTTGGACCGTCTGACGCACCCCTTCCCTTTCATTAGCAAGGGTCGTTCGAGGAAATCTGCTTCGAATGTTGTTAATCTTTCAAGAGGCTCGTGAATTATGGAGGACTGATTGATAATGCTACTCTTAGAGGAGTTGCTAAAGGAAAGTCTTCAGTATTGGCCGAAGTTGATCATCATACGTGGTTGTTGTTCAACTGTGGACTACCAGCACATATAGGCGTAATAATTAGAACGATGGATAACATGGCTTCTGCCGACAACGCAGGCCTGAGACCTACGTCATACATCGGACTCCATTCCCAGAGATTGTCACAAATACGCTGGTTACGTGAGAAAACACATGTATTGCAATACCATAAAAGTATTTAGTCATTTTATTTTTAGTTAATTCAGATATTGTAATTATTATATTCATATACAGTCCCAATTAGTACTCACCAAATCTCTGTAGGTGTCTCAAATTATTATTAATAACAATAAAAAATAATGGTAACATTACTTTAATTTAAATCAATATTGTAAAATAAATATGTTAGTCATTTAATTTTTCAAACATCCATTCATTGAGAAATTCTTTCCAATTACACAACTATCAAGAAATGAGTTTTGGTATGTTCCTGTGAACACCTGTATCACATACTTCATTATTTAATATTTTCACAATTTTGATGGAATTGTTACTTTCATCTTTACTTACAACTCATCATTCTACGGACTGCCATGATGCCCGACTGCCCGCATCACATCGGTGACGGTAGGCCTATAACAATACTTAATTAAAATTCGTTTATTTCGGTACTATTAATACGTTATTGGTTTCCAATAGTACCTGTAATTAAATTTATAAAATAATTAAATATTTCTAATTTGGAATATTTTAAAACAAAGGTTCGTTTGTGGCATTTATATATTTAATCACTTGTTTAATATCTATTTGACTATTTTTCTTATTATCAGATCGGTTTTAGTAAAGGAAGTTTAAGAATAACAGAATTTGAAAAGGAATTATAAACGAGGGAGATATATGATAATACTGAAAGAAAATTCTAAAGACACAAATTTAACAAAAATAATTAGGGAACAAGTTTTACGCCCGGTTTCAAAATTCACTGTGTAGAAAGCTGAGATAGCTGTCTCTCTAGAACTGGTCCGAACCGAGTAGGTCCATGTTTAAAAGGATTTTTCTGACTCCCATGTATAAGCATTGAATACCATCTACCTTGGAAGAATAAATAGAGCTTCTTTACTCTTAGTAACGTTGGTTTCGTAATTCTTCCTGGTATAATGTTGTATTTGGCAAATCTCTTTCATCTTATCACCCTTGATAAGAATTCCTTTTCAAATTCAGTTTTATATATATATATTCTTAACCTCGTTAACTAAAACCAATCTAGGAAATAGAAAGCACGACTTTACAATAATAATTTCCACAATAAAGATTTATACAAAAATTATTAATATCAACATATGTAAGCAAATAGCTTGACTGAATTCCTTAAATATTTCCCTGTCTTTTCAAGGTAAATCAATTATAATGGAATTAACTTAAATTGAACTCAAATGCGAACTAAACATGAAAATGTGCGCTCAAATGTTTTGATTTTATGTGACAAATTTTAATTGTATTTCCGCGATTTGTCATTTAAAATACTGGAATATATTTTTTCTATTGATGATTCGCTAACGATTTGCGAATTGGTTTTGTCAAATTTCTATAACGACTTCAAGAACCTAAAAAATTATAACACCGACAAACAATAAACATTAAAATGTAATAAATGTACAAGTAAAATCTAGAAGTAAATAATTATATCTCATAAAAGTTTATGTATTTCCAAAAGAAAATCATATGTATTAATCCTTTGAGATGTTAAAACAAATTTTATTTGTAACCTATAACTTTGGTTTACAACCAACAATGGAGAATTCAGCTGTTTATTCCCGAAATATGTTCAAAACTGAGTGATTTCAGTCTTCAGCAGACGTGTTTCTAATGCATATATGCAAGTAATTATTTTGCCACTCAGATATCATGGAATTGCATTTTAACCCATACAAACGTCAGTGAATCATTTGGTAACCAAAAGCTTTCATTTATGCTAACACAATCACGCTGTTTATGAATAATACAGACGCACACCAGTCTAAAATATCATCCAGCCTGTGGTTTGTGTGCATATTTACGCAGATTGTGAATGTCGATAAAGTTATGAATCATCAATATACCAATTGTTCGGTAATTGTCATTTACCATTCACTAGAATTATATTTATACTATGGTAATAAATTAATTTTTTAAAACAAAAAAGTTTTATTTGTTTAATAGTACAGAATTTTTTAATTTTAAATCAATTGAAAGTTTTATGTTTACTATTTGGGCTTGAGTGAAACTAATAAAATGCAAAATAGAAAATGAAAATTCTAATTTTGTCTATTATAAATTAAATCCATCTTTATTCTGTCACCGCCGTTTATCAATCACATCTAAAACTTATTATTAGTGATAATTGTTTTTTGACATTTAATGCGGTCAGCTGCTGAAAAAACAAGCGGAAATACATATGGAATTACGAAAAAAAATTATATTTATTCAAGGACAGAAGAAATGCTTTCAATCAAACTCATCCTAAAGCTATGAAAGTGAATTAACGGTGTCGTGCTATGTCCGGCCGTTCCATGAGCGGACAACCCCCTCCCTCCGCTTCCGCAATCCAGACTGCTGAACGAGCAGGTATAAAAAATTTCCGGAGTCTTGGTTTTAACATTAAGTATTAAGTGAATGAAATATAAGTTTAATTCTGAAACATTTCTGATTCTTATCTGGATTTATAATTTCTATCTCTATCTGTAATATGGAAACTGTTCGAATTGGTAGTGATTCGTTTAATAAATATGCTTAGAAATGATCAATTAAGACTCAAATCTTTTAACAGTTATATTTATCTGACGTCCTTAAATTAATGAAAACATCAACCTGTGTAGTTATAAATTTATAATTATTTTAAATTTTTAAACATTATAATATAGAAAAAACATTCTCAAAGTTTCATCCATAATTTGTTAGAACGTCTTCAGAGGTTGTAAAATTCAATTAAATGATATAATTTTAAAAACCGTGTTTCTAAAATTTCGATCAAAGCAAGAAATCAATTTTTTGAATAGTATCCCATCTTTTTTCTTTTTTGCAAAGGCTGAGTTAGTGGTATTGATCCAGTGAAAACAACATTCCGAGCAAACATCTTCATAATTAAATATGTAACCCACTGCGGTCGTCTCATCGTCGTTATCCGGGCGGCCTCGCTTTTTTGTAGGTTTCCATTTTCGGTAACATGTTACATGATACTGTTTCAGTTGCAAGAAGATCAGACTAAATTAAATTCCCGAAAATAACAGCATGGGTTAATTCATTACTTTTTTATTAGTTTACCTGCGAAGGCGTCATAACCGAACGCGTTGCGTTGCTAAACTGCAGTTGAGTCTCTTCATATTCTGCTACGTGGCTGTATTGGTTGACTCTCTGAAGTTATATTTCAATATTTGGATTACATTTCCTTATATAAACAATATTTCTTAAAAAACTAATGATTGGTTTCATTGGGTACGAAAAATATAATACAAATAAAATACATGAAACATTATTATTAGGATCTAATTATTACGATCATTATTATTAGGATCTAATTAAGGTTTAATATTATTCCACATAAATTAATATCATTGTGACAGTGTTTTTATTTTTCCTGCCTGTATGTGTCTCGTGTCGTGAGGCTATTTAACAGTAATGACAATGAATTGTGAATTCTGTGTAGCTGCACAAAACGGACTGTATGCGCAAAACACTTTTAAGTTAAGTGAGGCTAAGTGGACCGTTCAATATTACGACTGTAATATTGAAGTTACATTAACCAGATATTATAAAAAATTATGTTCTCTCCTGGTGCATTGGGCATCATATAAACAGAAAATGGAAACATATTAGTGTTTGTAATTCCTTTTTAAGGAATAGTTCATCTTCAGTTACCATGGCTACGTAAATTATTTAGATTTAGATTTATTATTCATTCTATTAGTTCTTGGTCGAGGATATAGTACACGTCATAATTTAAGATTAGAAGAAAATAAAAAAATATTAAAATAACGAATTTTAAAAACAAACATTATGCTTTACAAAAAATTATATAATTTAAAGCAACGTTAAAGATACTAATATAACAGTAATTAAATAAGTGATAACTGTATTAATCTTCAATTTTCATTCGACGGAGTTTCCAGCACAAAATATTACTTGGATTCCCGTCGAATATAAAAAAGAAAATAAGTCAGCAGTTAAAATCTACAATATTATAATCGTAAAATAATAGTTTAACTTGATATGATACCAGAAAACTTTTATTAAAGAGGATATAATCTGCCCTTCCTATTTACAAATTCTTTCACCGAGTAATATGCTCCATTAATTAACAAAGATTTACTACACTTTATAAATAAATTTTGTATAGTTAAAGTTATTATGATGTCCGGAAGATTAGATTTATCCCGGAATAACGAATGCTTGATTCAAAAAGGCTTAGGCGATGTTTTTGAATGCGGAGATCAGAACGATTTCTAGTGCTGTATAAATGATTTGCTCCGTTTAGAGCATATAAATTTAAGTTTCGCCAGACAAACTTTAAAATTTCTAGAATATACGGACAAGACAATGTTGAAATCCCAAGATTCCGAAACCAACGCTTGCAACTGACATTACAATCCGCACCCGATATGGTTCGTACGGCCCTCTGTTGCAGTTTAAAAATTTCAAACGCGTGATGTGATCGACCCCAGTTTGCTATGCCGTAGGACAAGACAGAATGAAAATATGCATGGAATACCTTTTTAGATGTCGATATATTGCTTTCCCGAGGTGAAACTCTTAAAATGAATTAAATTTTCCTAAGTTTGCCCGATAGTTTATTTATGTGGTGATTCCATTTCAACTATGAATCAACAGACGAAGAAAAGGTGGATGTTCCAAAATATTTTCCAAATTAGATGTTTGTCTTTGTTTGAAGTGAAGTTAACGATTTTCATTTTGTCTAGATTAATTGAAAATTAGTTTGCAGTGAACTATAGATTCTAACGACACATCGCAACCTCTAATTTCTGACGCATGTTTTCGAGTCGTTGTCCGTGGTTAACAAATTTGTGTAGTCAGCGTAAAGGACTGATTTTAAGGGATCTAAATAATTCGGTAAGTCAATGTATATGATGAACAGTAAGGGTCCCAAAATTGAGCCCTGAGGGTCACCGCAGGTAATTGTTTCCCAATCTGACAGATGCTCATTTCCATCCGAGTTTACAATCGCAACTTTTTGGCGCCTATTTTTCAAGTAAGATCGCAATAAAGAAAGGGGAACTCTCTCTCTGATTCCATATAAATCTAATTTTCGGAGTAAAATATCGTGACCTACTAAATCAAATGCTTTGTAAAGGTCAGAAAAAATTCCAGTCTTTCGCCGAGAGAGTCATGAAAATTTTGAACTAAGTCGTATGAAGCCATGTTAGTGGCCTCTAATGAAACCATGCTGTGATGGGGAAATAATTATAAATTATGTGAGAAAATTTGCAATTCTCGAGTGTATTGCGTTCTCAGAACTTTGGAGAAAATTGGCGGAGGGAAATATGGCGATATTGGAGACGTCTGTTGTAGAACTCTTTTTTTTTACAAACTTAAGCGTCTTTTAGAGCATCCGGAAATATACCAGAGGAATAAGTTAAATATGAACTGTATTGGAATTGAAATTTCATTTCAGCAGTGTTTAATAATCTTACTGCATTTGAAGATTTTTAAGTTTTTTATTTTGTTAATAATGTCATTTTCGTTGAACTGGACTAGAAAGAAAGACTTATTAATCGGTGTTCTGAATTCATGTAGCAGTTCACAAAAGATGGACGTGTTACGTTTCTTTATACATGATTTTTCACGAGAAACTAATAAAATACGAGTTAAATTCACATACTGCTTCTTTACTTAATATTGGGTATTCGTTTTTTATAAGTTGTGTACGGTTTTTAGATTTAACCTAGGTATGGTTGATAACGTTCCAAGTCGTTTTTATTTTACCATCCAAATTAGCAATGTATTTGGAATAACCTTGTTGTTTAGCAGCAGTGATAAATTTATTATACATGTGTTTATACTTAATATAAAAGATTTCAAATTCAGCACTTTTATTTATCTCTTTTAATTTACGAAGGCGACATAGAATCTCGTTTTTGTGAACTTAGTTTTATTGGTGCAATATCGTCAACGACCGATAAGAAGTAATTAATAAGGTTTTGAAACATGTTATTTGGGTCCGACTCGATTTGTATTCAATGAAGTTGCCCCGACCTTCGCATTGATTTAGTTCAAATATAATTGGCAAAGACGTCTCCCGCGCGTAGTTGTAACAGGTGTTTTACTATGGAACAGTTCGCAATATATGTGCATAACTTGACCTTTATGGTCTGACAGCGCAGAATTAATGGTAGATACTTTGTATTTTGAGAGTTGTAAGCTATATAGGAGGAAGTCAATACATGTTGAAAAACTGCCTTCAACCCTAGTTGTGTTTATAGTGTTTACATTGGCACGTAATTTTTATTATAAACGATAAGTATTTCAGTTGTACGTAAAAGACTCGATAACTGTTTCACAGACTGAATTTAGTTTTATTTCTGTTGGAGTGTTTGGAACTTGGGTACCAACCTCTGATACTTCACTTTTTTACCTGAAGTTTGACGGCTTTTTACTTTTCGAATTCATGATTTCTTTTTACTGTTTCATAAGTTTCTCTATTATGAACAATACCCGGTAACATATTTACTAATTGTTTTAACGTCATCGTCGACAAATTTCAAACTCAAAATAACAACTAGTATTTTGGTATTTTTATTTAAGATTCTTTGAAACCTTGTCTTTATATGTTTATTAAAACTACAATTAGAAATACACAGTACCGAGCCCACAAACATCGCGAAGATTTCTCTCTTGTGATGTGATTCATTGTAAACTGCTTGCTACAGGTATGTCGGTTTGGCTTCATTCTGTATTGAAACAGGTAATTCGTGTTTGCCTCCAATCAATGAAGCTTGCTGTAGTGGTCTGCACTATAACCCCTATTAACATGGTCACCTAGTTCGAATCATTGAAGCACATCAATTATCTTGCTCTCCATTATGGAAAACAACTAAAACAAAGTGAAAATTTGAAATTTGTTATTTCTTGTAGAACCTTTCAGTCAAAAATTACCTTAACTTTTTCTAATATTGTCCTTTATCATTTAAAAAATTACTTCGGAAGTTAAAATCTGTATATCGAATGGAATTAATTCATAAATCTTCAAGAGGAGGGAAGGTTCAAGAGTGTGACAAGAGTCATACATTCTACATTGTTTTGGACCTATATAAAACTAATTAATATCATAATTTAGTTAACAATAATTACTTATTCACTTACGTTAGTTTTTATTCTAACTTCCAACAATGTAGTTGGATAGGTTCTTTACAGTAATTGTCTCTTCTAACAGACACACAAACCAAAGACACGTTATGATTTATTGTAATTTAGAAGTGTTAAATTACCAATCACTCGGAATTTCAGGCAACAGAGGTGCACGAAAGGAAATGGCTGAATTTTTATTCTAAACACATTTATTACTAATTATAATGAGTTATTAAAATTGGAAAGAAAATATCAAGCATTTCTGGTGGTATTGTATTATTGGTTAATTGGGTTTAGTTCTTTCCTTATTATCCATGGTATTAAGCAACCTTTGACTTCATCTACTTTTCTTAACAAACTACCAACGTCTGTAACTTCCTTTGACCTGATGGAAGCTTTCCTCAACCTCCATTCCCGTCTTTCAACTCAAACGACAGTTTTGTGGGAACGAATGCAGTTCCGTTTGGTCTAAGCCCCACAGACACATCGTACTCCAGACGATTCATGATTAAAATAGTTCTAGTCGCATCTTAAATTAAAAACGTTTAAAATATCGTTTATGTGTACTAAAACCCCTTATTCACACTCCGTCAAATTCTTACCGCAAGCCCTTTAGAACACTTTTTTTAATCAGAACGCCAATTGTAGGTCCGGGATAGAACTGAACTAAAAATCTATGGCAGACATATTCCTAAAGACTAACCTTTCATTTTACTTATAATCTAAAAAACTCTCCTACTATTATTGGGTTTGTTCCAATAAATAACAGAGTTTTTCTGTTTTCTTATTATGTCTTATTATCTTGTTCAATTTTTCTTTTAATTGCTTTCATCCATCATGGCACCGCTACCTATGTACTATAGTTATTAAAAAATAGAAGATCATTATTTTACAATTATTTTATTTCCTTAAGAGGCCCCCAGATGTTTAATATTATCGTCAATATATTGCGCAATAATTAATATTTCACAATATTATTGACCGTCTGTAGATCATATTAAAATATTGCACAATACATTGAGTTAACCAAAAAGGGCTTGCTATATATTGCGTAATATCAAAATATTATATCTTGTCGTAGTATTGCGCAATAATGATTCAGTTCTGACTCCATAGCCGCGAAGTGAACATCGTATTACAGTGAGAAGGTGCTGAATAAACATCTCACAATTTACTTAATGAGATGGCTACAAACAAAACACGAAAAAAGGAAATTTATTTTAGAATGTATAGATTTGTTTCAGAGTTTAGCAGCTTTGAGGAATATTAAAAGCAATGAGTAATAGAATTATGAAAAATATCAGTACGAGAGATTGAAAATATAGAGAGAAGTATCCAGATAAGTTGCAGTTTGCTAAAAAAATTTAATTCTTTGCGTACTAACTTTAGAAAAGATTTGAAGTGGATGAAGGATTCTGAAAAAATCGTTGTTGGATAAGATGACGTAATATGACCAACATTATAGTATTTTGAAGTTTCTAATAGGTCAGGAGGAATCATAGAACCATGTATGTCACAAAATACACTTCATACGGAGGATGAAAATAAATTATTGGGCAATATTACAAAGTGTGTGCGTCCCAGAAATATATTGTGCAATATTATTGGCCATAATATTGATCATCCAGGGGCACCTTTACACCTCACACCACTTCTCAACATACTCACCGCCGCCTGTCATGAAACCAAGTATGCACTTCGTGTTTCACATCATAATCGGTGATTAAATGTTTTCCACAAAGGACAAATCAGGTCTGTGATTTTTGGCATCCATTTTGAGTCCAATTTTCGATAACCTAAGCGTTCTGTTACAATTTTGTTGAGGACTGACCTTTAGATTTGTGGAAAATGTGAAGACAAAACCAATATGGAGAATCGTCCACGCGATGTTTTCTCCCACAGTTTGCACCAACCATTCGTGATCCCAGACGGTCGACCACACCGTGACTCATCTTACACATTTTCACGACTTTCGTTAAAATGCCTTATCCACTTCCTTAACATTCCGTCTCTCATTATTTCTTCACACAATTGACGTTGAATTTTGCTGGCATAACATTCCTTGCATTGAAGAAACAAATTACTGTCCTGACTTCATAGTCGACGGGTCGTTCAATTGCTTTCAACATTTAGAGATGCTCTAAAAAAAGGAAAAGACAAAGTGACGATGTTTTACAGGTGCGTCTAGTTTCCTAATGAATAGAGGACCTGATCGCGCAAGCTCAAAATTGCAACAGCAGCGGTAAAATATTAAAACGGTACTTACCGCCCACCCTATAAAGAAATTTAAAATCATCTGTAGACGCAGTAGACGATAATTATGAGACGAAATAATTTCTTGGCCTTGCAGGGATGATGATTTACTACTTCTGTCTGGAGAGTGGAAGCAATCCTCGCGCTGTAATAGCATGCTTAGGGCGTGAGATTCGGACGCATTAGCGCCTGTGATTCGACAACACGCCTAACACCTCAGGACACTAACGATCTTCCGCTGGAGATCAGTTTACACACACTGATATTGCGACCCTTATCTTTGTTTTGACTTTTTTAAAACCGGGAAAAAAGGCACTGACCAGTAGTGTGTTTTCTGAAACATAATGGTACAATTAGGGGCCGATATATTTTTCTCAAATTTTTATAAAATAAAAAAAATGTTGTCCAAGAATACTCTCGGAAAAAATATGGAAAATTACACGCGCTATAAAAAACAAATAGTACTTTGTTATTGTAAAATTAAATTGTAATGCCTTCCAACCGTAAAAAAATAACGAGAAAATTTCGTTCTCTTCCACGAGAAAATTGATTCAATGCAAACATTTAACGAAATTCAAAGAAACGTAAGAGCAACCAAATGCAATATAAATATGGAATGTTATTCTATCGCAGAGTACTGTTACTGTATTGCTTAAGCGTATTCTAAAATATAATAAGGTTTTATTCTGGTTCGTGAGCATTTGTTTTATGTTAGGATTACTATTTGTCCTACTAAGGTTTGTTATTTATACCTTCTTGAACTTAACTGCATGATGTAAAATATAATTATTTATATGTATAAAACTAAATTAGTTATTTGACAATTCCAAATTTCTGTATGGAAATATAATAAAGCTTTCATGATACTTAGAACTAAAACCAGTTTTTGCATACTATATTCAATATTAACGGTTCTGAGTTCGTCGCCAGGTTTCAGCAGCGTGCTTTCGATTTTTAACATCAGACGAAAGCTACAAGGATTGCAGATGTTGTGTGATATTTATTTTAACACCTACTTTTGTCTTGTTTTATTTTCTTAACGTTTTGTTACGTTAATAATGGATTATATTGTGGTTAACATGTAAAGTTATGCTGATGAAATTTTCGTCTATTAGTTAATGAATCCGACGTTTCAGTAATAATAATAATAACATGCACGCCACAGTTGTACTATAACTATAGTGAAAGGATAACACGTTTCAAATTGTAATAATAACATGATTTGAATATACTTTTCCCACTTGGCTGTATTAGAAGACTGCACGTTCTCAGTTATATAAATGTCGTAGTTCCAACTCAGAATAACTAGATCCCTGATATCGTTGTTTTCGTAGTGAGTATACCAATTTAACAGAAATAGGTATTTAATAATTTAAGTTATTTATTATTTATACTAGCGTTTCTTATATGTTTCCCGGGTATTTATTTATTTTATTAGACAGTGTAATATAATCTCTGAGTCATTTACAATATTTTTTAATTGTCCATTCTTATCCTCCGCATACCGTCGGGATGAAGTTCAACTTAACCGCCATGGTGAATGTCGCTATTCAATTCAGTTAATATCAAAAGTTTACAATCGACATTAAACTCCCGGTCATTTAGGACATTTATTTTCTCATCACCCGATAGAGGCTGATGTACTTCAATAACAATTGTGCTGCGACCAAAATTACATAAGCAACACCATTACAGGTAATATTTATTAATTTGAAATTACCTCCTTCTTATCACCATGTCGACCTTAGCCGGTGTCGAGAATATCCTTGCTCATTTCTGCGACCCGGATAAGTAAAAAAAAATATCAGTTAGTAGAAGAATATACAAAAACACTTTCCCAACTTTACTTTTAATGTATTCAAATATCGTTCAGACAAACATAATAAATTTCAGTATATCATTCAATCACATACCTCACTCGCTTCATTTCATTAAAAAATATATTCAAGAATCATCATTAGATTTTTCTTTAACTTTTTTAATTTTAATTAATATTAAATCCTAGTTATAATATGAGCAAATTTTTCGCGAGAAATATAGTTCTTAATAGAGCCATTTAATTTGAGTGAGGTCATTTTCGGGACGTGCTAAAGGCAGCTGCCGTAACGATTACGAGGCGCCCAAGGGCATCACAATTACAGCTCCTTGGAGCGCTGCCCAATTGCAATAATGAGCATCTGTTTTCAAGAAAACGTTTTTCCCATCCTGCTGTACGGGTTTGTTTGTTATATACTTCGATAGCAACGCTTTATTATTTTAAAGGAAAACTGCGTAGTATTAGATTTATTTCCTTTAATTCATGCACTAACGCAATTAACATAAATACTAAAATGTGTTACAATAATAATATTTCACATTATAAGGTACTGCTTAATTTATTTATAATTAAACGTTTTTATTTAATATATGTATAAAATACGAATACTTAAATCTCAGGATCAAAGTGTGGCCCTACCAAGAGTCTGTTTTTATCATTTACATTACTTAGAATTGGCAGTATGAAGAAAAAAAAAATTACAATTAGTGATTATTTTGAACTTACGTGTTATCAGAAGAAACCAACTTCCTCCTTGCCTGGCCGTCCGCTGTTGGCTTCAAATCTCTGCTGAAGTATATGGGAAGACTTGTGCACGTATCATAAATCATAAACTAAGTCCAAAAACTGTTTCTAATTGCAACCGAGTACCTGTGTAATACATATAAGGAAGAAATTTCTTTCCCTTGTCTGGTTCATCTGAACTGCCCGTCGTGGTACTGCGAACACTCAAATGACAGACGTGTCGATTACTGCGCAAATAGAATTAACTGATCTGTTAATGAGAACTCGTAGATGACAGTGATAGGGGCACATGCAAGAACAAATCTCCATAATTCAAAGATATATGTTGGCAACTGTACTTTTCAGTATAAATTCATTGTTATTGACCTTTCAGTATCAGGGATGAGCCTTTAATTCGTATCCATATTATTCTGTGGATTACGTGCCTGCTAAAACTTAGAGATCAAAATAAGTAGGATGTAACGGAATTTTAGTTCTAGGTAAATCGCGAAAGTGTACAGGCTGAAGAGGATCAGGTCGGAGGAAAATACAGCGCCGTATTTTCTTCAGTGTAGAAAGGAAGACTTCTAGGATAGGAAAATAGGAAATTCGATAACGTGGGGTTCTTTGTATCTATGTAACTTCCAAATGCGCTATCAGTTAAAGACAAAGTTTAATATAAGGTATAAAAGGGGGTTTCTGGAAGGGCTATATATTCAAGACCATTTAGAAGAACTTGTGAATAAAAGAACGGATGCCCGGAATTTGGGGGTTATCTATGCCAGTATAATCGAAAAGATTAAAATATTGGGAAACAGTTAACAATACACGTGTGAAATTTAATATTATTGGCGAAAACTGTGGTATTTGCAATATATTTTAGAATAAGCAGGCTTTGAAAGAACTTTAAGGAAAAAAATTAATGAAAATTGTAAAACAATGTATTGAAAAATGAATGTACTAGAAAATATTATGTCGATTATCGTTAATAAAATGAGAGTGATAGGTTTGAGGTATGAAAAATTATCTAACCAGATACAGTGACAGATGTAAACATATTCTATGTTATGAACATGGAAAAAATTGACGAAATGCACTTTAGATAACTTTATTGAAGAAATTTTATGGTAGATGACAGGTATGAAAATAATAATGAAAATGTTTGTTATATAATATAAAAAATATTAATTGTATGTTGTATGTAAAATTATGTGTGTATAATTGTTTGTTTTTACATGATTATGGCAAACGATGAAAGCTCCTGTAGTTTATATATATAAGAAAATAAATATATGAAGATAGCTGTATGTGGTTTGATACATAACAAGTATATATAACCAAAACGTTTTTGTCACTTGACAGTGTTTTTTAAAATCTAATAATTATTTTTATGCGACATATTTTATATACCTACATTAGTCATTTGACAATTTTGATATAATCAAAAAACCTGGGCCGTACATCTACTATAGTTTTATATTTCAGATGAATGATTAAGTTATCAGTTAAAACAGTATTAATAGTATTTCCACGGCCTAATCAATCATTTTTTAAAACGCGGTGTAAATATGGTTTTAAATAATTGGGTTTATATAATAATTTAGTAAAAAATTAAATTTTAATTCTCAACAATAAATGTGTAAGAAATGACAGATATAACGATATCATAAGACAAAACCGGTGAAAATAATAATAAAAATAATAAATTCGAACAGTGAAGGCATATCGCGCCGGAAGCGCTCTTACAGTTATCTCAAAAGGAAAACAATGAAATAGCGCATAAATAATTTCAGTAACTTACTTAGGAATGTCTAATTATCCATGATGAAGTTCCGTTTTTATATTCCGTTTAGCTTTGTTCTCTCGCGCATAAACATGCTACAAATAATTAACTCCGTTTCCGGTGGCCGCTTGTTAATTTTGCTGCACAAGCCCGGAGAATTTTTCTGTAGTTCTTTTGAGAGTCCGTAAGACGCTTGACAAAAGATGCGTAAGCGCCAGCCCGGGGCAAGTGTATTGTATTTTGCGTGTCTCGCGGCTGTGCGATTAACATTTCAAGCAGCCGACACAGTCTCGACGACGCTGTATAATGTAGATGCATGTGAATTATGTACCAGCACACATCTTAACATAGTCTAGGCCTAATCTGCTCTACTCTAAGACTCTCGTCGCTTTTTCGTTTAATTTAGTTTTCCCCGTTATGCATAACCGATATTATTAAGTTAGTTTGAGGAATGCTTATTATTGTGGTGCGAGGTAGCAAAGCCAAAGTGGAATTTGTTATTTTCTTATCATTTGATTTATTATTATTGCGTTTCTTACCTGTACTTTCCAGATTAACTTGCTTCCTATGTTGCAATCATCGTATTATTTTGTTCTCACTCCTTGTGGACACTTTGTTACGTGGTTCGATTGCAGTCATGTGGTGCTTATGGTTAGAAAAACTTTGTGCAGAGGTGTTTCCGGATGACACTGATGGCTAAAGCGCCTATGTTTGAGACAAAAGAGGGGATGAATAGTGAATAAAAAGGAAATCCCGTGAAACAGGAGCGGAGGAGGGTAATCGGAGTGAATCGCAATTTTGAAAAGTTTTTGATAATCGTAGCTGTCAAAAAGTTGTTATAGAGCAATGTGGGAAAAGTCGACTTAAAGGTGTGGTAAAAGTTAAAGGAGGAAAACAGTTGAAGGAGAGGAGTTATTAGTTCAGTTATAAGGAGAAACCAATATACTACGCTGCCACGTGGGCGACGCCATCATTCGACGTTGTCAACTTCAGGTAATGAATTTTCTATCACAGTTAGTCAGAGCTCGTTACGGAGCTAATTAAAATTTAAAATTATATTTATATAATTTGTTTACAATTATTTTGGCCGCCCCTGAGGTTAAGACAAAATTTCAAATTTATTTCGGGATACATAAAATTTTATTTTATTTAAGAATAACAACACACTACATAATACAGATGAAGAAAGTTTCCGTGGACTTTTTAATCTCAATATTTTAAACTTTATCACGTTATTTATCGTCGTGTGTGTTGATAGCTCCGAGAATTCTCAAGGTTATGCCATTTGTGTGGCATATATATTTCGCGAACGTCCAAGGTCACTTAAAATACTTATAATTTGTGCTAAGGAAATTACACAGAATATGATTGACCCAACCATTTGTAATATTTCAATCGTGAATATAGGTCTTTCTGAGTTCACTTTTGCAACATTGTACTATATTTTTGGCATAACAAAATAATAAGAAAATTGGTAAGAAAGAAATATAAAACAAGGTATGCGTTCTGGATTTCTCAGACCAACAGTGGACTGTCCACATTTGAGGAAATAAACAAGTCTTGTATCATATGAACCTTTCTCTAAGAGAAAATGTGTTCCGTCATGCTAAAATTGTAATATAAACAAATATTGTTTGTGTGCAGACGAATGATTGGCTTGCGAAAGGATGTAAAATCGTGGCACAAATGCGATGCGACTGTGGAAGCAGTATACGGAAGAAAACGGGATGCATCAAAATGTGACATTTGATATGACAAACAACTGTACTAGCATGGCAGAGATGGATCGTTCGGCTTCATTCCAAACGTTAGCCTCTACGGTTGGGAACGGCAGGAGGAGAATCTGGACGTTACTTTAAGTTCTTCTTTCCAGCGCCAAGTAGCCGAAAAATATGTTTAGAATTCCTTCACAACGCTGTTTGGAACACCGAGTTATTAACTTTAGGAATATATTGAGCGATGTAAGTTAACAGAAAGATACGTAACATTGATTTATAACTTTTCTCTAACAATATCAACTTAACGACACCCAATACTCTCTAATCGTCTCCAATCTCGGTCATTTTTTTGTATTTTGTTATTAAACCCACGAGCGTTAGGAGTTGAAATAAATATTCATCGGTAGTAACAGTATTATTGACATTGATGCTGAAAGTTAATGTTTCGAAACAAATATCGGTTAATTCTCACATTTTAATTTATCCTGGCCCACCAGACCCTATTGGTGCTATGGACATCTACCTCCCACAGTAACAATTCCCAGACTGCAAGTCATATATGTACGAAACTTTTGTTGAAATATATCCGTTCTTGTATTGTGAATTCGGTTCTTATGGACATACAGACACATAGCCATTTATATACATGGTGGGACTGCTTTATTAATGCTTTCGGCAAAATGGGCAAGAGGAACATTTCTCACTAGTGACAGGGTCCTGATATTTGACACGAACAAAAGTCTCTGATATAACGCAGGGGGAGTGCCTCAGGGTTTAGTACTTGAGCGTATACCGAATATGGTGATGTACGACGGAGAGCGCCTTCTCCACTTAAAATAAAATGAGAGCCATAGTGTGTGCCGTTGACATTGCAGTCATAGTGGTCACCAAATGCTCAGTACAGGTGTGGTTAATCTGTAAGGTTAATTAGAGCGGCCTGAATGTCGTCGGTCGGTCTTCAGATAGCTAGGTGAAAAACGGAAGTAATTTCAAGTATAAAAATAGAGTAAACTATTAGCGAGTGCGCCATGATCTCAAAAATGTCTTTTTAACATACTTCAGCATAGAACTGGACGAGCGTCTACCATTCAAGCGGCCAAAGTATGTATTGCCCTCTCAAGAATAATTCCGAATATTGGTGAGCCCAGGCAAAACCGACAACTGTTATTGGCGAATTTTGTGAAGATGGTGATGCTGTATGGCAGTACCATATGAGCATACAACCGCAGGTCACTGAAGGGAGAACAATGATAATACTCCTTCCGCATTCTGTATGACGTGTCTGCGTGCGCAATGGCACATTTAGAAAGAGGAATGAGACTTGGCGGCACAAACGGCAACCTTGGAGGAGTGGCAACGTCGCTGGACAGATTCCTCAGAGGGAAGATAAATCCATTTATGTCAATGATTACAACATGGACGGACCGAAGGCATGGATTATAATGTCACCCTACTCTTGACGGGCCTTTGGATGTTTGCCCAAAGACCTCCAAAGGTTTAAAGTAGCGGAAAATCCCTTTGTAACGGCAGAGAGGTTTCATACGTGGAATACATGCTCTCCTTCTGCCCCTTCTTTTAGTTCTTGAGAAGAAGTAACAACAATTATAACTCGTGAAAGTCTGATGGCCGTGATGCTGGAATCAGAATAAAACTGGGGAACTGCCAGCAAACACGCCCCCATTGTAATCATCACTCAAAACTAGAAAACCACACCAACACACTCCTGAACACTCTTCTGGAAATAGAAAATTCAAGAACCCTTAAAAGGAAATGGCCAAGTGATCAAAGAAATATCTAAGGAGGACTCGTCATCAGCACGTACTTAGTTCTTAGCCCAGCTCATTTGATTATAGAATTGTATTGTAATATTATGTTTGCTATTACCATAAATTAAAAAATGGTGATCAAGACCGTTATATGGCAAGAAGAGAAGAAGTCCAATACCGCTTATATAAATAATTTTTATTTTCCGATCTGTACGAATTAATAAATTATTGAAGACGATGAAGCTGTCTAATAATCCCACACTACGTGTATCGCGGTCTACTACACGCTGTCTTTCGAATATTTTAACTAACCCTCACAAAAAATTATATATATGAGATATATAGATATTTTATTCAGTACTTTAGGCACGTGAGAATCGATGAGAAATAGACGTACAGGTTTTAGACGGGAATTCAAATGCTGACGAAAATGAACTTATGACTTTCGGCTCCGCTCCGACTCCGTGCGTGACAAAAATTCTGTTGTTCGCGTCACATATTGGAATTTCCGACGATCAGCCGGCAGGTCATCTACTAGAATTGTCAATATCTACATATTTTCAGAACCCTTCATATAATAGAATTGTCAAAACTTGAAAAAACATTCTTACGATATCTTGTAATACTGAAGTATTAATATTATAATGCACTGAGGGAAGTCGTAGAAGACATGGAAAAACGTTTTTAACTGTCTTTAGATAAAATGTTATTTCTGTTGAATTATTATTGTTTCAATAAAGAATTAATAGCTACCGAATCCAATTAGTCACAATAAAATCCATTTTACCTTTAATATCCTGTTTCATGATTCCATATATTTTTTAAAAATTCACCAACTCTCCATTGAGTTTATGCTTTCTCAGTTAATTTTTTGTCATTATTAATCTTACTGTATTCTACGCACAGGTAGAAATTATTCACAAACACTTCAGTTACTTCTGAGATGATTATTTATTAGATATTCAGATTTGAGGTGATGAAAAGATTCAGAAAACCACTTTAAGGAGGCCGCTTACTGAATTGTTTCGAAGAGCACCAATGTCTGGAGAGAGTACTTTTTCGCATTTAGCGAATTTATGGCACGGGGCTGGGCTCTTAGGAAGATACAGCCCGGACTCCGGGGACGCATTGTTCCGCATGTTCCCGCAATTCACGGCGCTTTTCCGCAGGTCACAGGGATATTTTCAAGTCACTTTACATAACTAATACTCTTCACGTGCGTCTTTGAAATTTATTTCCCCAACTGCTGTCAAGTTATTTTTTGCAGGACGATTATTAGTGTACATATCCTAATATTATTTAGAGTGCAGAATACATAATGATTCCATTATTTACATTTTTACTAATACATCAAATTATGGAAATTAATTCTAAAATTATTACTGTTTAATAAAATTAAAACTCACTGAACAATTTAAATATGAAATCATATTCTACTGAACTAACACTGACTTTGTATTCAAAGACGTAGAATCCTAATATTAAAAATAAAAATAAATCAATGAAGAATAAATTCTTATATTATTATCGAACGATTTGATAAGTATGGTATTACAATTGTTTTTAAATCATTTAATTATTTTAATTTTGTGACGGTTATAAAATAGCAAATAGAAAATTTTGTGAAGTACAACGAAATATAAAAAAATATAGCATATACTGTAAAACTTGTTATATAGCACAGACAAATCGAGCGTTTTAAACTAGAAAACTTCCCAATTTGAAACATCCTGTTCTAAAGAAATCTGATTTATCTAAGCATATTAACTTTAAAAACCACAAGACTGGAAATATAAAAATTTTAGATAAGGAAAACAGTTACACTGAAATATTTAAAAAAATAAAAGTTTCTCATCAGTTATGTCAATAAGGCAATTGATTTATAGAATGGCGCTCGATTATCTAATTATATTTATGATTCAATTTTATTGTATCAAAATTGTATCTACTTATGTCAAATAGCTTATTTTTCCAACAGTATATGTTTAAAATTCATTACAACATTATAACGGTTTCTAGCAACACGTCACTGCGTTGTCTAAAACACTTTTGCGTAGTACGTGTTGAAATACAACCTGTGAATTACATTTAAAATTTATTTATTTATTAGCATTATGAATGTGGCATAAGTTTTGCACCTGTCTCTTTTTCATATTTGTTATTCTATTTTAAATCTATTTTTGATATTTAATTGAATTGACTTATATAAATTTCATTAATTTTATATTTAGTAGGAAGTTTGACGCTTCATAACAGTAATGAAGTTATTAAATAAACGAATAAATTCGCTATAAATCAGAAAAAAATATTAAATCAATTGTAAAAAGCATAATTACACAACGATTTGTCAGTTAATCATAATTAATAATGCATTTAATTTAATATTTAGTATAAATATCTTCTAATTACCTCTATTACCTGAACAGATACGAATTATACAATAGAATCGTCTTAAATTAAACACATATATTTATGATGAAACTGTAATTTTATTAAAAATTAATATGTATTTTTTCCTTATCCGTCAATAATTATTATATTATATTTCCGAAATTCTAGATAATTTTAAATTATAAAATTAAATTTTGTAAATATATTTTTTTTAATATTTTTAAAAATATATTATTTGCAGAAATTTTGTATCAAACGGAACTTATTTGAAAACAATTCTGTTTCTATGACTTAAATAATTGATAGGGCGAGTGGATAAGTGAAAATTTGGTTACTTCTTATTTGGATTTTGATCCGAGTATTTGGTACATGCATTAACGGCGTCAGTCGATATAACAAGACCACATAAACTTAACAAGTCGTTGAGCATTGATAGACTAGAATTTCCTTAAGTTGCGTTAATAAGATAAGATTACTAAAACTAAAAATTCATTATTTTTAATTTTATTATTTTCTGAATCATAATTTGATGCATTTTATGTACGTTTGTTTTACTGTTTTATTTTTATTAATTTCTATCTGTAGTAATAAGCTGTAAAATTTCTCAATAAGGAGTTAAAGGTGAAAGTGGATGGTATAACGGACGCCTTATTTTGTTTACCGTCATCCAAAGTATCAGGACTAGAATTTGTCACAGATAAATGGTTTTACATTGAGTATAAATTGTGACAGAGGTCCGTTACGCTGTGCTAATCGCCCAATTGCGGGTAACGTAGACAATGAGCCCCATTGACATACAGCTCATTACTTCCCCGGCTCCGCCGTGTAATGCCCTAGAATCAACTACACAAGGCGACGTCTTGATTTGTTGCCTAACTAGCATTTCACTCAATAGGCATGAATTTGATTCTTTACTAACGAACAAATAGTAACATATTAAAAGGTATTTTACACGCAACAAAGTAAAGATTTGTATAAAATATGATTTATTTGGTAGATCCTCACTAATGACTGAGTTATTACATGTAGACGCTGATATGAATCATAAATGTTAAGTTCTCATCTTAAAAATTTTAAATAAACTACGACACTGACATGCTGTGCTTGAAAGCCGTACACATTTTTGGACGTGACGCTATAATGATCATCCCAGAACCGAGTTTATTGATTTTACTAATCAGCAGACTCGGCTCAGAAAAGACCATTATAATGTGATAATATATAAATTCGTTACATTGAGGGGATTAGAAATATTTTTTTAGAAAAGTCAATAGTAAGTAAATATAAGTTTGTAACTCGAAGGAGCCACTGTTAGCGGTAATTAATCTGTGACAGAGTACGTACTAGACCTGAAAATACTGTAATAAAAATTCCGCACCTGCGACCTGGTATTTCTAGGTGGCTAATTTGGGGTTGGTGAGAATTTGGGATAACGGAAAGGTACCTCTATAATTATAGAATTTTGTGAACCACCTGATTTTTAGAAGACAATGGCAGTTAACGTCATCGAAAAGTCACGAATACAATTGTTTACTCGGTTAGAAGACCGAGAAGACTTTATTCATTCTCTACATAGACAAAGACTACATTATTTATTAACCACCTGATTGTCAATTTAAGTTCGTGGCCTCAGAAGATCTAACAAGCTAGTCGATAATAATAACTTTTTGCAGAGACGTAGTAGAGTGAACGATTATTGGATTAGTCGTCGTAGAGAGAGGGAACATGAAGAATAGCATCCCATGAAAAAGTAAAGTGTACTTAATAATTCAATATAAACGTTATTAACGTTTTGTTTGCATTGAAATTAAACACATACTTATGTTGTTCTTTAAGATAATGTTTTATTTTCAGACTTTTTCCATTATTGACAAATTAATAATCTCATTCTGGATAAATATGCTCATTAAAGAATTTTTCCAAGAAGCATAACATTACTTAATTTTGCATAACATTACACAACGCATTACCCAAAAATTTTGTGATGCATTCATACACATGTATTTAGAGTATAATTAACTCATAAAATACTATTTTATTAACAGCGGTTTAAGAAATGTGATTATAATTTCATACTAAATTTATGTTATACTACAGTTGAATATGTAGTATAATTCATGGCGGTACTTAAACAGACATATTTTGAGCTCATTGGGATTTACAGTTACATTTAATTTCACTTGAGTCAATAAAGAGGTTTAAAATGGATTAAAAAACAACTAATGATAATTATATGGTCACTTGCGATATTACTTAGTTAATTAGTACAATTCATTTTAAGTTTATTTTTCAGACTGACTTATTATATTATAAAACTTAAAAAACCTGATAGGTTCAACTAAACTATTAACAATAGACTGAATAAATTATCGAAATATCATTGCGATATCCATATAGTGATCTCCAATCTTTGTAGTATTGATATCACTGCTTCGACGACAAATATGACGCGGTGAATAATGGTGCCCATTTTTTAAATTGTATACAGCTACCAAACTGTTCCAATAGCCTGAAGCTAGGAGTAGACGAGACTAAAAGTAAAGATTTTCGGGAACTAGATGGTTTAGGGTTTAGTGGCCACCAGTCCGAGATTCTTCGATACCTTTCTGCCAAAACAATACTTTATTCGAACACCTCTGTTCAATAGTAACATAAATCCATTTCTATTCAAAGTTGATAAAATAATATAACAAAATGTTGAATGGTTGCTGGAGAGAGTTGTAAACTGGAGTGAAGCTTTGTCGGCTGGACTCGATACCGCAAGTTGTTTCCAATGGGTCGCCTTTGACGCGGCTACTACGTGAAGTTGGTTGGACGATCGCCAGGATAAGAGTGGTGGTTGACAGGATCTGGTGTCCGGACGAAAACATCGTGCTGGCAGGGTTGCGGAGTGGTAAGCGACAGTGATGCTACCTAGGAGCTTCAACAAAGGTAAATACTAAGTAACGTTGATTTTCAATTATTCAAAATCTGTTATAATTAAGTAATAGTTTTTTAGGTAGTTTATCACAGAAGGAAAGCGTGAAAGCAATTGGATTGTGGTAACAGAAACAAAACTACTGAAGAAGAAATATATTTAATATGGTAAGTGAAATGTCGAATTAGTTGAGAAAACAATAGATGAATAATGATCAATATATTGGCGAAGATGACGACAGAGATTTTAGTCGTCGAAACGTTGCGTTCTAATATAATTATGCAAAACATGGTTGAACTCCGAGAACAATATATTGAACAACTACACCGGGAAAGGCTTCAATCTTTGATGAACTAATGACCAAAATTCTCTACAGTATATTGCGAACGAGTCAATGACAACGATCTGACCGCTACTTACCTTTCTAGTTCTTCAGGGCTCAGTTCTACATTAAATACCACTAGTATCAAAAAACGTACCACATTTATATTAAAATTGTTTACACTAGAGAATTATTGTAGAAGACTCTCACCCATAGGCGAATGCTCCGTAGTTGCAGACGTTGGGCATACGGCATACGGCAAGAGCTGTCGGCTGTTACGCTGGGTCGCTGCTTCACCACAGCAGCAAACCCCACAGCAGGCATTGGCGCTGCTTCACCACAGCAGCAAACCCCACAGCAGGCATTGGAAGTGCATGGAACAAGTACGAAGATCCCTATCTACCTCATTATTTAATGGGCGTAAGGGGAGCGATCCTATAAATGTAAATAGAAAAAGTTCTACAGTTCAGATTTTTATTCCAACAAACCGACTATATTTACTAAGCATCTGGTTACGGTGTCATGAATGATAATAATTTTATGACTCTGCTATATAACTCCAAGTCCATTTTATCCTGTTATATGTTTTTATATGTTTACTTAAAATCTATAATACTTAAATTGGCGCCCAAAAATATTGTTTTTTGTAATACTAACTTAAAAATTAAATGGTTAATAATTATTAGAGGACAACTAGTGTTATTTTTGTTTCTCCTGCTAAATACATAACATTACAAAATTTGAGTCCAACTGTGAGGCTTGTTAAACAATCAAAACTAGAAGTTACAGTTTCTCTAGAATTTTCCCTCAATCACATTTAGGTTAACAGTGTGAAAAATCCTTATACCATTATTTAACCCTTGCATACCTTGGTATCTCTTCTACATACCCCATTTCTATCCTTTCCTGTACTATAGGAAAGTTGAAACAATGTGTATTACATCAAATAGCCCGTTTAGAGTGAAGTGGGGGGGGGGGGGGGGGTTGGAGAAGGAGAATATATTTCCTCGTCCGCTGAATAAATAATACTCCAATTCCTTCAGTGACATGGAGTGGTGTACCGCGGTACAGTCGCATTTCGGGATAAATTATAATTGATAAATTATTTACAATAAACGTTATATGAATTTCACGTTGAAATTGTAAGTAAATTCTCGTTACATTAGTCCAGGAACAATATTATAAATATTTTTAAGTTTCATGTATTTGATAATTATAAGTAAAAATACGAGGAAAACATATGTAAAGGTTAGAATTTCTGTTTCCGCGTTAATAAACAAAACCTTTAACATCTTAAAGATAACAAGTATAATTTAAAAACATTGTAACTCGGTATCGTTTCACAAAAAAATAACACAAAGTAATTTTTTTAAATAAAAAATGTTATTATAAATGGTCCAAGCATAAAAACATTGCAAATAATATGGTAAATCCGGGTGGGCTTTTAATCCATTTTAAACCTCTTTATTGACTCAAATGAAATTAAATCTAACTGTAAATCCCAATGAGCTCAAAAGATGTCTGTTCAAGTACCGCCATGAATTAGACTACATATTCAACTGTAGTATAACATAAATTTAGTATGAAATTATAATCACATTTCTTAAACCGCTGTTAATAAAATAGTATTTTATGAGTTAATTATACGCTAAATACATGTGTAGGAATGGAAATTAATTAACTCCAACTCTCGATGGTGTAAGAGACTCAAAAAATGAAGTTCTAGTCGGCGTGCTATGTAAAACTTTGTTTCAGAGAACAAGAATATAAAACAGAATGACTTGTGGCCTCTGAAACGCAGTACGTTTAATTTATCAATGATGGAAAAAGTCTGAAAATGAGACATTATCAAGCACTTAATAGCTGAATGGTACTAAGCATTTTTTTAATCAAATTCAATATCTTATTTTTAATAAATAAAAATCTTAAAGAACAACATAAGTATGTGTTTAATTTCAATGCAAACAAAACGTTACGTTGAAAATTTAGAAAACTCTTGAGAATATTAACGTCTTTAGTTTATTATAAAATAAGGAATGATAAAAATAAATGTTATAAGCAATGATATTTCGCCAGCTATCAGTGCAATATTTTTTAAATGTAGAGTCACAGGTGAAGTAATAAAAATTGTGCCGTTTTCACATAAACGAATACACACATTTGTACGGTGCCGATTCTTACGTCTCTTTGAATCACCTGACGAATGCAACAAGGATTTCAGTTACGTTGTGTGGTATGTATTTAGTACTTAGTTTTCAAAGCTATTTGTCTATTTGTTTAAGTAATTATATATTTTAAACACAGGCGTTTAATATGTTTATTTCATTAGACGTTAATGGTATATTTTTATCTAGTTCGATTAAGTAATCGTCTATGTACAAATTTTATATTTATGCTATATATGGTATGGATTCTGAAAATTTCAGAGTTGCTACTCTGTTTTCAGTAATTTCAGAATTCTGTCTTTGTACAACAGGAACTAACGCTGCACAATAAAGTTTGGTACGAAGTTTAATATTTACATGAGGTATAGAGTATTTAAAAGCCGCATAACGAAGGTAAGTCATAAGCAGTTGAGATGCGCCGAATTAGTACGAACCATTTTGCAGTAAATGGATTGCACATACTTTTTCTTTAAATAATTGTATTCACTTTTAATACAGATTAAAACACTAATATTTAGATTTTATTAAATTTCATATCATAATATAATAATAATTCCTATACACTAATAAATTCAGAAATGGACGAGTATTTTGTGGTACAATAAGGATATTATTTACTGAAAAAAATATTTTTTATTACCGCAAATTTCTAAACACACTCGACATCTCACAATAATAATCACACAGATTATATTAAAGAATTAACTTTCTAGTAACAGTAATAAAAGCGAGGGCACTCAATTTATTCATCTATAATAAAACTCTTCGTTTTGTAATACTTATATTTGAAAACGTAAATAAATGAGAGAAAGAAAGGAGAAACAGGAATTTTAACGTGGGAAGGTACAATTATTGATTGCACCTATTCAGAACTTTTTTTACCTACTCAATTCAAAAGGTTAAAATGTGATTTAAAAAGTTAGGAATCAAATAAAAGCTACTGATCTAGTATAGAATAATTTTGCATAGATCCCCATGAAGATTTAGTGATCTTGAAAGTGTTGTAGGTTTTACGTGGTATTGGGTCTATACGTTTTACATGAAATAACCCATTTATTATCATTTAAATACAATTCATTGAATAAAATAATTATGAATGATTACTAATACTTAATTCTGACTAGGTTTACAAACTGTTTTACAGATCAGGAGGGACTAAGCAGAAAAGATTTTACTTAGGGAGGTTGTTAAAAATTTATATTCCGGTATACACTATTTATTTTTGTACAATGTACACAGGATGAAAGTTCTTATGCAAATTTCTTTTACTTTTGGTGTACATATGTTCTTACGGCTATTGTGAAGTTTTAATTTGCAAAATAATAAATAATATTTAAATACATTTGAATCATATTAACAGTATATAATAAATTAATTTCTACTTAGTTGAAAATATTATTTTTAATTGTAGCTGTCGCCTAATGTAGACTTGTAATTAATTCATTCATTCGCATTTCAGGATACGAGTTTCTATTTATACAAACCTGCACAAACTCTGGTTCTGAACAATCAAATGCTTCGTTGAAGTGCGCGAACTACTGAGAAAATCGAAAAGAGGAGCTTTGGCAGAGTGCAATCGAGCTGAGCAATCACCTCCTATGCTCCGTCAGGCGAGAGACAATCTCTACAAAAGAAAAAGAACCCAAATCCATTGTTGGAGCTATTGACCCGTCGTCGCTACCGCCTTTTATTTCGTCAACAGAGAAGACGACAATTCATGTATTTTTTGAGAATGGTTAAAAAGTACTCCATTGTTTCCATTTATGTAGGAGAACCAAAACGTTTTGATTTATGAAGAACGGTTTGGAGACAAAGAGACTCAAAATCAGTATTCTTATTCATAGTATCGGGAAAAAATTAGGTGAGGACACATTTGAATGAATATATTTATCGACTAAAAGTCTTGAGAATCAAAATTTGAACCTACAAATTGTTTTTTTCGTTAATAGGCGTAAATACCGAAGCGTCATTTATAATGAACTGTTACTTAATACTATTTTCTGATGTATTAAAGTTAAATTTGATTAATTGCTTTGAAAAACCACCTCACTCGACCAGTTCACTGGCCAATTGATTTATAATGAAAGAACTTTACTTATATAAGTACCTAAATGTCCATTTTATAAAAGAAGCCTAATAAGATCGATTAGAATTGCGGGGAATTAGAAGAACGGAGAAATGGTTGGGGAAAGGATAAAAAATTTCTGATTGAAGAATGATTCTTATAATGTTTGTATTGATAGATAAGTTTTACGATTCAAGTGGATTTCTGCAAGGATAATTAACATTATTCACGAGTGTCCAACCCAGCAAATAATCAATGCGGCCCAGGAAGAAACAAATGAAAGGGAAATTCAATGTAATGAACCCACAACGTTTTGGAAAAATAATTAATTATTTTATATTTTTCGACTGCAGTTAGTCAACAGAGGTGCACTGGAATACGTATCGTTGAAATCTGGTATACAATTTTTTTTATCAAGTTGCTGAATAAACGCTTATCAAACCAACCGACATAAAACATCTCTTACGACACAAACATGTGTTATTCGTTTATCAGGAAATAAACAAATAACTAACAAAGAAGCTTTCGGCGTCTGAAAGGCCCAAAGTCACTGATGCAAAAAACGAGTTAAGAGTCAATAGTTTTTTGCCTACACGATAAGATGAATATGGCCCTTGCACATTCCTAAAGCTTCTTTGTACATTGACGAAGGTTAAATAAATTACTTTAACCGAAACTGGAGTACATGTTTGGTTTTTATTCGCTTAACTATATAACTATATATTATCTATATGTATTATATGGGTGAATTCACAATAAATAAATTATATAAATATCACTTTGTGCTTCTAAAATCAAATTAAATATGTAGTAGGAATAATTTTTGTTTGCATAATTATTTAAAACTTTTTTTTCAAATGCAATAACTGCAAAGTCATTAGTGACTGATAGTTCACTTATTTAGTTCAGATTAGTTATTACAAAGTTAATTGTTTTACCTACATTTCATCGTAACAGTTAGTCATCTTCAGTTCTTTAATTATTAATCTTTGACATTTCGTTGAGTGTAGAACTACAATGACGTTTTTTTTGTCGAGTAGATGTTTCCTTTCTTGTTCGTATTTAAGACATTTACTTATTATATGTTTTTAAGGATAATTAGGGAAAATAGGTGGAGAACTATTGTTAATTATGTGAATGTGTGTCATCTTCGAGTATTCTGTTCTAACTCTTGATATTACTATCTGATCTCTTCTGGATGTTTTGGTGTAGGGTTTTATTGCTTAGAATTCGTTGATTTGTATGTGAATATTGCTTGTTTTCACTTCTCTCCATTTGGTATTCCGGTGGTGTTAGAGTTTACTTTAGGCACTTTTCCAGATCCCTTTGTAAGTGTTCGCTAATCTTGGGGGGTAGGTTTGTGGAAGGTTATGTGGCAAGCTTAGCCTTCAGGTAGGTCTGCTATGTTGTTTCCATAGATACCCTTGACGAGATCATCCGAATCCTCCCTTTCAAATCTGTTCCTATGCTATTAAAGGGGAGTTGCCACCACGTGGATTACCTCATGTGGCCTGTTACTCTAAAAAAGAAAACTGAACTGTTCTTCTGTAGGTTCTTGCAATTATTTATATATAAAGAAATAAAAGTTATAATTAAACTTAATTGTAATTATATAAAGTTTGCTGTCAGCTGTTATGTACACGTCACTTCAATCAGCCGGTAGAAATTTCTGAATCACTGACCCAATCAGCTGATCTATTAACGTGGATGACATGACGACCAAATCAATGTTTATAACACACAACATTTCATGAATGCACATAAAAATATTTATTTACACAAAATAACAGATTTAAGTAGAGATTATGAGTATTTATACGAGAATTTTATTTTGTTTGGCGCCAGAAGTATGACTGCAAACTTTCATAGAATTTACGACAACAATTCACTCAAAAATTACAATGTATACTTCTATAAATTCGTGAGACGTCTTTCTCATCAGGATATTGTGGGTCATGTCATATTTTGATAGCCCTTCTAAAGAAATTACTCGCCACATAAAATTATACTTGTGCATAGTTTTCTGTAGACAATAAAATATTAAGAAGCCATTTTTACTCATTCTTTATGGTAAATAACTCCAAGGTCGTCTTAAATATTTGTGAGGAGAAGAAAATCACGTGTCGACTTGGAGGAAGAGGAACACACCGCTAATTGTTTTGAGAGATATTCAGCAATAAAATTCGCGATTATGCATTTAAATTATAGTGATGAAATTGGTTTTAAATGTGGCTTTTTGAGATTCGTATGGCCCTTGAGAATATTTAACTATATCGCGATAGTATATCTCCAGTTACAGTTGTGTTTGCTGGAATTACATGCCGATATACCAATCACTGAATATTATAACGTTATGTGGCCACAACTTTTCCAGCATAACGCCCACTTTTTTGTGGTGTTTTTGATTCCTAAAAGGTATAATTACACATTTACAAACAATTTTTCTGATCAGAAACGTGAACGGATTCATATGTAAAGCTGCTTGTGAATTACTGAAGACGTCGAGAACAGTTAATTACAATACTGTTTTCCATTAAGTTAAAGCACTATGCTGCTTTCCAGGGTTGGTTCAATAATAACGTGAAATCTCCTGTGTTCAAATTTTAACATGATTCACATACCTACTCTGACGGTGGTGCATATTCAGAAAGGTTCTCATTAGTTGAATAAACAGTTATTACGAGGACGGAGCTAGCCATCGAAACGTTGAGCATTTTTCCTACGAGTGCCCGGGGAAAAACACGAGAACTGTTTATTCAGAGTAAATACTGTGAAAACCTACATTCTCCTTATTAGTCACCTGAGGTAACTTGCAACCTTATTTTCCTGAAGTTTTATCTTGAACTGGAAAAGGGAATCTGCCAACTGCAAACAACAAAACACATTAGCAACGTCTTTCATCGTAATTTAAAATCAACGTACTCGAACTTTTCAATATACCCTGTTAATGAATATATCATTATCCATTTTAAACGCCTCTTTGGTCCATGTTCTCTGTTTGCACACACTGGATCGCTATCCTTCGTTGCTGAGATGGGATTTGCAGCACCGTTGCGGTGGACAGAACCTCGTCCAAGGAATTAAAGGTCTGCATCTGTCGGCTGCTTGGTCCAGAAAGCCTTGTGATGTGTCACTCTGGTTCTTGATGGCCGCATCTGTCTGGTTTAGTGGTGGCAGAGAAGAATTATCTGCTGTAGCAATAAGTCACCGAGCGCTCATGTTTCAAGTGTATTTAAGAGTTATTATTTTAGAACTCACAAGAAGACCACCGGCTGGATATTAAAGTAATCAAGCATTTGCCAGTTTAATTGAGAGATTTACATTAATTTATATAAGTATTCTTATGTATCGAATGAAACTTTCACATTTTAATGTACGAGATTTATGTAAAAAGCTTGTAAGAAATTGTTTGTGAAGCAATGCACTTCTAACAGTCATGTACAATGTTGAACCATAGATTCCGTGATTCAGTTCAGGATTAGTATTTAAAAATTTGGAATTTTAATACTACTGACATAGATTGAATGATAAATGTAAATAAATTTTCCCGTTTATTTCAGTTGACATACCAAAATATTTCCGTAACAATAATTTTGTTTATTTGTCAGGCGGAACGGATACTGAAGCAATGCATGCTTATTAGTAACAGGCTCAGAGAACGAAATTAACTCAGCCCAGAGGAAAATATTATGTGACATATGAGACATGTAGTATGAAATATTGTGCGTCAATGTTTCCACACGCTTCTCTTATTTAAAGATATTTGATTGAAAAATATTTTCTTGAACATATGAATACGTTTCACGTTTCTTTTTGTCTTACGTACGAAACGATGTCACGGAGGGAATAAAGTCACACATAAAACATTTCGCGGACGATTGTACTGTCTACCGAGTGGTAAAAAGGACGGAAGACTTGGACATTCTTGAGAGTAAATGAATCATCGGTAAATAATGAAATGAAAATAAACTCGACAAAACGTAATGCGATTGTTTTGACGAAAACGAAAATTGAAATTAATGTAGTATACAAAATCGGATTTTATTTTAAAAAAATAACGTTATTGGCCTGCTTTATCGATGTTATAACAGGTAGTTTTTTAAACAATATTTTAACTGTAGATTACATGTTATATTTTTTACATATATGTTTGATTATAAATACATATTAATATAATGCAAGTTGTAATTTCCATGTGTGCTTGAACATTACCATAAAAAACAGAAACAAACGGACCTTTAGCATGTAATGTTGTAACAATTATATAATTTTTTATGCATGGGAGTAAGGTTTTTCCTTAAATTTCTACGCGGAGAATCAGGAGGAAAGCCTTCACAATTTCCATGTCTCCTAATCCATCATACAAAAATTGGAAGCCAAAACCCGGCCTACGTCCATTCCATCCGTCCTGCCTTTCCACTTCTATACATATTATTATTATTGTTTTTGTTTGTTTGTTCGACAAACAACTCCGGTTACGACCCTCGTTTACGAATCTCCGTGAAGCGTTAGTCGAGTAGTTGTGTTTTCGTATATTCTTCTGAATATATCGGAAATAGAACAAACCAATAATTGAAAATGCCTGGGTGGTACCTTGAAAAAGGATTTAAAGTGGGGAGAGCACATTAGTACAGTGACGGTAAAAGAGTGGAGAGCGCTACAATTTATAAATAGAGTTTTGAAGAAGAGTTAGAAGAAAACAGCCTATCGATCGTTGGAATATGGAGCGGTATGCTGGGTTCCGTATAGAAGCTAACATATAAAGGCTTTAGATAGGGTGAAAGCTAAGGTGGCTAAAATATTTTGTACAACTTCGGAAAACGGACCTCTGAAATTGGAATCGCTAGCAGAAAGGTGAAAGAAGGCCACAACTTGTGCTTCGTTTAAAATTTATTCTAACAAGCCACTCTGGAGCGATATACGAAACCTTATAAGTCCACCAAATTATATTGGTAAAAGTAACCAGGTATTTAAAATTAAACAAAGAGAGCAACAGACGGATGTATACAAATTCTTATTTCTGAAAAGAAAGATTAGGGATTGGAACGATTTGTCAGGAACAGCATAAACAACTCCAAAGAATAGTAAATGTTTGAAAAGCATGTTAGATAAGTTTTTTTAAGAAAGATGAGTAGGTAATAAGTATTTAATAAATGTAATTGTCAAATACTATGAATTTAAATGTTTTCCGTTCATTCTAAAGAAAATTTAATATAAAGGATTATGTGACGTTATTAAACGAGTTGAAGATTTGTAAATAATAATGTTTGTTTTTAGATTGTTTATTTTGTAATAGCTTAATTTAATTTTAAATCTAGGTGAAAGATTGTATATTGAATTATTGCCACCAAGTGTATAGACTTACTTAATTGCAGTCAATAAATTAATTAATTATAGTTAGAATAAACGGGTTGTTTGAAAATTTAAATTTCTACAAATTTCCTTATTCCCGGAAAGAACTGTTTTGTTATGGACTACATTATTTTCAAATATAAATTTAAGATTCCTTGGGTATTTATGCACGTATTTTATAATAGAATTAATCTTTAGTCGCTTTTTAAACGGGTAGAAATTCATTTCATAGGCAATAATAGTTGAATAAAGATGCTTTTAGTGAAGAAGAGTATGCGAACTCAATGTAGTATATAATATATAGTAATATTAACCAGGACTACATAAACATGTTTGGTAGTAAATCATCCAAAGAAAGACGCATGATTTAGAATCTGTCAAGAATATATGGAGTAAAACAGACAGTCTCCAGCCACTGGGTTCTTGATATATATATATACATATATATATATATATATATATATATATATATATATATATTAGTAACAAATAGGTGGTTAAAAATTGCATCGTGAGGCAACTTGCATACATTACCAACTTTCTTTATATTAACATTAGAAGAAATCTTTCGATAATCTGGAATCTGCTTAGTTGAAGAGTAAAAATTGTTGAGAAAATTACTGTTCTGGGTTTTTAAATAGCAACGCGATATTTTATCTAAACTACCACTAAATAGGAATATTAATTCAGCAATTTCTCACAGATAATTAACTTGGAGAAAATGTAACGCTAAATGATTGTTCATCATATATTTGCTGAATATAAATTCTTAGGAAACATAATAGATGTAGGAGAATTTATTTATTTTGAATTTAAGAACCGTGTCGATTCTAATACAATTTTATTTATGATCAACAATATTTCCTTTAGCATTTCTTGATTTTATCATAACTTTTGTAACGGTACAATATTTTTTAATTTCCATTGGTATTCAATTACAGTTTGTTCCAAAATTCTCGACAATTCGCAATATTCCATTTGAAATTAAAGCAATAATTAAATTGTTCCCAACGGTCGATGAGTAAGTTCAGGTAACAAAAATAAAATTACGCATGTGCAATGGAATTAACTTTCAAATCTAATAGTGCATTCGAATTTAGTGCAAAGTGTATTCCTAGTATTGTCCCACGTATTAGAAAGATGGATGATTCATCTTCAGTTAGAGAAATAGGCAAAAACCTTAAACTTATGGACGGTTGTATAGCAAATCAATTGTGTAAATACACTATAAGTAACAAAGGTTAATACTAATGTTATCATAACGAACTGAATATAGTTCTCAGTAATCTAAATAATTATTTAATATAATTTCAGTATAGCTATAGTATGTTTAATGGAATGTATATCAAACATGTTTTGTTTATTAATTTCAGCTTCTCAGGTACGTCGTAGCTAATAAGGATATGATTCCGAGTTTTTCCCTGAACTTTGCATCATTTCTTCTCAATTTAACCAGATTATGACTATTCAGAGTAAGATATATTAATTCAGTTAATAATGACCATTAAATATTTCCCACTATAACTGCCGATAATTAAGTAAATTTTCATTTGACAAGAGACCATAACATACTAATGTAAATTAAATTAATTTTTTTTGTTAAATGGTCATGAATTAACTATAAATTAGTGAAACGTCTTCATTTTAGGTTTTTTACATAATCACTTCTAGTTTTAAAATAAAACTGGACCTTCGTATCAAACCATACTACTAATTTCAGTGCATCAACTACAAAAATAAAATATAGTAATCAACAGTGGTATCAAATATTTGTACGTACGATTTGTTATGCGTGGAGAGAAGTGCTACTGTTGTTGACTGTAATGATCTCACTCCTTCCAGCGTGACAGGAGATACTTGAGACTCTTCCATAAAGTTTCAAGTGGACGGTGAAGCCGACGAGTCCAAAAACTCTTGTCATTTCAAATATTGCACTGCTGGAGACATGAAGATTAAAAACAGATTCGGAACAGTTACGTGGCTCCAGAAATAATATTTTAACTCAAGAATGTCTGCGAACATTCATTTGAATAATGAACTCAGCACTAGTAATAAATACTACACCCATTGTATTTTACAATTAGTAATGTGAACTATTTTTTTTCTGAATTGTCTTCATTTTCAAACCTGAAAAAAAGGTTTAAATTATTTAATTACCTTTCATTTTAGAAATATCACCTACTCTTTAAACAAATTCACTATTTGAACATAACTGTTACAAATTTATTTACATCAAGAATTACAAAAACCGTTCATTTTCTTCTTATCACGCTAATGGAGCTACTTACCACTTAAAAATGTTTACGTGAACAAGGCTTAATAATTCTCGTTAATTTATATTGTTTTACTTTATTTGAAATTCCGTGGTTTTTTAGTTGCGCTGTGAAGAATGTTTCCAGGAATTGACTTGAAAATTTATCCTAAATAATATATATATATATATATATATATATAACGATATAATATAAATATCTTTTGAGAATGGGCCCCCTAACAGGAAAAGTTGAAATGAACTTCACTCAACCACACCTTTTGCATAGAAACCAGAAGTTCTACGCCTGCACTTTCCCCAACTTTCACTCACGTCTAAGACTGCTCAAGATGATCATCTTCAAAGCAAGTCGCCAAATTTTCTCTCTCCCTCTCCCCTTTCTTAAATGGGTAACAACATGGAAAAGATTTCTAGTCACATTTGAATACCTTTTCGCGACAAATAATGTCTTCAAATTTTTTATTTTTTATTTTATGTTTTCTCGACTTTTTAAGCCACAAAATTGTTAACATTTAAATATATTACTGTAACAAAGTGAAAACATTTTTTGAGCTCTAAAATTGATGTAATGTGAATATTATATTAAATACTTATACCAAACTGAAAATTAACATATCACGTATAATGAACAGATTTCCATTGTAATATTAACTTGATTGCATTGTAAATATTATATTTTACTAAAACATCGTCAAAGAATTAAGCTATTTCTTTTCAACAACGATAACTATTAGATATTTGTGCTCTTGAAATTTTATTGTACTTTCCAGGTTTCTAATTTTCATCGCACGAATTTAGACTTGACGTGATATCCAAATTCAAAATTTAACATGACCTCACTAAAGGAAGAAACAATTTAGACTCTACGTGGAAGTTAAAATGCAGCGTCGTATAGCATTACTTAATTTTATGTCATCGGAGCTTCGTTCACGATGAAAAGTCAGTAAAACTCAGCGGTTTTACAATCTGCAACTTCATGTCAGAAATCGTGACGATCCTCAAGAATCTGAAACAGATCCATTCAAGGCATACTTTTCTAACGGATTTACTGTGACATAAGAAGCAGACAAAACTACGCTTTGGATAAAAGAAATATTATGTAATTATTCAAATTTAACTCAGGCATCTGTAGTGTGAAGAACGTGGTACAATTTCTGTTAAGATCAGCGCTCTATTACTAGACGTATTAGTGAATCAATTATTTCAATTACATCACAGAATCTGGATCTAATCGTGGAATTAATCTGTATGAAGTCACAAATGGAAGAGGTTTCAGTTATCAGGAGCCATAGCAACTGAAACATGACTATTATAGATTTCAGGTTCCACGTGGCCAATGAAAAAAATTCTCTCACACTACTAATACAGAAGAATGCGGTCCTGGCCTCGCATTGAGACTATTTCCATAAATCATTTTTGGGTACCAGATAAATATAAAATCAATACAGTACGGGGCAATTCGAGTCATAACAAGTTCCGAGATTTACCACTGCGCCATATGAATGGGTAAAAAATTCATCTGAATTTGTTGCTTAATATTTGTCTGTATCCTGTCAGAATTCTTGCCTTGCTACAATTAATCAAGTATAGTGTGTACAATTAATCTGTAAAAGAGATATTTTGAGATAAGTTTCATTTATTCCTACAATCATATTAAAATAATACATCACACCAATTTTCAGTTGTAGAAAGCAGAATTTTGTTTTCAAATTTTTTAAACAAATCTAAATAATTTAATGGTGTGTGTGATGTCTAATAAAATATAACAGAACCATTTATTTTAGGGAATAGTGAGATTATTGCATGAATAATCAAGTCGAAAGATTCCAGTGGAGGAGCGTGTAGCGGGTTGCCTATACGTCTTTATTATTATTTTCGTTGAAAGACCTCGCTAGCAGAAGATATGTTGCGGTTCATACTGATTTTAAAATAAAAACAAAAACTACAATTGTAAAAGAATAAACATTTATCCAGAGTTAAAATTTGGTCGCCATGTGGAAAATTACCACAAAATAAAGAAAACAAAATAAATTTAATTTATTATGTGAAATATTTACATAATAAAGGAAACTGCATACATAGAAATACAGAATTAATAATAAATGTTACCGGCTTTCTAGAACATGGACTCCTCCTCAGGTTCGCCGTGTTTAAGAAGAACTTGAAATACCCTAACATTTAAACGCAAATACTACCGTTTGAGAAAGATTCACTACCTGAGGAGTTACAACGGTGTTGGCTGGCTCCTCAGCAATATGTAACCACCGGCCTCCAGTCAAATTTCGAGTGTCTCTCCGCTTCCGCAGTGCAACATAAAGTGTCTCTGGGATCCTTGTCCCTTTACTCAGTTGTGAAGAAGAGCCTAGAGCAACACAACTGCACAAATCACAAATTTATCCAAATATTTGATTGGAAAAATGCAAAGATTTTAGACATTGACACCAGACTCATTTTAGTGATGCTTCACATTAAATTAAACATCACAGCTATGTTTAATGTACAAACAGACACTATTAAACTCAATAATTGCGTATTATCCCGTATTATTACGCTAAACCTTCTGTTTTCCCATTGTCGTTGCTCCATTATTGTTACGCTAAACCTTAGGCCATTGTCGTTGCGTTTTCCTCGCTTTTGAGTTTTGTCAACTGACAAGAGCAGTTGTGTCGCTCTAGGTTCTTCTTCAAACCTGAGGAAAGGACAAGGATCCCAGAAACGGTGTGTGGTATTTATATTATCACTTTTTTGTCTGAATTGGCTATCTTTCGTACTAATTAATTTCAATCAGACGTAAATTTTTTCATAAAGTGTCTCGTTACATCCCCTCTCATTTTACAAAACTATCCTTTTATTGGTACAAATCTTCCTAACAAGTAACAGACTCCCCTATGAGTTCCATTAGGAACCTCCTGGAACCGTGAGCCAGCTATGTGTAGTTTTTAAGCTATTTATGGCCAGTGAAAATACCTTCCTGGAGTTTTGGTATATTATCCAAAGCTAAAATTTAAAATGTATTTTCATACTTTCCATTACAACAAATTAACTTTAAATAAACCGCGCCAAAATAATGGATTAAATAAATATAGATAAAATATCTAGTAACACTATAATAACGACTAACAATTTGCCTAACCAATTTTTTTCTGTTTACTAAGCATTTTTGTCTCTTCTTTCTCACTTCTTATCTCCATACTTTTCTGCGCTTATATAGTGTCTTTGTCTGTAATATAGAAGTGTTTTCTTATTTCTTATTGGTCATCGCGCCCTGCCATCATGACTTTCATATATTTTCATTGCTAGTTTACCAAACTTGAAATATAGACTTAATGTTCATCCGACTTTCTGTTGAAAATTAACACTGTAGTGGTCGAACAACATAAAATACATCAATACATCTGTTAGAGGGACATTGCTGATTGTAATTCTTCCGAATACTCCAAGAGACTTTCTAGTCGAGCGATTCATTTATTGAAATGAATCTCTTTATACTATTAGTAGGGCTCTTGACCTTTTGTCTTAATTATTTTGTTTATTTAAATTTTTTCTTGCACCCATTTCGCGAAACGATGTCCAATACGCTCAAAGAACTCAAACGTAGTTACGAAATTATGTTCATCAAATAAATTTTTATGAAATTCTGGTGATCCTGAATCAGTCATTACAGATATTTGCCATAAGATAATCTGCATTTGAATTAAAGTAGTGAATTTTATAAGAAAAAAATATAAGTAATAGTTTATCCATATACGCTTAAACTATTTAATGCCTGAACTTCATAATTAATATATCATCCATGTCCTCTACCACTTAAAACATGAGTTTATTACGTTTGTCCTTCCTTTCTTCCAGCCGTCGTGTTTCACGACCGGTAGAAAATAATATTTTTTGTGTGACAGAGGTCATATAACTTATTATCTACATCGTAGTGTACTAGAGTTAACGCCATGAATGAAGTAGCTTTCTGGGATGGGACCAACATCCTCCCTTTGTGCAGCCGATCAGCTCCTAAAACTTGATCACGTTTGATCGTTGTCGTGGGTGTGTTTATTCCATGATCATCGTGCCAACGACGGACGTGTCGCCCCTCCCTCAATCTTCGCCATTCGCCTTTGTTTATGACGCTCAAAAATATATGTTTTAAAAATGTTGATTACTACATACTTTACTGTCTGATTTATTTATCGCTGTATTCCTTTGAATAACTGTCAATGACAGTGTTTCTCGGCTTGGATGCACCACAATACGTCTATAATTCTAGTCATGATACTTCAGAAAGATATATATTAAAAACAATTCCTTTCTTCAAAATTTATGGTAAATAGACTCGTCGATATTCTCGCCAAACACTGGAATATTTTATATAAATTTGTGATATATACGAGTTGTAGTTTTCGATAAAGAAAACACTTGAAAAATCTTTCAAATTATCAGCTAATTAATCTTCATTTTTATTTCACATGGTAAAAACGTACTTTTTAGATTCTGATATTAAAATGACCGATATTTGTTTTATCGTATTTATATATTCATTCCAATTGTTATCGTCCGTCTCCACATTTAAAAAAATTAATTTTTAATTTAATTACCTTTAACTTAATTGTTATAATTAAAATGGTCACTAATGAATATTTGCCAAATAATTATGCATATGATTGAATAAATGTAAATTGTTTTAAGGTATGATTTTATGTATTACATGTCTATTACATATTGTATAAACCTCCTCCAGACTATATTCAAAATAATTTGGAAGATTTTTTTTCTTGCCTTTTAAAAACGACTGATGAAAATGATTGGAGGAATGATATAAATACTATTCAGAAACTTTCAACATGCCCAGATTAATTATATGTATATATTTTTCACAAATGCTTTGATTACCGCAAAACGAGTCTTAATAATACAGTGGTGTCATAGAATCAATACACAGTTGCAATATAAAACTTGAGACAGTACAGAATTAAGTAATCTTAAAATTATAGTGGAGAAAAAAATATTATAAAAAAATTTATCAAAAAGTAAAAATTTATTTGTTTTAAAAATTACAGGCAATTAACTTTAAAAAGTCATTTGACAGAACTTGTATGAGACGAATGCTACGCATTCATTACATTGTGGCAAGTTATGTGTAAATAATGTGTAATGTTATTTAAGAACAGATGATTATGGCTTATAAAAAGCCGAAAGCTCCTAGGTTAAATTATATTTTGAGGACTAATAACGGTTATTTTATTCTATCATTCATTTTAAAAAAGTTTTTATACTGTATTGTAAAAAGTTATTTTCGGGATATTTAACTTTGAAAATATCAATTAAGAAAATTTATTTCTGTAAAGTGAACATTTTTTGGATCGAGCAGCACAAGCTATTATGAATTTTAAAAGAAAAATTTACCGGATTTGACGAGGAACACTTGTATATTTCGTCAATTTTACCTTTTTTCCGGCATTTGAACTTTTCCTAAGTATCCTTAGTGTCAGCTGAACTAACATTCTCTCTGAATTGATGTATAAATTGATGTTTCACTTTCGTCGCCACTCGTTTTCCGCTTCACTCCAGGAAGCTTCCTTTCTGCGCTTTTTCTCTCTGAAATTGGTTCTCAAAATATCAAAAAGTTCACGAAACCCTCAAATTATCTCGGCACACAACCGTTCTCTCCACAGACATTAACAACTGTCCCTTCTAAGTCCACAACTGATCTCGCCACACAACTGAACGGTCCACGGTCATTCACAGCTTCATTTCTATATAACTGTTTCTTCTCGTCCTCCTCTCTCACTTATAATTCCCCTTCCCTTGTTTTCGGAAACTCACCTTAACACGGACCAAGTACAATGTCGATTGTATTTTTATCTTTGATACAAGTATCTTATTTGTATTTGAGTACCTGAACAGCTTAAGCCAAATTTAGTTTAGGATTTAAATTAACTTACAGCGTATTTAATAGCGTGTTATAGTACAAAGATGACCGATAGGAATTGATGGAATGGATTATCATTGTAGTGGGGTACGAAACAGAAACATTCAAACGACAAATACAATAATATAAATATTTTTTCAATTTCTTAAACAGTCACTTAGCATTCTGAAATCATCACAGATATTTCCGGCATTTAGGTTATTTAAACTTACCGTCTTTTTATTACGGAATTTAAAACACTATAATTTTATACTAATCAAACTATCGAAGAATGGGGTGTTGTATATATAGGTGGAATAAATTAATCCTGGGGCTATTTTTTAAATTATTGACTTTGTTTTACATAAAATTTGTGAGCGATGTATATTCTCGTGTCCTTTCTGGCCACGTCATTGCACGGAACTTACGTTGTAAAGGAAAAGAAAAAAAGAACATAAGCGGCCTATATTTAAGAGGATTATAGAACGAAGAAGGCCCCCAGAAATTATAAACATCTAGAGAAACAAACCTCTGGTAACAGTATTTTAGCACGTTCGTAAAATATTTGTGTTTTCCCATGGACTTGAAATAAGAGTGTCTAATAATACTATTGGGATTTATCGGGGCACAGGTCAGATTTTCATTGACGATCATCATAAAAATTTTAAGATCTTGTGGGCGGAACATTGGGTTATCGAGGTGTGAAAGTGATCTGCAGAGCAGGACGAAAGTTAGTTAAAGAGGAGACATGAAGTTATTCATTAGTCATGAAACTAAGCAGTAGTCGTGAAGTTGGAAGCTATTTGGAAGTGGTGAAGTCGTGAAGTTGGAAAGTAGTAAATTAGCGATTGCCAGTTGTAAGAGAATTTGAATTTAAGGAGCCCTTGAATCGCGTCCACCAGAAGTAAGAAGACTGTGAAACCCTCTTCCTGGAACGCGGAAACATAAGACGAGAACTTTGTGTTACCCGAGGAAGACACTTGTCTGCCAGATACCGGAAAGAACAGGAAATGTATTGAAACCATATGCCCGTCAAAGTCGGTGTTATAAAAGCCACTCTAGGGGTAGCAATTACAAAGATTTTTGACTATATTATTTGGTAGAAATTACAATTTGTAATTGATGCGGAAAAGTTATGATTTTTTATTATTAAAAAATTAATTGTATTATTAAATTTTACCCTGTCCTATGATTGAAATTTTTAATCATAATTAAATAAGTGACTAAATTTCAGTATTGTAGCTTACGGTGCAGAGATAAAGTAAAATTCCACTTTAATAGTAGTTCAACATCACAATAATTTTAATTTCATGTTTGAAATGATCCCACAGCTGCCCATGCGGGTCGTGGTCGTTGTCGGCCATCTCCTCTTTTAGAGAAGTAACTTTTCTTAGTATGATTGTGACGTCTTTCAATAAATATAAGCTGGGACGTTTCATTTAATTATTGTCAATCTATTTTCTCTCGGAATTTTATTCCTGAATCTTTGGTTTTCCATGATCAGCTTGTTGACGGTACGTACAGTTGGTCCCAGCCGCGTGTTGCGTGAGTGGAGGTGGTGAGGAGGTACCTGAGGATGGTTGCAGAGCAGAGCGGGGTCGCCCGGGGTCCGCGCATGCGCCGTGGGAGGGAAGTGTGTCGGGTCCCGCGGCGGCTGCGGCAGTCGCGTCTCAGCCAGGCGGGCCCAGGGAACGAGCATGGCGTAGCGCCATGGCAGCAGGTGAGACGCGCATGCGACACCTACAGGGGCACACTTTTCTCGAGGGAAAAAATTCCATTAGGCGGAAAACTTGATGGGTTATTAATCTCCACGCAGGAATAATAAAGTAAAGTGTTTAAGCCCAAAATTTCTAACAGAACGTATCTGTTTGATTATTTTATGTATTGTCAGGTCTGATGGACCGCATTATTTTCTAAGAAAAATAGTGAATTTCATCCCTAAATATTACTATTGCATAAGTCACCGATTATTTATTAACATTATGGTGCGTTCGAGAGTATCAACAAAGTAACTGTATTAAACTTATTTGTTCTATTCTGGAATTTTCGAATTTGAAAATATTATCATAAAGCATCCGTATATTATTATGAGTTATTAATCAATGGTACATACAGAATTTTTCTATCATTCATTTCTAGTGCATCTAAAACTGAAATCATCCTAAAAAAATTACTTTTCTCATTACGAACTCGTATTCTGGACAGAACTGCAATAAAAGATATATTGATTCCAAAAATGTTGACAAAAATTATCATCAACATTAAAACTATCAAATTTGTTAACTAATCAAAACTATATATGCACGTACAGCATATAGTAGTGGAATTATTTGAATTTATAATTTTTATTAAATAACGAAAAGTGGAAGAATTCTCAAATTAATTTTAACTGACATGTAATTATAATAAGGATTTATTTACAGATTTTTTCGTAAGTGAATGTGTAATTATCATTTACAAATATTACTATCATTGCTAAACTACTTGATAAATTACACGTTTCTATTTTCAGCAGTTTGAAAATTACTCAAGTTTTGTAAAATCTGTAAAATTTCATTTATTTCTTCGCATAACTGATTATAATACAATAAGATAAATAGACAAATAGATATGATTATATTATATTTATTATCTAGATACTAAACTAAGTGAAAGAAAACAAAAACAAAGAAATAGTATCAGCCTGCATACGCCTAAAGATTGTTTTCGAATCTCTTACTGTACAACTGCGTTAGATCCGCAGCAAATTTTGGTAAGACAAATTGCGGGGAATGAACATCGTTATTACGAAATTTAAAAACCCTATCCAATAGCTGTAATTTGTACATTCAATGTTGTAATATTTTTCTGGGCCATTCTGTTGCGTTTCTCTATCGTATAAGAAAACGACTCCAAGGACGCTAATTCGTTTCTCAATAAAAGGATGAGCTTATAATGGCACAGATGTAGACCCCTTATAATTTAAAAAGTATAAAGCATTCCGTTATAATTGGTTCTCAAAATCAAATATGCGATATTTTGAATATTTCTTCTATTATAGGTTAGTATAAATCAAACGACTGATTATATTAAAAAGATTCAAACTTAATTTTGCAAACCGTCAAGTATATTAAATATTTAGCATAAATTCAGAACAATATTTCCCAAACTAAACCATACTACGCCTAACGCTGACTGAAGAATTAGAAGCGAAAATAGAATTCCCTTATTTTGTAGCATATTTACATTTATGGGACATCTACAAAGTTGATAATTTAATTTTTCTTTAAGGAATATAGTAAGCAATACAAATGTATACTTAACTTCCTATGACGCTCAAATCAGCAAATTGGCAGGTATCCAATTAATGAAATATCTTAACAATAAGTATATAAAATGTTATGCCAATATAATATAGTAATAGCAGTCTGTCATGAAAAATGTGTATTAAAATAATTATTATAGTAGAAAAAACAAGTGTAATATGAATACTCGTACTTGTAAACGATTTCTAATTTATATAATTATCAATACACTTCCTCCTGAAATATTTAATGTCCAGAATATTAACCATTTCTCTATTGAAATGATTCTCTTGGTACGCATATGCATCGGAGGAACAAAACTGCCATTGATCTGAAATACAAGACCACTACGTAGGACATCAATTTACATATATGAGCACTTCTTAACAGATGACGCCTTAAACCATATTGGATATCAGTTGAATATATTTTTTTCTATATAAATGAAAACTATCAAATATGTCAGACATAGTTTAATAACATTGAACATAAAAATTATCAGATCGTATCATCCTCAATCTATAACTTCATCATTTTGAGTATTGTAAATATAAAAATAAAAATTATGTTTAAAGCAGTGTTGAGTTCATGTTTTTAGTTCAAAATTATGTCAAATAGATTTAACTACTGATTATGCGAAGAATTTATCAGTTTGAAAAAATTGTAAGTTAAATATATTTTAGAAAAACGTTTAGTCAACACTTTTTTAAATATAATTTTCGATTTTTATATTAATAATACTCAAAATCCATTATAAACCTGATATATTGAGGACGACATGTAGTGTTAAGTTTTGTTTTTTACTATTTATTAAAAATACGGCTGTTTTAATTTATTTATAAGTATTTTGAAATCAGATAAATAAAACAAATGTATTGGACCATATAAGATAAAATGATGTAAATTACGATTTTGTTTGCTGACCGAAATGAAAATTGACAAATTTACTTTTTCAATAAAAAATAAATATTATGTATTATGAATCAATACCAATTTTTATACTTTGCTTCAGACTAATGGCCGGGTATGCGCATACTCTTGCATGTACGTGCATACTAGCATAAAATAAACTTGACTATTGAAATATATTTAAAATGGATGCAATTAACAGGTTTCTTTATAAACCTGCAATAAGATTATTTGTCTAAGATAATTGACTTTTATAAGGAAAGTATGGGAATCCCGTCTTGCTGTACTTCCATAAAATCGTAGAAGTATAGGACTTTGACGACAAACAAGAGGAACAACTAACAATGATTCCAACTACTGCGTGATTGCTTCCTACTGAAGTAACGTACTGTTTTCAGCATTTAGGCAACAATATATAGCACTGAGTATGATAAATATTAGGCTTGTCAACTTACATAAATTTTATTGCTGGATAAGCTTAACTGTCGCCAGAGATTTATTTTCGTCGCATAAAAGTTATAGTTTTATATTTTACTGTCTGAATAATATATAAAATGAAAAATGTACTTGCGGAGTTGATGCACAAAAATTAGTCACTTAATAATGTGATTGAAACATTTATCACTTTATTAATAAATCTTGCCGTCGATTTATCAGCCCCAACCTTGTCTTTTCTTATATACAGGAATTACAGACTATCTATTTTTGTATTTGGTTTCATAACGTTGTGGGTTACAAAAGAATTCTCATTCCACAAATTCGCTGAATTTATTTTATCCTACGTGCAACTGAACTCGTAACAAACATTGAAACGTGTGCTCTGATATTACGTAACTTTTTGATGCTTTGAAACAGTAGAAAAATATTTTATTTTAGCAAATTAGAAATGGGTATTGTTATAATTTACCTGACAGTATATTATGGCATCATTTCCGTAGGCGTATTTGTGTCAAATGATTAAATCGCTCCTTTCTCCAAAAGGAAGAGCCAATGAATGTACTGACGAAACTACTCTGAAATTTGTATTAATTTGATATTTTATTAATTTAATTTCAATAAATTTTATGCAATTTCTACTTTTTAATATTTGAAGTTGTACTCATTCTTCATTAATTTAAAGTGAACAAGTAAACAATATTTAAAACCAACAAATTCTTTCCTATCAAAGGATGAGTTAATTGAATCATCAAATAGAAACAAAACTTGTACCTGACCAACGCTATTAGTACTGACTGACTTGAACTTACTGTAATTGAGGTGATCCGTTTTTCTCTCAACGCCGATGATATTAAATGTTAAAAATGATCAGGAATGCCATGTTCTTACCAGAACACTTCAGACGCAGATTCTAAAGCATTACACTTGCTAAAATAACTACAAAACATATCAACGCTTCGCACCGTTTCATTTTTATCAATTGAGAGTCTTACTGACGCTTTCAAGATAACCCCAAATACGCAGGTAGAGATGGATTTGGTAAGTGATATAGGATAGAATGATGGTGCTATATGAAAATTATTTCGATGAGTCAGTGGTGATGTAAAACTTGCTATCCACGAACAATTCCGTGATACTTTCTATCACATGTCTTGAACTTGGGTTAACCTCATATGCGTCATTCAAAGATAAAAAAAATTCAGTTTATGTCACAATTTTACACATTTTCTGCCATAACGTAACATTATGTTCTCCTTTGTTATGAATGTTAATTATCCATTAATGCAGCACGTTCACGAGTTTATTTAGAGTCAGGCTATTTAAAGGTAATTAACATTGTGTCCACATCAATATAGGATAGAAAGGATTGAGAAAGGAGAAAATGGTAAGAAAATGGAAAATGGTATAGTTTAAATATCCTCACCAGGCATTGACATAAATGTTATTCAGGAAAAACCCTACAGAATCAGGTAGGTCGGACTCTTGGAATTTGTCCCACGATTTTCGGTTGACTGCAGCGGGCCATGATGTGCGGACTCAGCATTTCCGTCTCCATGCCTGAATTTAGCAGTCACCCTACCGACTGTTCGAGAGAGTCTAGTTGCCATATTCCGAACGTCTGTGATCCAGGATCACACATCTCTCAAAACTCGCGCATGTGTCTCGGATGATAGGAATCTTAATACAAAAGCAGAGGGAGAAGAAGGCGTCCCCGTAGGCAGCATCTCCCTACTCTTATGTAAGGCTCCTTCTTTTCCAATGCTGTTTTTTTATATATAGTGGGTCATCTATGTGGTGACTTCTCCTTTTTCATAGCATAGGAAGGAATAGAAGGGAGGGCTTCAGAAGGAAGATAAAAATTAGCCAAGGGTTAACTAGTGTCCCCGGTCTCATTCGCCTAATTTTGATGAAGAGAAAACCTTATATTAATCTGTATCAGGAAGGCAGGCTCTTGGTGCTTGTCCCACGTCCCTCCGTTGAAATAATATTGGGCACAAGATTTATATTATCTGCAAGAATATTTTCATCTAACATAATAATATTTGTTGATTTATTCGGCTGTTTTACCTCACATATTAATTTTGCATTTGTGTAACGCTCAGATTATTATAATACGTTTTGGAGTGAAGTATTGCTATTTAATACATGAATTCACGGCTCTCTTAACAAATGTAATTGGTGAAATTCTGCGGGAAAGCCGATATCTGAAAGTGTAACGGTTAATGCATTATTATTAGTATTTTGATGTCACTCTATTGGTTTCAACCGTGGTGAGAACCGAAGCGTTTTATTAAACTCTAAATCCACTGTACTAGTACTGGTACGAATATTTTTTTGTGGACATAATCGTTCATTGTTCCCTAGTATCACCCTAACAACACAATGACAATTCTTAAATTTCTGTCGATTATGACCTCTATTGAGGTACGCGTCATCCACATTATTTTTATGAGCATTATATATCGATTCGCAGTAGAGTATGAGGATAGAGGAGTAATAGAAAATTTTATCTGCCTTAACCGTTCGGCGATATGTTCTTCTTATGGTTTTCAACGATGATCTGAAAAGTACATCATGCGAATAACGTCTCAGAATGTAGTATCATTTTCAGCTAACAAAGTACGTAATATCTGAAGAAGAATTCTGGGTTGACATTGGGACGGTTGCCAGCTTAATCACTAAATTTCCAATATACTTTATGCGTTTACGTTGAGCAGTAAAGAAAAGGAAGATGCTGAATCTTTTCTGGTTCAGCCTTTTTAAACCGTATAAACCTATTTGTGAATATATTAATGACACATTATCTCTCTCATATAAACAAGGTTGATGATTTGATATTTCTCGTTCTCCCTGACCAATGTTTGGACAATTATGATATACGTTTATACTAGTACTAATATCTGAGTTAAAAATGTATATGTGAACATGAACACTGTTAAGACCACCATCCTCTACAAACACGGTGAATCATAGACGTTAAAAAGCACGATTTGGAAAATAAAATAAAATTTAAGATGCATTACAATCTTTCAATGTTTTACACGTGTGTAGATAAGATAAATTAAATGACTATTATAACAGATATATGTATTATAATATTTTATTTAACGACGTTTCTGTCATTACTTTATTTCTTCGTGTTGTTTATTTTATGTTTCTACGGTAAGAATATTACAATTAAAATTATTTGAACTGAGGTCTGTTACTTATAATATATATTATTTTTAAGAAATAATAATAAATCACGTAACATAAAAAACATGTAAAAATTTCATGATGCAAAGAGAACAAAACAAAATTTGAAATTACAATTTCATATAAACATTTAAAAATGGATTATATCTAAAAGAAAAACAACAATAATCAAAATGGTGTACACCGAACTAATAATCTAATTTCTCAAATCACAAATTTATATATCATTTCTTATACTTCTAAAAAATTTTCTAATAGGAAAAACAATATTCTTCTTTCTTAAATGTCAAAAGCGATGTAAAGAACAAACGATATAATATTTGAAATCAAAACTTTATGTAACCTTTTTCTTTAAAAAAATTATCTAATAGGTAAAACAAAAATATTCATCTATTATTGAAAGGAAAAATTAATTGTAGAACAATAGAATATTTAAAATCAAATCATTTGTTTTAATATTTTTCAATTTCATAATAAATATAATCAATCGTAAAGAATATATTAACGTATTCTTTCCCAAATAAAATTGCAAATTATTCATGAAGGAATTATTTTCTTCTCTCTCTCTCTCTCTCTCTCTCTCTCTCTCTCTCTCTATATATATATATATATATATATATATATATAAATGAATTTGTGTATGTATTTCCCCCGTGCAATCCTAAAGCATTCGTCCGATTGCGATTAAACTTTGGTGAGTTGTTGTGCGCAACCCCGCGAATTTTTCTGTTCGGTTTTCCAAGGGGTGAACGGGGGTGAAAATTAAAAACATGGTGAAACGGTCGATTAATTACTTTTCGGGGTCTATGTGATTAATTCTTTCTATCCAGATGTTTTTAGTGTAGAATTTCAACTACCAATAGCGGACGTGGAGGATGGCGTTACATAAAATAAACGCGAAACAACCGAGATAGGTGTCAAATGTAGGGTTACAATTGCCAATGTGTTTAATTCTGACATCCTCTATGTCAGTTAAGTTATAGATTCGTCCCTAAGTATGGGGGTGGGGGAGGGTGTGGGTGAAATGCCGTTACATAAAGTAATGAGTAAACAATAGAGACTAGTATTGAGCATGGGGTTATGGAAGGCACTGAATTTAATTTGAACATTTACCATACTGGTCAAGATTTTGTTCAGTCTCTAGGAGTGGGGATGTAAAGAGGTGAAATAAATTTCCATTTACAATCTTAAATTCGTAGACAATATTTTACCAAACTTTATACACATGGTACTTACGATCCAGGCTATGAGAGGCTATGACATTAAAAACTTTCCTAAACGGCCATTATTAGCGAATGTTTCCGAGGTCGCTTTGATAGTGTCATTCTAGAAATTTTATGTCTAATTTCAGCTCCAAAACGCAAGGGAGGGAAGCACCTTTATCGTACGGGTGGTGGTGGAAGGGATTTACATAAAAAATAATTTTAAAATACCGATATTATTGTAGATTTTGTGGTTATTGGAGTCGCTGAGATTAATTCTCGCATTAAACATGATTAATCGAGGTTGATGTATTTTTTTTCTTCGTGGAGGTGGACGCGGTTGAGAAAAGGTCACCCGGATTAGTTTTGACCCTCTTAAGGTACGGGCTAAATTTTTTATTTTCTTAGGTACCATGGGTCTCAATTTAGTTAACGGTTCTATTTCTTTACTCCTTTAAGTTATATGGGATAATTTTAGACTTTATTAAGGTATCGTGTATTTTTTACTGTTTAAATTCGTATTGATTTTTCAGACACTTTTATTTTAGGTAGTAGCAGGGTTCCAGAATACTGTCAGTCATAGTCGTGGTTTATTTGAAGTTAGATGCCGAGGGGTTAGGTCGGAGAGGTGACCGTAAATAGGTAAATTTTAAAACACTGGCGCTATTGATGCTGGTTAAATGAAATGTTTACCAAAAGGTAAGTGTCGAATCAATTCCTAGACACTGGCGCTATTGATGCTGGTTAAATGAAATGTTTACCGAAAGGTAAGTGTCGAATCAATTCCTACTCCGGGTTCATTTAAATAATACCCGGGAAACGCCGTGCACTAAGATAGTTGTTTTATAAAAACAAGTACTTTTTTAACCTATAACAGCCATTCATTTAAGAACATTCAATAGCATTGCATTACTATTGTTCTGAAAAAAATGTTTGTTATTTATCTAAAAACTGTTGTGATTAAATAATAACTTAAAAATATACGTAAAGTACTAAAATGTAATTTTGTTTTTACGTCTGTTTGTACGTTATTATTAAAAAAAAGCTTTTGAGTCAACTGGATTGTGCGGTTGTGGCACTCACGGCCGTTGTGTTCTTAATTACCTGACGCAAGTAACATGGATTCCAGAAATGCTGTGTGGTATTTATATCATCACTTCATTTTGTCAGTTATTTGGCTATTTGATCTATTTATTAGATATTAAAACAAACGCACTATACTTTCATTTCAAATAAATATTTTAATTGTTATTTTTTTGCGGTGCTTTTAAAAGGTCAGTGTCGCGAACAGGTCAATTTTCTTAAGTACAGATTTCAGCCTGATTTTTAATGTCGTATGAGCTTCCTTGTTTTATAACATGCAAACATTAACGTTTAATTACAAGACTTTATTCCTAGACAGCATAAAGCAAAGACATTCTTGAGTTATTTCACAGTGGATTTCACAATTGTGTGTCATAAATAACTGAAATGAGATTCAGAGACGAAGTGAGCAGAAGAGACAGATTTTATTCTGATTTATAAAGAATTTTAATTATCAAATTCCTCCGTCTACGGCGTTTGTGATCCTTGAAATTTATATTATTACTTCGTTAATCCGTATAAAATCCATTTCAGTTACTTTATTCGATTTGTCCTCATTAATGTCTGATTGTATTCGTAACTAAGCAAATACTAAAGAATATATGGAATTTTAATAAACTCCTTTAAACAGAAAAGTGGTAGTATAAACATCCTGAAATAAAACTCAATTAATTGACATTGGTATTCATAGCTTTCGTATCAGAAAATCAGTAACAGGTGAATTTTGTTTCTGTTTACAGTCAAATTCTTTTACTGCCGTATGAATTTCAAAACTTCCATTTGGATTATTATGAACTTTTTTATAGTTGTTTAATAATAATAATAATTCAAGTCATAATTCGGAACATTCTATTAATCAGTTGTGTGATTATTAAATAGTAGGTAGAAATTTCAAAAAGATATTACGTAATGATAATTGTTCTTTCGAAGCCTCAGATGTTAAGTTAAAGCACACTTTTATTACACACCGTGTGTATCGAATTGGCGTTTATAAGAAATTTAATGTTACGTTGCAAAAATATAGTTACCAAAGTTCTCTCTGTAGCAGAAACATTGTTTATGAAATGAAACAGCAAATACTTAAAAGTTGAAGTCTAATTGCCTGTGAGCCGCATTCGAGGTCCTGAAAAAGAAGATTGATGGTTCAAGCGTCCAGTCACAATAGGAGTGATGAATATCGGCCTCCATACTTTCATTCCTCATTTAACTTCAAGTGCAACACTCGCTAAATCGATAGACCCAGCCAGCGGAAACTGTTCCTTGTCAGCACGTATTTGTAGTAAATTGTAAAACTTAATTTGGTTTATTTTTATAACATCAGGGAATCATTTCTAAGAAACTTTACGAACTCTTATTAAAATTGCAGTTTTATACTTTCAGACTGACTCATTAATTTTCAAGTGCATTTCTTCGGTTGTCAAGAGATTTATAAACGAAGTTAGAAATTAAGAAACTTATTAAAAGAGAATTAAATACCTTGTCATAAAACTGATTACTCCTTAAGAACATTAAAATATGCAAGATGTTTCTGCTTAAAAATTCTCCAAAACGTGTTGATATAATTAAAGAGATTGCGCAAGTAGGGTGGAAATATGTTTGTTTGCATACTATTCTATGGCATTATATAGATCAGTGACTTCTATTTCGCAGGTAGAGTTGTTTCTAATAATTATTGGCAAGATGCGTGCCTCGTTTGCTCACAGAAGAGAATTAACGCAATCGTTGTTGGATCCAAATGTTCGTTGTAATCCTGACTATTTTCTACGGTAATACATAATTGTTGATGAAACATGGATCGATCACTGCACACGGGAGACAAAAAAAAGGGGGGGGGGACAGTTGGTTTCTGCAGGTGAATCGACTCAGAATAAAGTGAAGGCGGTTAAATCGTTCGTGAAGTTGATGGCTAAGGTTTTTTCGGATGCTCGCTGAATTAAGCACATCGACTATAAATACAGAGTAATAGACGTCGTTATCGAACAGCCATACAAAGATATAACGAAAAAATGTCCACAAGTCGAAAGAGCTTTTCCATCAAGACTACGCACGGGTCCACGGCTGTGCTATTTCGATGACGAAAATTGTCCAATTGGAGTATTTACTGCAGATTTGGCTACCAAATACTTTTTTATTTCGTACCCTGAAAACATGGCTCCCCGTCGAACAGGATATTTAAAATTGGAAAAGTGATATTTGATTCGAAATTTTAATGCTCGTTTTTTTTGTCCTACATAACAATATTTATACTCTATGCAATCTATTTTGTATGTTACATTAAGTTTTCAAAATTTTGTATTTGATATAGGTCGGTTAATTTCTGCTGTACAGTTTCTAAGTAATTTAATTATTTAAATCCTACTTTTGTCAGATATTTCTGAAATGCCAGATAATTTTTATTTTAATATCACTTTTTTAGTTAATACATGCGAACTATTTTAATGTTTGAGAATTCGGCCAAAATTCAAAAGAAATGTGAAAAATATTTGCAATGGTATTCCTCGTAAAAATGAGAACCTTGGCTTCCCGATGCGCTCGCAAGCTCAATGAATAACTAGACACACGTGAGTGCCCATTTATAGACCTTATTTCAGTGACAAAAATAATATTTCAGTTTTAGAATAATCATGCTGCTTTATTATCAAGAAATTTTTTATATCGCAATATATTTATTTCTTTATTTCTGCAATATTAATTTGCTTAATTGTTCTATAACAGTGGAAGAGCCAATTAAAGAGTTCCTTTGGGGGAGGTAACTGTACATTCAAACGCTAAACAAAACCAAAATTTTGTTTGCAACCTGAGTAAATGAGATATTCACGACTTCGGTTGTTTCATAACCATTCAATTAAAAGAAAGCTGTATGGAGCTTTTTTGTGCTTTTATATAGTTCTTGTTTTTACGTTCAACCACTTCGACTCTATCAGTAAAGAGTAAAAGTTCGTCTATTTAGGAACACTGAATCATTTTGTGACTGCTTAATTTATGATGAAATTCCATTCTTCATTTTCAATATCAAATAATAATACATCAAAAGATGATAGGGAACAGAAATTAATATAAATTTAATTAAATATGTGTAAGATTTTCACATGTTTCATCCACTTGTTTGCAGTCCAAAACGAATTTTCTCAGAAAGTTTTTTTTTCTCAATTCAAGTCGGGTTTATGAAGTGCAATTACTTTGCTTGTACAGGAACTTCAATCCATTCTAAGTTCAAGAGCCACCATGGAGTCTGGCTGTTAAGTATAGAAAACCGTTTCGGAATATGGCTTTAAGATCTTTCTGGGCGAGTCCATAAGCAAAAATATAATTTTAAATATAATTTACAAACTTCCTCTATTTAACCCCAGTAGCGTATTTTCAGTTCAGTAAATCTACAAAAACCTACTAAAAATTTCAAACGGTTCCACGCAGGCAGGTAATGAAACAAACTCAGCCATTCAATGAAGAAGCAATTAAATAACTCATGAATAAGTAACCTGATATTTATTTTTTCATGAATGAGTTTATTGTGTGTGATTATTTCGAAATCACATTGTTCCTCTTCATTATATAGGTTCGCCTGTCTCAATAATATTATTTGCATTTGAATACTCTGTAATTACAGAATATTAGAGAACAATTCCGTGTTCACATTACATAAAGCAGTAATTGTGCCCAAACAGGTTATATTTAGATGAGTTGTCCTGCAACAATCGACAATGGCAATGCCTAGTGGGAAAAACTTACACGTTGGATTTTAAACAAACAGATCTGATGACTTCGTGTCTTATTATTGAGTAATGTTTATATTTTATAAGTGTAATTTGCAACGGATCTGTTACATTTTACCTTTGAGAAGAATGTTTTAAATTTTTTTTGACATTTTAAGGAAAGATTAAATATTTTCTGTTGTAACTTATCTTAAATTTTTACAGAAACACAATTGTATTTATTTTTACAAATAAAGAATAGATGAAACAGATATTTAAAATGGCAATATAAATACATATTTGTGGGATATAAAGTTTCATGTATGGAGGTTAATATCCTCTACACATGCGTAGAGATAACGTATATTTATTGTAGAACTCGTAAGCAACTCTGGTTCTGGAATGGTTCCGCTTGGTCGGGGGGAAGCTGCTTCTGGGTCCGAAGGAAAGGATTTTGAACTAATGTGAACGGACAAACGAGGGTGGGTTTGTTGTTGTCTGGTATGTTCCAGACGGGTGTGAATAACCATGCTTATAAAATCCATTTTTATTCATGGTATTATTAAATTTACATTTTAAAAAGACTTGTTGATATGATAAAGTTCCGAAATAACTTCAGTAAGCTGTTAATCAGAGTTTTTGCCAAATTTCGCACGCAAAATCAAATTATATTCAATGCTGAGTCTAGCCTCATATAGTAAAAAACTGTTACAATTGTCGCGGCGGACTCGTACTGTATTATTATTTCAACTGATCAGTAGATGACACTCCTATCGCGTGTTATACAATTCTATCCATTGAAAGTAGATTTGTTCTTGTCCAATCTTTCGCGAACTTTTCATTACTTATTTACTGTAATTATTTCATCCATGGTTTATCAGTAGAAAATTAATCTAAAATTAAAATACATTATATATAGTTAACATTGTTACATTTTATATAGAACGCTAACTCTTCTGATTTGAATTATGTAAATTTTAGTTCAAGATTAAAATTCACAGTGTAAGATTTAAAATTAGTCTATTATGCATACCTACATGTTACTACAATTTTGTTCCATGGATAACTAAAACACCAGTCAGTCTTAATACACCAGAATACCCGGATTCCGACTAATTCCAAGCCCATTCGGAATTCCTGAATGAGTTTCTAAGGTATGTCGAGAAAACGTATAAAAATGAAGTTTTTACTGAACTGGTAATGTCATATTTAGTCACGTCTCTATTGTTTAATTTTCTATTGATTAACCGGAGTTTAAAGAATTATAATTAATATAAAAATAAAATAATTCGTCTGATACAAATAATCCTAAAATTTAAAGAACTTCTTAATTTGTCAATTTCATTATGCTAGTTATCTTTTACATACAATACAGAAAAAAATCATACATTACGTTACTGTTAAACACATATCGTTTAGTCAATACTATCATTCTGTAGAAAAAAAAATTACTGCAGAAATGAATGTATTTGTTCATTAATGTGGGAACTCTTTACTTTATTTCAGTTACTTTTCATATTCCTCGGTCAGAAATAAGTCGTTGCTAAGGATAGTTTTATACGGTTTCCCCTCTTTAAAGAGCTGCATATATTATATGCAAAGACCTAAATATTCTTATAATGTATATCCTTTCATTCTCTGTATCTAAATTTGTGAATATGGCCGTTTACAAATTCTTTGCTTGAAGTTTAAAATAGTTCGTAAAATGTACTTTTTTTGTTGTTATTCGTCCATATTGTAGAGAAAACGTAACATCTTTTGCAATTCATAAATGTGAGCACGAATACGAGTAACATATCCACTTCAGATATAGGAATGTTTTTACGTAAGAGATTTCTCTCTTCGGTTTGGCAAATACATGTGAAAGCTTTCGATTGGATATTTTCCCTTAGAAAATCATAGATTTCAGTGCAGACTTCGATATTGAAACGTTATTAAATAATCTCATTTATAGTATATTCCGTTTATTTTGTGACACAACCTTTCAATGTTCTTTTGGCTGTTTGAAAAGTCACAAAGTTCAAGTTGACTTTGCATATAATATATGAAATTAAATTTGAATGCTCTCGTGAAAAAATTGGTGCGAAGTTTAATAAACTGAACTAGTCATGTATAATACGTTGAATTAAGAGGCAGTAGTTTCTGTTTTATATAATAAAACTAATTCCAGGAAGCTGATCGTTCTACAATAAAAATCTATTTAAATATGAAACATTTATGTTATCATAGCTTAATGACTAAATGACTCCATTGTTGAGCTGAAATCTCTGATGTTCAAAGTTTTTGGTTAGATGACACAGAGTAAAAAAAATAAGCGCCCATTCTCCGAACACGAATCTAAGTCACCGATGAACAAACAAACTACAAATTATGCTTAAGCTGGCAATCTTATTGGGATCAGGAGACTTGGTCTGTTATAATGTTATAATGTAGCTAAAGCTACACACAGGAATCTGAGTAACAAAGTGTAGTTCTACATAAGAAAAACTTTCGATGCACGAAGCAGGCGGACAGCTTAAAGTTCTTCCATAAGATTGCAGGACGCCTTTCATTACCATACAGTCTCAAAGTCTTCAAGTTATCTTGTTTCATAAATTCGAAAGTTCAATTCTTTTCCTCATTCATATATTTATATTTTTACCAGTTCACGCGGCCTCTACGACTTCATGCTTTTCTTGAATATTTACCTGCAGCAGCTGGTAAAGATAATAAATTTTTCAACGGTTTCAGCAAATTCTGAAGTCAGTCTAAATTTCACCTTAAGTTTTTAACAACAATGTGAAAATTGTGAATTTGTCAGTGTAAAATTTGTTACCCTTTCTTGTTTCCAAAATAAAGCACAGCAATAAGAATATTTAAAATTCACCGTCCCTAAATAATGCCGGAAATGTTTGATAAATTTTGAGCAGAACAATATGATGTAGCCTGTGAGGCCCTGCTCTGTTATTTTCTCTTCTTCTCAATTCGTTTAGCCTTTTCTCTTTGAGATATTCTATTCTTTTACTTTAGTTTATTTTATACTGTTTCCATTCTATGAACAGATAATTGCGACTTATTACATATTACATATTTATATTGTCACTTTCTTTGTCACACCGCGTAGAGAAGGGTGACGCTAATTAGTTTGTTCATTATACAATAAATAAATTTTTAAAACAATACTTTCAATATGTGCTCTAATTATCTCCACGAATAAATGCACTGGATTATTCCTTAAATAAATTGAATTATCAATGTAAACAGTAATTTCACCCAAAACCAAACTTGCGTAAATTGAACACTATGACAGAAAATTCTGGAATGTAGGAATGAAAGTGTCTGGTGAATGGAATTACAAGTTTTTTCAAATCTGAAGTGTTAATTATTAAACGAATATTATGGCAACAAATTGTATAATAACTAGTGAGTGTCAGTTCATAACCTCTATACGAAACACGTATTTCTAAGGATTTATAAACATGTTTTCAGCTGGCTCCTAAACAGATCAAGGCACGGAGAGGTAAATTCTGCGACCCCACAGCAAATACATCTCCTGGAAGGGCGTGGGACAAGTACCTAATGCCCGACCTACCTGTTGCAGGTTTTTTTACGGTTTCCCCTGCAATACCTTTAAACGAATTTCCGGGTAGGATCCTTAAACTATAGCCCGGGGGCGCTAGTTAACCCTTCGCTATCTTGCTCTACCTTTCCGCATCCCCCCTTTCAGTCAATTTCCTATATTATCAGAGGAGAGTTCCCACTATGTGGAATATCCTATATATAGCCTATCTACACCTTCTTCTACTGTTTACCTAACTACTAATTAATGGAATACGATTAGTTACAGTACAGTTACTGCACGAATACCATTATGTAAACGAAATATTACAATTGAAATATGTGTTTAATTACTTACGTTAGTTGCTTGGTATTAAGGTTTCTGATTTACGACTAATGGTATATAATATCTAAATTGGCAAATCGCGTGGCCAAAGATAATGCCTGTGGTGACACTTTCTTCCTCTCCTTTACTCACATAACACGTTTGGCCTTTATAGGACAGTTTGGTTTTATGTGCATAAAGTGCATAAAAAATGTATTAGGCTCATCGTGTAATATATTTTTTGAGAACACTTATTAATTTATTTTTCACTATTTACGTATTTGTTAATTCATTTCTCATACAATTAAGTAATTTTACTTGTTTATCATGAGATATTGTAGTATAATACAAATTTTATATAATAATGAATATATATGAATCATATTTCTTGTGTCAATCTCTCAAATAGCTTACAAGTTCTGATTAATGTTCTTAAAAATCATAAAATGTTGAAAAAATCTGTTGGCGCATAAATCGAAATATGCACAAAATTTCAGGCTATCATTCTTAATGAGATCTTTCAAATGCGACATTGTTTAAAAAAATTAATTATATCCTCCGCATTATTTTACAATTCTTCAGCTCCTTTACGTTAGCTCCTTTCTAATAAGAATTTACTGCTTTTTAATTGTCAATGTGGTATTTTTTTATAATTTCCAATGAATCGTTATGTACTTCTCCGTTGTGTTCATTATAGGCCACAGATATTGTAATTTAACATGGTATAAAACTATTTTTTATATAAATAAAATTATAAATGAACTCAGTGATGTGCCATTCTTTTATATCAAGCATAAACAAAAAGGTTTTACATGACTTAAAAACAATAAGTTCCTACAGAGGAACCGGTAATGTATTTTAGAGTTACATTTAAGAATTCGTTCAATACAGTTAAAATTAATAACGTGAGGAAAATTCCAAACAAAAAGTTAGGCAGATATGTATAATGAAATGGTAGATTTTATTGAATTCAGGAAACAGTAACGGCTAAATTTGATCTTTGGTTATTCTGGTGCAGATCAGACAATCGCTGATATTGGATAGGAGCCCCGTAGCGGTATGTTAGAGGCTACATGGAAAGGGCAGATTATATAAAAAAGCTTACGAAGTTCTTCTCGTAACTTTTAAATGAAAAGGCGCCTTTCTTCTCTCACACAAATACACATTGTCTTTCTTCTTCTTTTCCTGGAAGGATATGAACGTTTGCAAACTCCGGCGCAGACAATATTCTTTGACATGGTTCTTAGCTACCTGAAACTTTGTAATGAAAACTTCTTGTTTTACCGTCAGTAGATACATTAATTATATATAAAACATTATAGACACTATACATCCTGAACAGGTAATTCACATTATTGGCTACGAAATAAAATGGCTTCTTCTTATTGCAATATTTCTAACTAGTAATTGTATCTTCAAAAATTCAGCAAGAGGAGTTTAATTTTCCTGACGACAAGTGTACGAGAAATTAAAATGGCGGACTCAATCTTTCTTATTATAGCCTACAATATTACAAATGTTTTCGTATTGGTAATGAAGCAATTTTTAAATAATTATTGTTTTTTTCATTGTTTATATTTACCGTTGACTCGTATTGTCTGTTCTTCTAAATTGGTTCCTTTCTCTCAATCTCGGCAGTGTTTTTAAGGCTGGTTTTTAGCACTCGAATATCCATCCTCTTCGTCGCTTATGACCAGGCAGGTTACAGTTAAGATTTCTATTTTTTGTTTTGGTCATAGTAATTTCTCCCAATTTGCCCACAGCCATCCCAAACACGAAAGAAACTTTTAGAACTCACATAGTTTCTTCAATTTATGAAGCTTTCCGAAGGATATCCATCAAATTCAATATTGAAACAATTTCCAAAGAAAATAACCAATAATATTCAACACTAAAATTTCTGAAAGAATTAATTTTATACTCCATTCTGCAGTAATACGAAGACTACACCGGCGAAACACGTAGATCTGGATCTACAATCATTAAGTAACATCCCAATACAAACTTCCAGAATATGTGTGCCAATTAAATTTTGTACATCATCGGCTTAGAGCCTCATAACTTTATAAGAACATTTAAACAAATCAAACAATTTTTATTGCAACTCGATGAACTTTCAATATATATTTTTATAAAGTTAACATCAAGTCTCAAGTATCTTAATTCTGTTGCGACGGCTTCGATGCAGATTTCTAGAATAGACTAAATATTGTGTTGATTTATTTTCTGTAGCTGTAATTGGCAACTAGCATCACGACTGTCATTCTTACAATTTTGATGTAATTTGGTTGGAAATCAATGGAAAAATTCACCGTTGAGATTTTGTGTAAACGAAACAACGACCAGTAAGAGGGACGGGGTTCTCGAGTTCCCAGCACAAGTAACTGCAGTCATTCATAGTGCTAAATAAATTTCAAGTTATAATAAATATTTAAAACGTCGTATTACGCATTTTTAAAGAATATAAGAATGTTACGCAATTATTTTGGTGAGAGACGTCACAACGTATTCGCAACGTTGGTGTAGAATATCACCACTCAGAAACATAAGTATACCTAGAGAATGCCGTTTAACGGGAATGAACAAGTGTCATTTAATAAAATACTAATGGTAACAATAATGTAAATAATTAAAAAGTATACAAATTTTTCGTGGTGAAATATCTTACAAGGTAAAGACAGTAAATAAGGGAAAGAAAAATATAAGAGGAATTAAAAAATATATTTAGTAGCAGAAGAACGAATGCGGCGGATGAGGTAGCGCCGACAAAGTGAGACGAACAGTCACACTGTCGCCTATATGTCTGACACAAGCAATAGACGACTAACCGAGAAATTCGACAGAATTCTAACATATATTAAATAATCAATTGGAGCTTGGTGACGGTCAGTTTGAGAAGAACTTTTTCAAGTCGTACTGTTTGAGAGTTTATATGGTAGAAAAATAATTTAAAACAAATATAAATATGTTGTCTTTTATTCAAAATTTGAAGGCATTTTCCAGTTTAGGTTGATATCTAACCGTCTGACAACCGTAAAGCAACGAAAGGTTCTTACGTGAGCGTGAGTAACGGATTTTTGATCCTACAAAGCGCCATACTTGTGGAAAATTGATCCACTAAGCGAAACTATAAATTCTCCACGACAGTCGTTGGTGCATACTTTTCGATATCCAAATAACCGCGATATGTGACCAATAGTGAAACGGAGAACATCGCTAAACACAGAAATATGCAATACGCAGAACCTGGGTGCGAGATTTTATTTCACAAAGTTAAACTGTCTATTTCAACGATATTAGAGTTTTTGATTTTAATTTAAAATACTAAAATAACACAATTATTTAATTCACGAGTCTCTTACAAAACATTTACCATTTTTAACCCAGTATGGAACTCAAAAAAAAGAGTGACAACTTCTCAGGGTAAATATTTTATGTGAGGTAAAGCAGAGTAATTTAGATCTAGTAAAACTTACTGTCATTTACATTCATCCGTCTCGTCTGAAATACTCGGTAAGGGAACCTGGTGGGAATTCTCGTTCTGTTGATTCACTGGCAGATGTCTGGCTGGTCGGAAGCGTCGTGACGCCTGGTTGACGCTCTTCCTCTAGGGATTCAAGGAACTAATCTTCTCCGAGCCTTCTCGTGCTCAAATTTAATTCTATTCTCCACTGTCCTCTAATTCAGGTTCAACACTCCTCATTCAGTTTTGCTTCAGCAGCGACTGCTTCTCCCCGGATCATGGCTTTCGCCCCTGCTTCACGAACGTTTCTCCCTGGTCACGAGGTTTGTGAACTCCAACCACTTTAATGTCAAGTACCACCTCATTGATGAGAGACGATGTTTGAAAACGGCACTAATAATTTTGTCGATCTCCGACAAGGAAAATCAGAGCTTGTTAAATAAAATTAAGTACACAGAAAACGCGACGATAGTTAATTGAGGCGATTGAAGAAGGGTGACGTATATAATTCGAGACAAGCGTCTTCTTACTCTAAAAAAACAACAAATATTTTTGTTTCCCTTTCCACTGTCAGCTCAACCGCCTGCTGAACCTCTTTTCGCTTTGCCCCACTAAACGATATTATACTCACTCACACGCGTTTGCTGTCGAGAGCTAAATGGTAATCCTCTTCCTCTTCAGCATAATAATATCATAATTGGGACAGATGATAAACGTACCCTGTGATGTGGATGAAGTACTCAAGCGTCATACATGACACTTGGACACCAAACGATTTACATTTAACTCGAAGAAAAGGATAATCTGAAAGTCGGGATATTTGAGCGGCCACGGTAAGTAATATGTATTGAAAGCATTTTATAGGAACAGACGTTTTTTTAAGTTATACAATTCAATGAGGATTAGTCGCTGATGTTTCGAACTATTGGCAGAAACAATATGTGAATGACAAATTTATGTTAGTTATTTTCACGGTTGAAACAGAATTCAAACTTAGAATAATCTATGTCCTGTCTTCAACAAAAATTTTGCAAATTTGTCATCACCAGTCAAAATTTTGAGAGATAAAACTGAGTTGCTAAATTACTGGGCTTATTTATTTCTTAAAAACACTACCGTATCCCGGCAACACCTCTCGTGGATCTCTTTTCCACTGAACGCCTCAGCCGAGAACGAATGGACTCAAAAATTGTTTGGTGCTCGTCTCGTTGGGTTTTTCTTCATACATTTCTTTTTGATAATATCCATAGAAAATCAAATACCTGGTAATACCTTTACAAACTGTTTCAAGACCATTGTTAAAAGTCCCAAAACCTGAATCTTATTTTCTGTTGAATGAGAATAACATTCGCATTTTGCTACTTGGGAAGTAATTTCTCATGCAGAACTTCCAGTCTTCCGCAACATGCCACATTTCTCTTTATGTATAATCACCTTCCAAACACTGATCCGATTGTGTATAGATTATATTTGACTATAGAGATGTCGGTTGGATTCTCGAAAACACTATCTTCGTCATATTCAACGGGAACTCGGTAATAGAATGTATTTATTTTCAGTTTAACCTGGCACGAGGAAATATGATTAGACTCAAGTATTTCATTAAATATTGTAGAATATTTCCTCATTACTACGCATGATTAGCCAATTTACATTTAGATAACTATTTAGACCTACTCAAACAACTGGACAATTTAAATAAATATTCACTCAGGGTTATATACGGGTTCTAAATCGTATCGTTATTAATTGATAGTGTTATATAAATAAAAGTGTCAGCGTTACGCGGACATGTTTATATATATATATATATATATATATATATATATATATATATATATATATATTGTAATGCCTGTTAAGTGAGGCATTGTTTCTGATTAATAGTCTGGACTGTTGGAGGGGCATTATGTAACGTGTTTATTTAGGTCTAAGCTTTTCTTCGTCTTGGGACTGATGGGTGTGTGGTCTTGAGAAACCGTGCACGTGCGTGTGGGTGTGGAAAAGACAACCAAAGTAATTGCGGGTCCTGTTTCGACTGTCGGCTTGACATGACGGAGTAGTTAGCCATTTGTTGACTACGGAACTGCAGCTGCATGATATAAATCGTGAGATAATGGAAGAATCTGTCAACTGGCATTTGCGACGAAGTTTTCGAGCAATGGAAAAAGTAGCAGACCGGGAGTATATAAGGGAGAGATTCGATTTTGAGAAGGGAGTTGTGCTGCGATCACCGAGGCTGGAGGGTGTGTTTAAGAGAGACATTGTTTAAGCGAAGAGTTGTTCTGCGATCACCGAGGCTGGAGGATGTGTTTAAGAGAGACATTTTTTAAGCGGAGGAGTTGTTATGCGATCACAGAGGCTGGAGGATGTGTTTAAGAGAGACATTGTTTAAGCAGAGGAGTTCTGCGATCACCGAGGCTGGAGGATGTGTTTAAGAGAGACATTGTTTAAGCGGAGTGGTGGATGTGAGTAAGAGAGACATTGTTTAAGAAGAGTCGTCGTCGAAAGATTGCAGGGTTTAAAGTCGCAGCCAAAGCATAGGAGAGAGGACTTGTTAAATTTACATTAAACCAGTCGTCGTCGAAGGAGAGCAGAGTAAAGTCGTCGAGATACCACAAACTTTCTTTTTCAAACCAATAGTATTTAGTAGAATCTGTGAATTTAATAGATGCTGTGAAAACCCCACCACGGTGTTCGAAAGGTGAAAGTATCCTGGGCAGCCGTAAGTAGCAAGAGAAAAGTAAAATGATTTTTGTAAACCGACTTAAAAGATAATGTCAGATATCGTTCTTTAGTGTTGATAAAATAAACTGTTTAAATTTAAAATCCATCTTGTAGTATAAGTTCGTCGATAATTAATTTCGTCTATGTCTAGACGAATAAATATTTCTTGTTAAATTAAATCTAAATTTTGTGTTCTTTGATTATGTTTAAATGTTCTGCCGTTATCAAACCCAGTTAAGACCTTTGAGAGAATGAGATATGTATAATTGTTCATTTAAAAGCCTATCATTATTTGATCATTACAATATATATGTACAACTCGCGTAACTTTTTATTTAATATTTTATTTTAACGTCTGTTTTAATTATAATAAGATATATCACACGACTATTTGAATTTTTTTTTAGATAACAGCGCTACGTTTCGGTTCTTATTTGTATCTTATTATAACTCTTTATTGTACGACGCCAGCTGCAGATGTACGGAGTGGAAAAATGTGAAAGAGAAATAATTCTGAAGGTTTCACCGTTAATATTATACATTTGAGAGTATAACAAGAAAAACAAATATACTAATACGGGTTTCAAATTGTTAAAAAATTTATACACCAACGATTATTTGATGAAACCTATATAATGTTGATTGTCTACAAGTTTACTATTTTACTGTAAAAACGATGACATAAATGAAAATTTCAGATAGTCTCGTATTCAGTATTTTCACAGGTCATATTTAAAATTAACTCACGAGTAACAAGAAAATGAGATCACACTCTACTTACTCATTTATGTTGATAATCTGCACGATTCAGATTTTACATCGTAAATTACTAAAGCCACAAAGATGAGAAACAGAAAATAAACGAACACAACAGAGCTTTTCTGAATAGAATAAATATAGGGAAAAACAATTAACACGTTACAGAGCGATTTAAAAATTCACGAATTGAGTAATAAGCAAAATTGACACGTTAAATTTGTTCGACAAATGTTTCATAGTCCCATACATGAAGAGAAAATCTTTTATCTAAGTTTATTCCTGAATGAACGATATTCTCGTACAGAATATGTCAGATCTGACAACATAACGTATTCTGGTTACGTTTACGCGATTTTGACCGTCAGAGCAAACAAATTCTGGACAGATGCGTGAAATTTGATTTGAACCAATGAAAAAGATCTATTTCTAATGACTATGCATGTCGTACGTCATGTAATAATATAAGGTTACATTTCCTTGACTACGTCGTATGATACTTTTGGAATAACTACTTCATATCTACAACGTATAATCACTGCAATTCACAGTTCTTTGGTGCTGCGGGGCAATTTCAAATTCTTCCGTGTGCGTAACTAATTTCTCTGCGCTGTGGCCACGATAATGTCACTGCTGCGTGGCCGCATATGTCTTGAAATTTGAATTTTTCCGAGCTACGAGAGCACTTATCCCGGTTAACAATGCCGTGACACATATTTCCGTGAAAATAAGTAAACTAAAACATTTTTGTTGTTTTGAAATCTTTAATAGTTAGGGTATGAACGTCATTAACTAGAAAGAAGGTCAATATGATAGTTCCACTTAAATTTATCTTCAGTATTTATTCCTAGTGACACTTAATCTGAATCGTTATAACAAAGTGATTATTATCTTATGTAAATCATTCGAAATTTTTGCTTTGTGTCTTGGAAGTTAGTTAATTAACACTGATTCAAAAATATTATCTGTTGCAGTCTCAAATTTCTTATAAATATATATTAAATCCACATTTGAAATAATAATTTTTTACCATCCATATGAAAGACAGACTTGCATATAAGGTATATAATTAATCAAATACAAAGGAAAAATAAACCCCAGGGTACAACACGAATAAAGGAAATATTATTCTGATATATAAATTTCACTATCTATATTATGTTACAGGATCAAATTTCTTCGAATGATAGCGATTATTCCAATTACATTTAGTTTTGAATAATTTCGTTCATAGCTTTTATTTTTAGAAAACTGGCCTGAAAAGTTGTGATATTATTGTGTTTATATAATTAGTTCAGTTCTGGTATATTCGCCCAAAATTAACACGTACTAAATTTTTCCACCTGTATTTATGGCTTCAGTTGAAAGCTCCTTAAATCACTTTTTTTTTAAAAATACTATTTAAAAAGTTTAGCACATGTGTTTAACCCTCGACTGATAAACCCGTGGTAAAAAAAATATTGTAAATAAAATGAAAAATCAGTTCAGTATAAATAATTCAAATATAAAGTATATGATTATACTTTACATGGAAAACGCATTAGTTGAATACATCTGTCTTAAATATGAAGCGTATATTGCATTAGACGTGGTACACCATGTAGATGTCTATAAGAATTACTAATTGAAATATAAAACGTCTTGGTAAAAAGTATACTAATTATATAAATAAATATCCAAATAAAGGAAAAAAATGCCACACAAAGTTTCTCCATTCCTTGTTGCTTTCGTCAAGTGATTCAAAAAACGCAAGAGCTGTAAGAACCAAACAACCAGGTGACGAACTTGGGTTTTTTAATCAACTGACGAAAGAAGCAATTAATGCAGAAACTTTGTGTGGTACTAATTTAGCACTTATTTTTTGTCTGTTATTTATCTAATTACTAACTTAACCTGTGTTATTCGGTTTGTCAGCTAATTGCATTTAGGAGTCGTGTTTTTTCCCCTTGTTTGTGTATTTTATACTATTCGATATCAATTACCAGTTTGTTAATATCACTGTCAGTTCTTTATATACCAAAAGGTGTTGCCTCATACATGTTTTATTTATGAAATCCCAGATTGTTCATTGCTGCTGATCGGCGCAAAAACTACATTTTTGGAATGGCCTATGTTAACATTTATGCGAGACATTGACAACAACTCTTCTTGTAAATTATGCTTACATTTTTCCCTCCATACATAGAATCATTTTACTTAAAAATGAAGTTATCTATTTCGATATTATCAGCTATATCTGGCAATACTCCTTCCAGCTTACTTACTTTACCTTCTACTACGTTGTAATTATACTGAATAAATGTGGATTAAAATTGTTAAAATCGTACCACGTGTACAATAAATTATCATTAATGAACCGTTTCGGACTATGCTAATTTTATTTCATAACTAGGGTGATTTTATCGTTTGGTGTATACCTGTCCGTTATGACTATTGTTGGAATTGAGTTCAACAATGGCAGGACTTTTGGCATGAGCGCGTTTGGACCAGGCAGCATTAGGCCGTAAGAAGAGAAGGAATCAATAGCGCCGGCAATCTCAGGACCTCCGCTAAGTGAAGCGGCTTTCTCCCATAGGAGGTACAAGTACGCATTCTCCGGGGAATTCCGAAGATACAACCTCTCAGAGCTCTTCCACAGGACACCATTCCCTTCTAAATCGAAATATACCTGTGGCCAAGAGTTGGCGTTAAGCGCTTTTCGCCAGCACTCAGCCTTATGACTCCTAGCTTTCAACGCAAAAGAAGATTCGGCTGATGAGTGAAATCGCAAAGAGTATGCAAGCGAAATGAAATGATATTCAGAAGGAAAGCAATCGCTTTTATGCGTCGATGCTGTACCTCGGGCGGAAATATACTACACGAAACGAAAGGTGAAGGTTATAAGAATCTGTTGCCACATAATAGATTCATGTTGTTGGAATTAAAACGTAATTCGACTATGACGTGGGATGAATTGCTTAAAAAATAAAATACAGTGCCATTGAAAACTTCAACCTAGGTTGACATTGCGAACTGTCAATAAGAAATGTATAATGAAGTAAAAACATATAGTTATTAAAGTTCTGTAAATAGTATTAGGCCTATATTAAAAGAGACAAGACTAAGTTTCGAACAAAATTTCAATGATTGTATACAATTTATATTACCTGGCATCTTTGAAATTGTTCGCCTATCACTCCTACCACGCTACCAAGCACGTATTAAGTCTGTAGTCGTTATTTTGAGCATAAATTATGAGCATGGATGGAAAGGAGCAGTTTGCAGTAATATTGTTAATAAACAATGTTTTTTTATGATTCATTGTTTGTGTTTTTGTCTCAACGAGTCACTTCCGAGCATGCATCCTTATACAGTACCATCCTCAAAGTTGTCCCATGGGCTATATATATAGGAGATAAAAAAATGACACGGATACGATCTATGAACTGGAACCTAATGTATTCTAAGCAACCAAGAAGAAGGCAATTTGATAATAGAGCTTTAAAAAACTGATGAGTATTTTCTTTAAACAGTACTTTACTCGTTTACAATGATTTAGTATTATAAACCGCACAGGAGTTAGTGAAACCGGAGAGTATTTAAAAAGAATACATTCGTTTTCTGTAGATTCTTATGAGAAACACAACATAACTTACATAAGTATTACGTATGTATAATAACATAACATAACCTGGATTAAATAATTGATATTAACTTTTTCATTATAAAATCAGCATATTCGTTATTACTTCATTAAGGAACTAGTTTAGATATAAATACATTTATTTTCATTTACAGAGTTGAAGGAGTGACTGAGTAGAAATTTTTAAGATCACTTCTTTATGCAACTATAGCGTTTCATAATTCTTTAATATTAAGGAAGTCTGTGAAAATTAATATTCTACCTATTTTTGCTACTGATAAAGACGTATAACTCTTACGTAAAGTATTTTTATTAAATGAATGCATATTAGAGTTCACCCTTAAAAATAGTAAAATATAAATTAATGAAACTATTTTAAATCCAATACCGATAACCTAACATTCAATTTTGAAAAAAAATTATAGGAAAAAAAACACATGGGTTTGTGCTTAAACATTTTACTTTTTTGTCAATTATAATATAAAAACGACATTTATAACTGACAAGATTGAAAAAATAAATACATAAAATAAGTCAAATTTAAATTTAAAGCTGCCGGACGTTTCTACGCAGATCAGCGTCTTTTTGTAATAGCGAATAATTTAAATTATAATATTTTCCTAACGGCGAATAATTTAAATTATATAATTAAATTATAATATATATAATGATAGAAAAAGACGCTAATCCGCGTCGAAATGTCCGGCAGCTTTAAATTTAAATTTTACTTATTTTAAGTGTTTATTTTTTATTTTGACTGTTTTTAAGGTCGTTTTAATGTTATTATTTTCAACAGACGTTAATTTTTTGTTTATTTATGGCAATTGTCTGCTTTTATGTATCCACTGCTCGTATTGTAGGCTACATTTACGGATACAAAATTAACAAATATTTTGAAACATATTCCTTCATTACTCGAATAAAGTCAGAATTTTAGGAATTCAAATATTTTTGTTAACTTAATACTATCTTAATGATTAGTATTTCAACAAAAATTCTAGTATTCATTGTTATAAATTTTAGTTATATAATGCAAACTTCATTTTTAGGTCGACATATAATTCTGAAAATAATATAAAATCTGAATATTAAAGCAAATTGAAGACAAATATTAAAATACTTTAATAATGTCCTCTATAAAACACAGTTTTTAGTGTGTATTTGTGTTGAAAAAGTCTTTTAATAACGTGATAATGTTTGCGAGGTTATCGAAACGTAGGTCTAGATATTGCTTTTTAACAATACTCTGAAAGAGTTTGAGACGGGAAAAGGGCAGCTTAGAAGGCAGGAGCATACGATGGTACATGCAAGAAAAGTTAAACTAAGATTCTGTGCACGTCAAGGTGTTATGGATCAGACGAAATTAATTGCAGAGGAAACAAAAATGTATTCGTAAGTCACTTCAACTGTACATGTATAATTGTATTCTACATGAATGTACGGGGTCGTGCCGTGCTTTCTTACAGAAGAGTGATGGGGAGGCCCAAGCAGCGAAATAAAAATATAATTTGAACCATTCAATAAATAAAAATCTTATTTTATAGTAGTTTATATTTTACAATAATAGTAGTATTCGTACTATTTTTGTTCTATGTTCTATGTTTTTTTAAAAAAAAGTCACAAATGCCGGTTATTAAAATATCAGGGTGGAAAAATCTTGAGCGGACCAGGAATCGAACTCGCATTTTCCACTTAGTACGCGGGTGCTTTACTAACTAAGCTATCCGAGTCGACTCCACGTCAGACTTCCCATTCGATGTATGGTCAGGGCCTGGATTCATCTACCATTCACTGGATTACAATCATAATGGCCCAACTTTAGGACTCGATGAAGATGGATATTAATGTGATGTGATCAACGGCGCAATGAATTAATTCATTCAATCACAGCTCAGACAAATATGCTTATAATTAAATTGGCGCATTGTAATCGTACGAATCTTTGGTATGAAGTCCTTTATGTCGCACTCTTTAGTACTTCAGCTCATAAGTTTTACATTATGTCAAATTATTTTTTTCTTTATAGATTTTTCTGGTTTTTCTCCATTTTACATTAATAAAATTGTCACACAAAATCTTACATCTTAAAACAAAATTACATTCATAACATATAACCAAGTAATATTTTTACATAATCACTCGTAAATCAAAATCTTATCTTAAAGAAACATTAATGATTCAGAAAATTTTAATAAATAACACTAACTAAATCTGACGTTCTCATTATGCTCTACTATTCTTTATCACAAACATACATTTTAATCTACATGTTCTAGAAGGAACTCTAACATTCAATTTGTCAAGTGAATAAACGCAATCAATACTGTTATTAGTCAACTTAAAAAATAAATTTTTAACGTTCAGATTTCAGGGTTGGAATTTTCAGTGCTGTGGCAATATTTGTATACTTATGTTCTGTGAATAGGTTTAGAAATTTCATTCAATAAAACATGAATTAAAAATGTAATGTTGTATAGTTTCAATTTTCTTAATAAATTTATTTGTGACGGATGACCGAACAATAGATCGTTGATATTAGTTTTACCAACGATACATATGTTAATAGATATTGGGGAATGAAATAAATTACATTGTATTCTAATAATACCTCAAATTTACATAGCTTTATTAATGTTATTTTTAAATCAAATATTATTCCTAAGTATGTAATGACAGTAACGAATTCCATGGTACAACCATCAATATAATAAGGAAAATTCACACTGTTTCTACCTCTAAAGAATGCAAATGTTTTACATTTTGCTATATTTAATTTTATACCAGTCCCTCTACATCATTTATAAATATTATTTAAACAATATTGTAAATCAATACAATTATATTTAATAGATTCATATATTTTAAGATCATCTGCATGATGCCGTATTAAGTAACACTGTTAATTCCACAGAGGACGGTATGTAAAATAAAAATGTCGTAAAATTACACCCATATTTCTTTCTGGAGCAGGCTAACATGTCTATACATCACTAAAATCTAGTCGATATAGAATCAGAATAAAGGAATTACATTCCCATTCTTGTAACGTGATAAACGTTGTCAGCTGATTCTTTTGTCCCAGTCGGTCTGTAACCCATTGTTTGATCGGTTTCTACAAAAGGGCCGGAACTCGGTCTTAATGACTTTCGAAGCGAAAAGTGCTGTAACATTAAGAGCGTTGATCTTGCGGCTGCAACGTTGCTCATCCTGCTTCTCATTAAGACTATATCAGAGTTTCACTTCTGTGCGGCTAAATTCTGTCACACCGAAATATGCGTAACTGCAATTTAGTCGACCATCGAAGTAGAAGGATGTATCGATTCCTTTTATATTGAGAAATCATAAGGTGATCGAGAATGTTGCCGTTATTGTCGTAAAATATTAATGGAATGAAAAACTCTTTTACAAAGATTAATTATTATAAATCGTGTTGAAAATAAATTTAAGTGGGTTGCTCACAGGCATAATTAAACCATGTTATCGTCCCTTATTTACGGTATTAAAATTATAAAAAGCGAATCGATATCGATTGTGTTCCAATATCGTCGCTTTCTAAACGAAATCATGTAGGACTTGACAAATAACGTCTCCGAAATATATGCACACTTTTCATATCAAAATTAAATCCTGTTTGGAGCAAATTACTTGTAGACCTGATTGGGAGGCGTTTCTGGTGTTAACCGGTATAAGAAAAATGATGGATCTGATTGGTAGATAGCGTATCGGACAATTAATTGCGTATGAAGAAATAAAAATTGAGAGAGAGAATCTCCGGTCGCTTTCAGGATAAAACGGATAGTGAGACAGACCATCGGCACGAGTACAAGAATTCATTTACATGAGTATACATCTTAAATTTAGGAAGAGTTCGACTCTTAAGGCAAAGTTTTAAATCTTACTTTTCCGTAATCTTCAAGAAACTGTTTCTCGCTGTTAAAAATGGTGGACCGTTGAAAAAATTCTTGTTTTGGGGGGATGCCTTTTCCTCTCTCCGTTTTTTAACTAAGGTTCCCACAAGACGAGACACCTCGGCCTGTTTTGAGGGGTGTATGTTCCGGGGCCACAGACCTTGGGCATACGGTAAGAGTTGTTAGCTGTTCCTATTGGAATAGTCGGCCATCTGCCTCCTAAACTGGTCGAGACACGGAGACGGAAATGCTGCGTCCCCACAGCAAACTCCTCTCCCGCATTCGGAAGGGCGTCCGACCTACCTGATACATATTTTTCTAGGGTTTTCCCTGCATCACTTTTAGGCGAATTGCCGGGTAGGATCCTTTAACCATGGCCCTGGGGCCCTAGTTAACCCTTGGCTAGCCTGTCTACACCTTTTTCTTCGTGATACTTTCTCTTCTCATGGACAATAAACGATAAAATTTTTGTGAAATTATTACTATCATTTTCCTACAAATTTCAAAACCGGAAAATAGTATATAAGGGAAAAATAAGTAAAACTGTTGTGAAGTAGGTAAAAATGTTAAAGGGAAACGTATTGACTTCGCCATTAGAATTGGAACCATGAATATGTTTTTAGCATGTAAGTCTTATTTTACGTTGTAACGGTAAAGTAAACCCCGATAATGAGCCAGGTATTGTAATACAATGGTTGTGAAGGCTCAATAACTCAACTTTTTTAAAGAGAAATAACCACATATAAATTTGTTCTTGAACTCGTCGTCGTTTGTGAATAGTAACTGTCTGGTTTGCAACGTTTTCAAATGTTATAAAGAAAACAAAAATAGTATTATATCATGAATTAATCTCAATTTTAAAATTTTCGTGTCCAAATACGATTACGTCAACGATGACGAGTGTTGTTGTAAAATATAACATGTTCGAGATCCACTCAACGTTCCCTGTGGAGAAGTAACCAAACTCGTACACAGTCGCGTAGACAGTGTAACCTTGTATGAAGGTACTTTCCCGATTGCCACCAGTCAAAAAAACTTATTCATGTTCGGAAATGGTATCTATAGTTGTTAATGTTGAATTTTGATATCTTAGAAGTTATAAATATACTGAAATAAAGACGGATTGAAAACTCGTTGACGATTATTAGCAAATTTTCCATAGATATTCTTAAATGACCGTTTGAAATAAAGGATATTTTACGTATTAGTCGTCGTGTTGGCAAAATGGCACCTGAATTAGTAATGGCGAATGATTCTCTTGTGTGTAACAGAGTGTTAGCTGTCTCGCCTGCGGCACGGTGTTTCGGTTATCCATTTAATTCTCATAACTCATTAACACAAAAGGCAGGTCGATGAGCTGCATGTCGAAAGTCCTTTCACTAAGCACTTGAATTACTGCCGCTCCAACAAGCACAGGGCCGCTTACATCAATCTGCAGCTCACGACTGCGTGTTCCGCTTCTACGGAACATTAGTTGTGATATATATTTTCATTAGTCATGGAATGAAGAAACAGATTCGACGGGATCCTACGAAAACTTGTTACGTTGCTAGTGAACACTGACCGACCATGTAAAGTTTAACAAGAGTTTTCTGTTCGCCCTCATAAGTACATTGGATCGTGAACCTTTATGCTATAAAAATGTATAATTACGAAATTTTAAAAATAGTTTATTACATGCAATTCAGATAAATCAGAAGACCCACAATATTCATTCATATGTTTCTATCTTCGTTTTGCAAGTATTTGTATTTCTTATGTTGTGTTTGTTATTGAGTGATTGGTTGATGTAACAAGTTGGATGTTGTTCACACTTGATCATGAAGATTAAAAGCCGAAAGCTATTGTTATGCTTTGTATTTAATATGCCGAGATCTAATAAATTTTTGGATTATTTGGGCCATCTGGTTTATGTGAATTGCATTAATTGTAGTAAGTGTATTATTATTTCACATTAAAGCTTTTACAATAGGCCTCACTCATCCGTCATCCGCCAAATTTAAAAGAGCATTCACATATTGAAATGAATTAATGAATTCATTACCCTGCATAGTAGAACATTATCGATGGCAGAAATATACGATATTACTGACATTAAAATCAAGTATAATTTTCTGTTATTTCCAGATTTTATGAAACATTAAAAAAATTGTGGTACACTCATATGTGTAGCTACAAATGAGATATCATGGATATGGATATCATTACAAACCCGATATAAATAATTTATTATATGTTTTATATATATATATATATATATTGTAATAATCAAATGATAGACGTTAATTAAATTAAAGAAATGATCAAAATGAACAAACAAAATAATTTATTATCAATTTGTGCCTTCCAAAAATTACAAACAATTTCAATCAAAATTTAATGTCTCTTATCTCAGGGCCTTCACTGGGTTTGATAATTAACAGAGTAAATGATTTAATGATCTGATTAACAATTCAGTTTAAAATTTATCTAAAAAAACAATAATTTGGTAACTGAAAGAAAGCTAAATGAAAAGCAAACGAAATGAAAGATGAACGAAATCTGACTTTTCCCTTTTAGTTATCGTTCACAAATATTATTATCAAAGTTTTGTTACTCACATATTGTTCGACTGGTACCAGCATTCTTTTGTTGCTTCAAAAGTACACTATAATGCAAATTTTATTACACTGATTCTAAATTTCCTCACAGATTCTACACATATAAAGTCGAAATGCAATTACTCAGCTCCCAGGAAAATCGGATGATCCTCTCCTAATTGGTCAGCTATCGGATGTCGTTTTCCCTCAACGCGAAATTGTTCAAGTTCTTTATAATGAAGCAACCCCTGCTTCACCGTTGGCTGGTTGTTAGAACATCTCTCTGTCCAACTATATGCTTGCTTACAGGAACTCACGATTTGCAGATTTTAGTCTTTTACTGATTTATTTATCAATTTGGATTGAACTGATAAATATTTCGATTAATATTTGCCTTTTACAATGTCTCTCCTCTCGTGGCTGATCGTAGACGTCGACTTTTCTCTTTCGTTTCTCGCCGTAGACTGCAAACTAACTATACTTTTGCGCGCGTAATCGCCATTCCGACTCCTCAACAAAGAAACAGAGCTCGCCGCTTATTGTTGCTTTGCTCGTTCTCACCGCTACAATTCATTTATTCGCTAACAATTTAAATGATTTAAAAACAATTAATGGCTTAATTGATTGGCAGTACAATATATATATATATATATATATATATATATATATATATATATATATATATATATATATATATATATATACAATTTGGTAATTTGCCCGTTAACTACCCTGAGATTAAAATGTTCATGCTCTAGTTGAAGCTATAACTAAGAACAAATTCCTTTATAATTCTGATTAAATATTGATTAGATTAATAAAAAATTGTATTTACATTGATATCAATGAACCTTACATTAGGAATTGCGTATATAAGATTGTACTTAAAATATTAATGTATTCAGTTTAAAATAATATCATTTTATGAATTTAAAAAATAGTTACTGTCCACATAAGTTAAACAGCAAGAACCTGTGCTAGGAAAGATTGTGACAATCTCTCCACTACAAAATCACTTCACTGCCCAGCTTTTTGATAAGAACCTCTGGAGTCCGAGCCTGTGTGTCAACAATAAAATTATACTGAATATTTTACCAGTTACACTATTCGCTTTCGAAACGTTTCATATTCAGTAGAACGAAAGATACACATAGATAATTATCATTTGATTTCAGTGCTCAGTAAAAATATTTAATGTATTTAACTTGGAGTATTCAAATGTAGACTTCGGACATTTTCATATAAAAAAAACCTGGACGATTTCCTCCAAAAAAAATGTAATATGTTTTATCACTCTGATGAGAAAACAGGGTCATTTCCCTGTTGAAAAGAATTGTCCCGGCTACCTTCATTCCTTTAAAAGCCCTTTTTATACTCTCGAGAAGCGAATTAATCTCAGTCCCTGTTTTTCTTACAGGGCATAATTTTGTATAGTGTTGCTTTTATACTCGTATTCGCAGTAAAGGAAAATAGAACCTTCTAAATTAATGTTTTTTGTTTATGTAATCTTTTATAAACAATTAATGCAAAAAACACATTGCTTGTTGCCCAACGAAATACATTAAATAATTTCGAACCACTCCGCGATAATTTATTTTCTTGCAGTATAAAGTTCAAAAACGTTTATAAAAAACGTAATTTATGTGATAGAATTGAGAATCGTATTTCTCCGCTTTTTCTACCTGAAGTAAATATTACTTGTGCTGTTCTGGAACCACCCTTTGTAATTCACAGAATTAACCAAAACGCCGTGCATATCGTCTTAGCGGAGAAGCCTAGAAGATACTTCCAGTTCGTTGAAGTTTCTAGTCTAAACTTTGTACCGTAATGGTCTGAGGAAACGTCTGTGAAGAGAAAACGGCGAGACGGTTGATATCTTGGACAGAGAGAATACCTCCGGGTGCCTGGTGCCGTGTGCTCGCTACAATTAGCAAGAACTCGGTGATTCTCAAAGGCCTTTGAAGCGTTAATGAAGAACAAGTGTGCGCAGGTCTGGTCGGTCAATGGGTCTTCTTTTCTCGCTTTTACGTTGTATTGCACTCGGATGTTTCAAACTAATCTCGCAAATTGTATTTAAACATACGTTCTTTTTGGAAACTTAATAACTGCAAGAAAAACATTGGTTAAAAATTAAAGTGCGTAATTTTTATAAATGAAATATTTTTAACGTAAAATGTTCAGAATATTATTTGTGATTATCTTAGGAGATAAGGAATTTCAAAGAGAATTTATAAGAACCCATTTAAAATATTAAGGCCGTCTATTTCAGGAAAGATGGTTTTTATCATAAGAAATCAGAACTGCGACACAAGAAATCATATCATTAAGTACTTACAATACAATGAAAAAATATATTTAGGGTTGTTAATTTTTATTTGTCAATAAAATTATCTTCCTGGTAGATTCTATTCTGCCAGCCTATCTCCAACATTTTTAACCCGTCGTAAAAGTAAGTTTTAAGAAAATAAATTGGCCATTAAGTTGTTGATATTAGAAAAGTAAATTTTTGGAAGTTCGTAGTAATAGACTTTGTTTCGGCAATTATCTCTTATTTTTATATTTTTTTTAAAAAAACGCTCACTGGTGTTTTACATATTAAAACTGATCTAGAAGACTAACCATTAATTTGTCTTGGTTAATTCTTAAAACTAGGTCCTGTTTTTGCAGTACACAACTTTGTAGGTTAGGAAAATATAAGAGTAACAGATCGAGAAATCTGGCAAATACGATGAAATCTGAAACAGTTTTTACTTGAATTCTATAATTTTCGCCATCCACATCACTTGTGTGCGCCTGTGCATTGACTTGATAGAGGAGCAACTTCGTGTTGATCAAATTCGGTTCAAGCTATTCGATAACGTCGATTAATACTTTCCATTCATTGTTCGTTCCTTTTCCAAAATAGCCGTAGTGGATCAATCGTACGCACCCACAAAAAAAAACCGTAGCCATAAAATTTACGTCCGGTTTCACAATCTTCTCTCTTTTCTGAGCCTCTTGGCCTAAGGAATCCACTGTTTTAACTGTTGTTAAGTCTCTATAGTGTAATGGTGAATTCATACTTCATCTGCAGTTGTTTATAATTATAGAAATTGGCAGTACTACCATGCCACTCTCCGCTGAGAGAAAACGAGGCTCTCATCTTGGGATACTTTTTCAAACATCATTTTTCAACCAAAATTTAAAACATTGATTCACCTGTCAGCTCAAGTAGATGTCCTGAACAGTGTTTCTCCGTTTGTGAACAACCTTGATTAAACTCAGTCGCTGAATAATAATTTTATATGCGTTTTGTCTTTCACTCGGAAATATTAAATCATTGCCCACCACTAATTTCTTTCCTCGTTTAAAATAACATGAACTACGAGGCTGTTCTGAAGAGTTTTTGGGTTGATCCTAAAAATGAACAATTCTGTTTTCGACTTTTAATAATAATACATTTCATATAGCATTGCCCCGTCTCCTTATTGTACTGTAGGAAACGCTAAAACGCACCCATCCGCAGGCTTAATTGCTCTTTGATATGACTAAAAACGTTCACCATAGAGGGAAAAGTTGAGTTTTCGTAAATTATGAAAATCCGAGGGTCCAAACTCTGGGGATTTTGATGAATGTTCCTGCACTGCATTGAGCGAATCCCCCAATAATATCGCCAAGTTACCTTTGTGGTCTGATGCATTGTTCTGACGGAAAATTAATATTGTGTCCAGTATCGTTATAAGATTAGAATACAAATTCCTCAGGTATTGTTTTTATCATTTTCAACATAGTCGTTCAACAGAATTTTTTTCGCATCTCACGAAACTGTCGTCGCCATGACCTTCCGTCATACATCCGTCGGAACGGACGAACCAAGTTTTAACTGCTACACTGGCTGCAATTTTACTTCAGTATTTCTTCCATTGAAACATTTAGACTGCACTCTTATCGCTTGCTTCTCGTAAAACGCGCCAAACACTGCTGGAAAATGTCGTTTGAATGGGTTTTTGATTCGCATCTTTCGGAAAGCTTTTTCATGAGTAATTTCTCGTGATAAATATATTGTTCTCTATCTATTTATAACCCTACAGAGTTAAACTGTTCCAACCTAAGAGAAAATAAATAATTCAATTAGTGCTTCCATTTAAGGGACCATCGTATTTTATTTTAGCGTCAAAGCGAAACCAAGCAATGGATATGGCTGAAAATTTGACAGTACTTACGGATTTTACTTTCAAGAATCAAATTTGTTTCGATACTATCAGAGTCATGGCATATATTTTGCAATTACTTATTAAATTCATACTATAATCGATAACAAAATGACCACAAGGGAGCAATTTAATTTTCAGATATTTTTTCCCCAAAAACTATTTACTCATCATTTAGTGGCTGAAACCTTTTACGCTCAAGTCATTCACTAAAATCGCACATTAATTCACTTTCTTATATTTCGTGAAGTTACGAAAATTGATCTCTACTTCTTCACGAGTCTGGTCAAGAAATATGTCCTGATAAAATATTTTTTAATTTCCATCAATGAGAATATTCCAAATCATAAATAAATTGACGATAGATATATTCAACTGTCAAATTAAATAGTCGTTTGATTAATATAGGCTCTGCTTACCCTAGTGAACATATTATCTTCCTATTAAAATTTCAAATATTCATGTACAATTATGGATTTCTTTGAAATTGGAACAGCAAATATACCCACGAATCTAATAACTGTAAAATTACACCTGCCATATACACGTGTAAACTACAAGAAAAGTATTCTGTTTAATATTAGGATTATTGGTATGTTACTATTTTATAAAACTACAAGGAACTAGGAACTGAAACGGGAACTGGAATAAAATGAAAATTCATATTACTATCTGACCATCCGTCGAGGTAACCTGAAACGTATGAACCGCATACTACAATCCTAATGCCGCACTTTTAAATTCCGTGTGAAAAAATGTCCAATATGCATGGGATTTTTTTTGACATTCTGCAACAGGTAATCAAAAGCGCGTAATTAGCAAGAGCTGTCAACGCTTGCCCATTGTGATTTGTCAATAATTACACTCAAAAGGTTAACTCGTGACCTCGTATATTGACAGATATATTATCCCTTGGAAAGAGAAAATGTAGCACGACCGCGTACACAGTCTTCTCTTTTTGTATGAACTCATCAATAAATTTTGACTTGTGAAACTGATGTATTAAATCGATCACGTACATAATTCTTTCACAGGTAGAATTGTTCTCTCGCCGGCAGGACCTTATTGGAGAGACGGAAAGGACTACCTTTGGGGATGCCTTCTCCACTCTCCGTTTTTGAAGTAAGGTTCCTACAACCCCAAGCACCTCGGCCTGTTTTTAGAGGTGTATGTTCAGGGGTCTCAGACCTTTGGCATACTGTAAGTGTTGTTCGCTGTTTCATTGGAACAGTCGGCCAACTGCCTCCTAAACAGGCCGAGGCACGGAGAACGGAGTACTGGATCCCTACAAAAATTCCCTCTCTTGTCAAAAATTCCCTCTCTTACCACACTACCTGATGCAAGTTTTTTGGGGTTTTCCCTTAAATAGAACTTGCTTTGAACGAACTCGTTAAGTGTGCTTGATAATTTTTCTAGGTCTTTGCTGTCATACAGTGATTACGAGTGACACATAATCATTAAACGTTAGTAGACATTTAGCTCCAAACGTCGGAGAAGTTGCGCAATTAAAATTAATTAATTACATTGTAATACTAAATATTTTATTATTACAATGCGGTCAAGGATACGGAAATTCAAAGCTAATTTAATTTCATTCCGTAAATGTGTCTCACTTTTAAACCTTTGTAGACAACGTTGCTGTGGAACTAAAATTAATTAAATTTTTTGCAAGTGAATATGTAATCGGTGGTATCGTTTGTTAATTTTATTTAGGCTGTGATATTTCAACGTCCCGACCTTTACCTATCGCTATTTAAATTACGTAGTCACATGCAGAAAGCCTAAAATAACAGTTTAATTCAGTTGGTGAATCGTTAATGTGTATGAGGGCAAGCAACAGACCGACCACGAAACTTTGTGAATATTGCAGTTTTCGTTATTCTTTAACGTTTGATTCATTCAGTCCAGCGAATGTCGTACATACTGACTATTTCTTCATGCTTTACTACATGTATTGACTTTGTGAAATCAAACCAATGACACCATAATTCCTCCTTTAATCCCCGCGTAACATTTTTATGATCGGTGAACTGTTAGGATTTAATAAATATATAGTATGCGGAAGTAATACAGAATATTGTAACAAATGGAAGTCTACCGCGATGACTGCCAAACTGTCATCTTACATGACACATTCTGGATTTAGGAGTGACATACAGAGTATCAATTCTCCCTCAACCTTAGCCCCAGTGTTAACAATTATTCCCTGAAAATTGCCATTTCGGCAGCAAATAGTCGTTCATAGAGCTTCTTTAGTTTACCCATATTTTTGCTCTTAGTGATTATAAAATGTTTAAGTTCAAAATTCTCTGACACGTCATATCACATTTATCTAACATATTATTTTCTTCAAAATCTTCTCATTTTCCGTTCAGTTATTCTTCTTTAAACTGCATACATACTTCAGCTCTGAGCATATATTGTTTCGTGAATCATCATAAGAATTACGTTTTTCCGAATAATGCAATGTAACATCGTTTTACATCTAATGTTATACTATATTCTTATAACATTAACTATCACTAACCACACCGTTCAATTTTCGAAATTCCATTTTGCGTTTGTGTTCTTTTAATACCGCGCCGATCTAAGCGCATACGAAAATTAATCGTAAATTGACGAATTCTTCAATTATAAAATCGATCTTTTATTTCAATTCGTTCGGTTTAAATTTTTGGTAGAAATTTTTGATTTAAATATTATTAACGGTGTATCATTATCTGTGGAATAGACTGAATGTGGTAGCAGTGATCGAAAGCGTCTTCTTTAAGATGATGCTATTCTTCTAGCCTGAAGACGAGTGATTTAGTTGTTTTTGGAGGAATACTGAGTCTTTCACAGCAATCGCTTCCCGCTACTGTTTATAATGATATAATGATGCCCGGTGTAAATTTTCGTATCCAGCTTACTCGTTATGGAACGATACGATGTACACATTCTATGATAAATGTAACGATGGTAAAGGTAGTAACGGGACTGCGAAAACTAAATATATATAGTTTGGTCGCCTTCAAGTTGAAATCGATTGATATATGGCAACTGTAGTGGATGGAGTAGGGAGGGAACTGGGGCAAGTTGTATCTCTGAGATCTTTCTTAGTCAGCGGCTAGACATACGTACACTCCACGCATTACGAGCCCAATTTTCAGACAAACTAATACGTATTTTCATTAAGTACTTTGTTCCCGTGTGTTATCAAATATTTTCTTGATACTCATATTATACCATAATTTGGTCTATTTATTATCACCAAAAACTTTCATCCAAAAAACTATTTATTTAAGGTAAATAAATTCTTTCCACATTCTCAAATTGACTTTGTTGTTCTTTAAAAAACAAAAAGTAACATTTGACGTCACGTTTTATGGCCTTAAATCTAACGTCACTCCACTGACGTGAATAATAAATACAATGGGAAATATAGTCGATCTTAGCTAAAGTTTAAACATATGTAAATACTATTTGTTACAAGATGTACGTTATTTTACGTTCATGACCTATGAAATAAAATGTTAAAACACTTATCTTCTCTCTAAAAATCTACTCATCAAAGAAGTTTAATGCGGATAAAATTTCTTATCTGTTATAGAATCGCAACTCCTCCAGTATTATGACAATTATTCGGAACTGAAGCTTATAAATATAATGTTAATTATGTGGCAAAAAAAACAGTCACTACGACTAAAACTTCCCAAAACAATATTTAGTACATTACTACTAATGCTCAAAATTCAATATTTGTAACTAAATATAATGTTCATTATATAAAGACAAAATAAGCGATACGACTAAAAAGTTTGGAATACAATATTTAGTTTATTACTAATACTAAAAATTCGATAACACTAGTTTATATATTTATTTTATTTCTTAATACAATGTATTTTAGATATACTGACAGTAAATTATATTTTTTAATACATTTAGAATTATTTCTCGCATACCCAATCAATAATTTATTCACCAATCTATTATTATTTTCAACAATCACTGCCAGTGACAAAGTCTATCCTATGCCCCAAAATAATTATTCACTTTAATTACAGAATTCGATTTTACGTAATTTGAACTCAAATGTGAAATAAATTATGTTAGATATGACTCATGACAGTACTAGTTTACTATAAATATCTTCCTCTCTCCTCTTAACTTTTACTTTAAGTCGAATTTTAAATTCTAGCTACACAATTGCATATCATCTAGTGTACGATTCATGCTCTAATATATATTATTAGAACTCTAAAAATATACTCAAGTAACCGAAAAAACATGTTTGTAATCGTGGTAAAAGAGAACAATGGTATAGGGAACATATTAAAAGGGATATTGTCAATTATAGATGAGTGAATTAATTAAATTTCGTTGTCCATGAATGAGAAAATTTCAAAGGGTTCCGATTAATTCTACAATTTCACAAAATTGATGTTGTAGTTAACTTCGTTATTGTAAGTGTTGATTTTTAAAATTGCTTTTCCATTGGGCGTTCTTTAGCTATGAAGGTAATTAAGTGCTGTAGCTTTGCGGCGGTAGTCGTTTCCTGAGCGAATAACTACTGCCAGAGTTGTTTTAGGGGCGCGTTACCAGAGAGGCAAATGTTATGTGTCTCATTGTTTCTCGTTCAAAATGCATTTATTCGTCTTTACAACACGTCACATTATTTCCTCAAATATCGCAATTGGCGAAAGTACGTTTACATTGAGTTCCCACACATATTCTATTTTTTTTACTCTCAATTCCTCAGTTAATCACTTCCGATTAGTTTCAGTAACTGTTGTTCATTATACACAATTATAAATATTTGTTATTATATGTTATCACAATGACTACGAAAATTCGGTCGTTTTACTTGTCGGTCCTGAAATAATGGTAACAAAGACTGCTAAAAGCAATGAATCAAAAGTATTACTGCTTTCACCACATTCTCAGACAACGGTTTCAAATATATTTGGGAGAAAAACAAAGTCTAGAGGCATATATTTACTTTTTTAATAACAGTTCTTAATATTCCAAGAAATACAGTTTTACTCCGAGATCTTTGTGAAGGAAACATTTTTGAGCACATTTCCCTACTTTAATTAAAATTCCTTTCGGTAGTAATACAATACAGGATACATTTCTGTGGAGTAATTTCGAACTCTAAAATACTTCACAATACTGTCCCAAATGTAATTAAGTATTCTAATTACGCAGACGTAAAGAATAAACGCGACTTTATTATTGACTTGATATATATCACCCAGTGCTATTAATGTAAGATTTATATTAATACTTTTATATCGAAATTTTTTGTTTTAATTTGATGACATTTGAGTCATCCCTGATGATTGCTCTATTATAGGAAAACTATCTACTTTTGTATCATAGATCAGAAGACTGAGGCAGTAAAAGTCATAAGGCCTTTTATTTGCTAATTTCTGCAATGTATTGTAAACATAATAAATATTTTACTATTTCAGCAGTAAAAAATCCTTCTAATTAGTATATTATTGTTTTTATGTCGATAACTACGACGACATGCTCGATAATGACGACTCGAGACTGAATCAAGAAATTGTGTTTTTCAAACTAACCGTTGGCTCATATATGTATATATATAATTAATATAGAACATTAAACTAAACTTGGTCCAACCACTCGAATTCATTGGTATAATATTCAAATATTATATATTCTAGAAGTTTTCTTTTAAATATGTGTTATGTATATATATATATATATATATATATATATCTTCTGTAAGAATAATAACAAAATTATGAACTCACGGCATGAAGTGGTTGGATTTAATAAATTCTATGATAATATTTTACATAGATATGTATTGTTTACATATAAATTCTGTGGGATTTTATGGGGGGGGGATCATCTAACCAGTCAATTTATAACATACTGCACGAACTCAAGCCAAATTTTTTTTTACTACATTATTACAAATTTTAACATCACAAATGTGTCCAAATATTCAAAGAATATCAAATATCCATCATTTACAGATCCACTAATACCCTTTCATACTTGATTAAAAACCACAAGGACCCACTTCACACCTACAACAGCCATTGTGTTGTTTACAAAATCTCTTCCTCTAATTATAATTCCTGCTACATTAGGGCAAACAAAACGTTCCAGTAATACACGTATGAAGGAACATATATATAATATCAAACTTCCTATTGATAAACAATCTGTAGTATTCAAACATATTACCAATTCTAAACATATATTTGATTGGCAAAATGCTAAGATTTTCGACATTGACACCAGGTACAATTCCAGACTCATTTCAGAGATGCTTCACATTGAATCAAATATCACAGCTATTAATGTACAAACAGATACAATGAAAGTGAATAATTGCTATGATCCCTTATTATTACGATAAACCGTCTGATTTCTCATTGTCGTTGCTCCATTAAGTTTACGCTAACCGCTGGTCTCTCCCATTTTCGTTACGTTTGCGTCGCTTTCGAGTTTTGTCAATTGACAAGTGCAGTTGTGTTGTTCTAGGCTCTTCTTAGCACCTGACGAAAGGTAAAGGGTCCCAGACACATTGTGTGGTATTTATATTACCTATTTTGTCTGAATTAGCTATCTTTCTTATCCATTATTTTCAATCAGACGTAAATTTTTTCAGTTAAACTGTAATGGTTAATTACTAATGAATTTCACATGTACGGGTATATAAAACTTTTTTTCTAAAATAATTATTTGATCATCATTGACATTTTTACATTATTCTAATGAATATATGGCAGATTTTATTTTCAAAAAAGTATTGTGCATATATTTAAAATCTTCATCGATTGTTTTCTCTTATTTTGAAGCAGATGATTATGGGTTATTGGATAAGCAAACGTTCCTGTCAGAAAATTGGCTCCTATTATATGAGGCGGTTAATGTCAGAGTGGGCTATCGCCTTTCAGAAGCTATTTGAGATGAAGGGGTTTATAGTTTTTGCTTCACATTTATGTCAACGTCCATCCCAGAATTCTTTCTGCTGCCATTTCTTGAGCGTTAAATAAACTACACTCAGACCACTCTGGCATTGAGCAGATAGACACAGACTTCGCTTATCCCGAGTTGCGAAAAATGTGAGATAGCCCACTCTGGCATTAACCGCGTCATATAACTGCAACTTTAAATACAAATTAATATAAACTTTTAATAGTGTTAAACAGATAAAACCATTGAAACCGAGTACGAAAAACATTTTTGGAATTTAGGATAATAAAATAAAAGTGGTGAATGTGAATAAAACAGTCCCACAACAACGATGTAAAAATATTTAAATTGATTTATTCCACTGATTCAGTAGAATTCTGAACTGAAACATATTAATTGTTTTCTTATTTTGAATAAAAATAAATGTATTTTGCCATGAGATTTTCAAGTTCTCAACTTCAGACCTACGTATATCGTAATATTAAGATTGCCGCAAAAATCACATTTCCCAACTTAATTTAAAGAAACAATTCCAAAAATTATTACAAATTAATGTCTCAGTGTAATATGCAGTAATAGCATGTGGAAGTTTCATTCCAAATTCTAGTTTTGAAGATTTTGAGAAAGGTGTCCAATTAACATCGTTATACTCACACTTAAGCATTACTTTGTTTCACATAAAAAACACGAAAACTAAAAATAACTGTTAATTGCTTTTCTGAAAATTTCAGAATCAACGTGATTACTCTTATAATTATGTATATGATTTCGGATGATAATTAAGGAACGTTGTGCCAAATAACATGATAAAACATTGCAATTTGTTGTAAATGCGTGGGTGGGTGTGAGAATTAAGCGTTGTAATCGTAAATACGACTTTGTTAAAGTATAGTTATTTACGAAAAATTAATGCAGAGTCTGCATCCCATTGGATATTCTGTTCCAGAGATATTACGATCCAGTTTCGAGGTTTCATTTGGCAAGCAGAGCAGAAGTGAGTCAGTGCCAGCATTCAAACATCAATTAAAGCATTGCATCGTAACTACTTAAGCCAAGTGTTGAATGTTGCACATAAACAGCATTAACCACTACTAAGTGCTGTAATATGACGCTTGGCTGCAGAAGGAAGACTGATGGATCAAATATACCTCACAATACACCATAATTAGATAGGATTATTTCAAATAGTTTTTTCTTTTCGTTCTTGCATGAGTGGGTTAGTTATTTGTTATGGTTAAGTATTTCATTTGGCTATGAAGCTTCATTTTTATTTGTGTGCATACAGCTCAAGCAGATAATTAAGTGAAAGGTAACGGCGTCAATATGACACACAAATTGAATCTTTATACGTTATTACACAAAAATGAGTTCTTCCAATTATATTCAGGAACATAGTCCGTTTTAAAGTAGAAGTCTACTGGCGCGTCCGCGTGCAGGGAGCCACTGATGCTGCCTGAAAACGATAGAATAACACAAGCATTGTTCGGCAATGCTGCTTTATTCAAGCGTTGTGATTGGCTGCTTCAAGGTTACACTCCTCGCTAGAACTAACGCCATCAGTCTTATAATTTAAAACAGACTATAGGAAAATTAGAAGGTTCAACAAATTCATAATTCATATAGCAAATATGTTAAGAAACCATCAATAATTCGCGCGTGCAAATCGTTATGAACAAAAAACGCTAATTAACTCAAAGAGAAAAAAACTTTATTAAATCAGCAAGGAATCAGATTGACCAAAAAAGAGGACATGATTTCCACACATTTAGAATTCATTTACCTATATCGTCTTACGGGATCGAATTATGGTGTTTGCAGCAAACCATCAAATATCAAGATCTTGCAGACTTTTCAATCAAAGACATTGCGCACCCTAGTCAATGCACCGTGGTACATCAGCAACCATACACTTTCATCACGATCTCAAAATTCCATTTGTTTCAGAAACTGTCAAGACGTATGCAATCAAAAGCAAAGAAAGAACACTAAACCACCGCAACAAATACATCGCCGACCTCTACCTCGAAAAACCCGTAGCAAGAAGATTGAAGAGATTATGGCCAGAAATCATCACTAAATAAATCCACTTGACGGAGCCCTACTCAAGACAAATAGCTTTAATAATTAAACAATTTACTTAGTACTCTAAGTGTTAAGAGGAGATTGTAAATCAGCAACCTAAATTAAAAAAATAAAAATAAAAACAACAACAAATGCATTACTCACTAGGTATCTAGAATAAAATAATCACGAGCCATAATTATACCAATAAAATAATTATTTGAGCTTATAAATTATCAGACTCCTCAGAAGATAATGACGATTGAGTGGTTGTGGTTTAGTACAAATACAGGAGTTTGAATATGGACGAGTCTTTAAGTAATATATATTTTCAGTATTCGTTATCAGAAACATAGACTAATGGCCACATATTGAAAGTTGCTGGAGAAGTAGGCCTATGTGACGAGCCATGGTGGAGAAGACTAGCTGAGATGAGTAATGTGACGTATGACATTTCTACCCACATTAAAAGACCTGCTTCTACCAATGAGGAGGCTCTGGTGACTTGCTAAATCTCAACTCTCTTGAAAACAAACAGGCAAATGAATTGTTCGCTGTAAAATAAATACTCAAGCCAATGGAGTGGAAAACTTCTACCAAAGTAGGATGAATCAGTAATGTTCACCGGTATTTTGATACTCAGCAATGTACTGAACACAATTTGTATTAAAGTTGTCTCACAACTATTCAAATTTTTATTTACACTAATAAACAAATTTCACTCACATAATTACATAAAAATCATTATAAAATTTATTTTTCTAGATAATTTAATTGATCAATAATTTGCCATATCTTCTTTGATATATTATTTATTTAATAATATAATAATAAATTTATAAACATAAATTATAGATAGCTATTTTAGTATACAAATATGTTTCCTTTTTATGGTAACTATGTTCATAAATTAATTTTGAAGCGCTCTGTGATATTGATTTAAAATTCGAATTGATTTAGGTTTGGCATAAAAATTTCTAATAACGTTATTTCCACTACCGGAAATTACTACTTCGTTTTTGTTTTTTATAAATATGAATCACTTCCAAATATTTTCCATTTGCAAATATATTCATATTTGATTTATAGTAATTTTGTGACGTATAGAAAGAACCATGTTGATTTAGGAATGGGCCTTATAATTGCTAATTTTATAAACAAAACAACAGCATTTTGTAGACAGAAAAAAGGAAGTTGAAAAAATGGAAATTACCCTACGTTTAATCGCTAATACAATAACTTAGCACCTGAAGAAAGCCTTCCAAAAACGTTGTGTGGTATTTATATCATCACTTCTTTTGTCTGTATTTGGCTATATTTCTTATTATTAAACGAGAAAGACCAGTCAATTACATTGTTGAGTACGGTTTTCAATGGAAACATTTTAAAATTTCAATTTATAACAAAATATAAATGAGAGAATATCAAAATCAAAGTGTCATAACTTTTGTTAATATTATTAGTGTCATTTTTTATATTGACAGCCGTTTTTTATGATCTAATATATAACATTTTACTCGTTAATATCGAGAACTAGTTCCTTTCTTCATCCAAAATTGATACATTACACCAATCTATTTTATGATTCTTTAAGTAAATTTGTTTTGACAAGACAGAATAATTTGGAATATTAATATCTATTTTGTTTTTGTATACTTTTAACCTAGTTTTTAATGATATATATGTGGTTTTTCAATCAATACTATTACTTTTGTAAATTGCTTTGTGCTTATCTAAAATGTTAACTTTGTCCTCAATATTTTTTGTTACTTAGTTGCATTGTTTAAATTTATGACACTTTGATGTTGTATTTTGTAGTCTGTATATTGTTATAATTTTAAATCCTGTATTGTTTCCATTGTAAACCGCACACAACAATGTAAATGAGTTTTTACTTGCCGATCTCGTTTAAATTCATATTTCGGCCTTAGCAGAACGACCTGACGGTCAAAAATTGGAAGTCCACCAAATTTTATATAATTTATTATCTGCCAAAACTATAATAAAATTTATTTATTGTACTTATTTGGTTTTGCAGTGTAAAACCTGAAGAGGTCGCAAATTACCAACGAAACGTAGAGTAATTACCATTATATATATTTTCTGAATTGCTTATTTGTAATTTATCTTATGTACATAATAAAATGACTCTCTACAGCACTCCGCTCTGAACGTCCCCTAAAACTCTTAACTCCGAAGCGAAGTTCCTTAGTAAAGCGCCCGCACTGAAGGATAGCTTCTAGCTTGCTCAGGAGCGTAGCTCCATTGTGAACGACAGTAACAACGCTCGGCTCTGACCGACAGCTCCCAGCTTGCTCGGGAAAGACGCTCCTTCGTGAAGATCTCTGCACTGAACTACAGCTCCCGGGAGCGAGAGCGTTTCAACTCTTCATGTGACTCCACCTCCGTTGCTAGGAAAAATACGAACGGTAAACCATGAGAATAATCTGCTCTCAACTCCCTCAGTTGCTTTGTGAGATACAATTGTATGACTTTTCACTTACTGACATGTTATTATTACTTTGGATACAGTAAAGTATCTTTCAGTCTTCGTACCGTCCGCGTTCTCCATTCAAAAAAGATGTATTTGAAATAATATTTGAATCAACATGGTTCTTTCTATACGTCATAAAATTACTATAAATCAAATGTGAAGATATTTGCAAATGGAAAATATTTGGAAGCGATTCATATTTATAAAAAACAAAAACGAAGTAGTAATTTCCAGTAGTGGAAATAACGTTATTAGAAATTTTTATGCCAAACCTAAATCAATTCGAATTTTAGATCAATATCACAGAGCGCTTCAAAATTAATTTATGAACATAGTTACCATAAAAAGGAAACATATTTGTTTTCTAAAATAGCTATCTATAATTTATGTTTATAAATTTATTATTATATTATTAAATAAATAATATATCAAAGAAGATATGACAAATTATTGATCAATTAAATTATCTAGAAAAATAAATTTTATAATGATTTTTATATAATTATGTGAGTGAAATTTGTTTATTAGTGTAAATAAAAATTTGAATAGTTGTGAGACAACTTTAATACAAATTGTGTTCAGTACATTGCTGAGTATCAAAATACCGGTGAACATTACTGATTCATCCTACTTTGGTAGAAGTTTTCCACTCCATTGGCTTGAGTATTTATTTTACAGCGAACAATTCATTTGTCAATTAATTAGGCCTTTAATTGTTTTGAAATAATTAAATTGTTAGCGGATAAAAATTGAATTGTAGTGGTATGAGCTATCAAAGACAACAATGACGGCGAGTTCTGTTCCTTTGTCGGAAAGCCGAAATGGTAAATGCGCGCGCGAAAGGAATTCAGTCTGCACGGAAACTGGGTCGAGAGAGCATCAAACAAAAAGTCTAAAATCTGAGTACGACAGATAATACAGTTCAGTTCTCTGAGAGCATCAAACAGTAAAGTCTGCAAACATAAATTGCAAATCTCGAGTTTCTGTATAGAAGCAAGCAAATAGTTGTACAGAGAGATTTTCATATAAATTTGCAAATGGGGAAGCAAAAGGTTGCTTCACGATAATAGAACAATTTTCGCATTGAGGGACCGACAACCACTAGCAGACCAGAGGGGCGGCTCATCCGAGGTTCCAGATAGCTGAGGACAAGCAATTCTAGCGTGTGTATTAAAATTGCAATGAAATAGAGTCAGTGTATCTAAAAATGGCGCTTTAGTGCGTTAGTTATCAAGAGAGAGATCTGGTACCAGACCGACGATCCGTGAGTAACCAAAACTTTGATAAATTTGTAAACGATAATTAAAAGGATAGAGTCAGATTTCGATCAGAGTTAATTTCTTTCAGCTTTATTTCCACTTATATTTCATATTGTTTTAGGTTAATATTTTTATATTTTGAATTGTTAATTATACATTGATTTTGTTAATTATACATTGATTTTGTTATAATTATCAAACCCAGTAGTGACCCTGGGATTAAGAGATTTTCAACGTATTGGATTGTAAATATTGATGTGTATTCGCTAGAACAACATAAATTGTAAATAATTAAAGTAAAGTTTTGTAAATTTTGATCAAAGACAGGCGTACAAAGATAGGGCTAATAATGTGCATTTTTAAGAAATAAAAAACCCTTTACATATTAATAATTTTATTAATCATTTCTTTTAATTAACCCTAACTTGTTGATGATAATTACATAAATGGCTACCACAACGTGGGGCAATTAATCGTCATCTAATTGATCATTACATGAATGGCTACCACAACGTGGGTCAAATTAATCGTCATCAATTTGATCATTTCATAAATGGCGCCCAACGACGTGGGGCAAATTAATTGTAAATCCATTTGTTTATTACAGTATATATATAGGATATTATGTATACATATAGCGACGGAAGGTCATTCAGGGGACCAGGAAACCCCTTTAAACGGCTCTCAGTGAACGAGTCTTCACGAGGGACGAGTCAGAGTCTGAGGAAAAGTATGAGGGAAATTTTTAAATATGGTGATCCATATAGAAATGAAAACGTTTGCGTTGGATAAGAGTTAGAAACGATATGAAAATAAGAGTATTTAGAATCACTAGAAAGCAGATGAAACAAACGAAGCTTATACATAATGACCGGCATGTAATTAAACAAAAATTCATCTCAAGTCACCCACTTATATCTTTTAAAAGGTACATCTTTCCAAAATTAAAAAAAAAGGCCAACTGTAATATGCGAAGATTTTCATTTGTATATAGATCAATACGTAGCTCGAATTCATCGACTGTAAAAATTCTGTTGCTTTTGCAAAACAGGTTGGCTTTGAAACCTGCGGTAATCATTACGTTAAAATTATATTATTTTTCTTATTTGAATTTTTAAAATTCGTATACTGTGAATGTAAATCAACAGGGACTGAAATCATTGAAGGGGAGTGTAGGGCAGTATAAATCAACCTTCTGGATAAAGAATGATAATCGTGAATAAGGAACGTGTAGTTCCTGGCATGTCTTTTTTCAGATATAATTTAAATAATAATTAAAAATATAATGTTTAGGTTTGGAGATTGTTTTTTTCAGATATATTATTACAAGTGATGGAGGTTAATTCCTTCGAAAGAAGTAAAAGTAGCTGTAATTATCATTCACACAAGTATATTAAGTTCTGTGTAATCGTAAAAATTGATAACTATTTATGGTTAACATAAAAATAGAGATTTTGGACACAGAGACACCTGCTAGATTAGTAATTGAGGCGTAGGTGTGGAGTCCAACCGAATCGGCTGCGTGCAGTGATGTGGGCGGCTAATCTTCCTCGCAGGGCTGCTGAATAGTGCACACCGCATTAATAAAACAGCACGACAAGCCCCACCGCTTCCAAAATATAAACTGGCCCTTTCTGAGCGATTATCACTGTTAAATAGAACAATCCCACTGTCGGGGCTCGCTTTCAGGTAGAATTTACGGCTCAATTCGAGAAATCCTCTGTAGATATTCCTCGCTGGCGGGTTTACGATGTCTGCAAAAATTACTCGACGGGAAATGCTGTAGCATTTACACCGCTGATCAAAGTTCTCACACAGTAATTGTGTTTACGATGGCAAAGTCCCGTCTATGCGGGCTCGGCGCCGGCACAAACTCGAGAGTTCTTCTCCCAGACTTAAATAAAACTTTCTGAGATAAAGAAAGACAGTCTGCTGATACTCATGGCGCGACTCAATTTAGTCCGGCTCATTTGTTTTCATTTAAACGGAAAGTATACTGATATTTCTATACCAAAAACGATATAATAAAGTTATTATTTTTCTTCGTTCTCGTCCTTTATATCGTATTAATATTCTCATAGAATGAAGGCAGATTCCTATCTATTATCCTCTTCATTTCTTCTGACTATCACGTTTGTGATTCCGCTGATTCCTGAATCTTTTTCTGCGGCTTAAAGTTTGTTTACAGTCGCCTGATCGTCAGTAACACTAAACTGTACGAAATAAGACAAAAATACCAGTTGTATCCAATCGTTTTCAAGTCCTCCTGATTGAATATCTGCAGGTGATTAAAGTTGAAATCGTAACGTCCGCAGATTGAAATAATTTCAAACTTGATTCATTATTTAATATTTACTTTGTCTCTGATATGGAAAAAAGGTTGAACAGGACTTCAAATATAAGGAACAAGTTAAATTAAAGAAATAAGTATATTAAAAATATTAATTCATAAACTATGAAAAGATTATTACATACATAATTGAGGGACAATATGATACAACATATTTTGCTAAAGACTGATAATTTTATTGAATTTAATAATAAAAAAGAGCCAAATACAGACAAAATAACTGATAACATAAATACCACACAACGTCTCTGGGATCCTTTTCCCTCAGGTTAATGCTCACTAAAGCAATAAGATTTGTATGATCATTTAAGGGATAACGGAAAAACTTATTCTAACTACACAAAACGCATTCCGCACGCGGCAGACGTCTAGCAAGTTAAGGCTCGGCGAAATTGGAGGATCAGGGAGAGGAAATAGGAAAGTAATCGGGCTCGTAATGCCTTCACACTCAAGCTCAGACACAGGTATGTTTGGATGCTATTTTTTAAGTAGAAGTAAACTAAGATTTAATGAATTGAAATAATATAGGAAGACCAAGACCTTCCACCTTGCTCGAGTGACGGAGAGTGACTCCCATTTTTTCAGAGATTCGCGAGGACGAGATATCAAACCAAAAGTGGGAATCAAATTATAATTCAAGACTGACTACCAAAAAACATCGCCAGATTTTCACGTAGACTTGCATTCTCACGCCAGAGGCAAAATGCAAGGAGATAATAAATTGTATTTTAGATTAGGTAAAGCAAACGGAGGTCGCGACGGTTATCCGGTCGCCTCTGCTTTCATCCCGAGTCCTCTTACTGTCATCATCACCGAAGAAAGACAATAATTTACTAGAATTAAATAATGATCCTAAACTATCACTACAAATCTTCCGTCATCTGTTTGGAAACGAAGAACTCTTCCCACAGGACATACATGGAAAACTTAAGACCTCATTTCTTTAATGTTACTTTCGCGGGAGGACACCTAGACCTTGTCAGAGTACGTATGAGTTACTCAATTTTAGCTGCTTCGGCAAGATTGCGAGGCAGAGAAACGGCTGAACAGGTTTTCTCCGAAGCGGTAAATAATCTGAAATTAAAATATAAGGATGGAAAACTGTCGACCGGACCAGGCATCGAACCCGGGACCTTCCGCTTACCGGGCGGAAGCATCACCAGTGAGACATCCCTGTCAACTCCAGATCCAGTTCGACATTCGTCCATCCATTACGCCTAATGTGGCTCACCTGTAATTTACGAATCACATTTCTTTCCTGGCGTAATTATAGGGCCTGAATGAAAAACGGACTTTATATAAACTGATTAAAGACTTTTTTTAGGATTGTGGAGGACCTTTCTCAAGCATCAGGGCTGATGGACAAATTGTTTTTTTAAACCACATGACGGAGTATAAAAAAAGCATGATGTACTATGCAGCTGTGATTCTGTCTACTTTATCATAATTCAACTAGATTGAGTAACAACAAGAGCCAGGAAGTAATTTAACCCCTTACGAATTTTAAAGCCGAGAACATTGCTTGTCGGCAACTTTATCGTCGTCCTAGGAATATTTTCCTTTCCCATTAAAAAAGAATTTGAACTAGATTGTTTTAGATATAATATATATATGTGATTTGAGTCATACATTCAAGTGCTTTAACACAGCATTTTCTTTTATGTTGAGTCTAATCGACTAACAATCTGTGATTATTACATTCGTGTGGCTAGCATGTAAGACGGATTAATAGGCTTTATATATTTATGGAAGCCGATTATATATAATATAAAAATGTATGGACCTAAAATTGGCCCCTGAGGAACTATGCAGGTCATGTTCCTTTGAATCAATTTATAAAATCGTACATAGCAGTAATCACAGAATTTCGTTTCAGGAAACCAGGCTGATGTAGTGACTTAACACCAAATATAACCATGTAAAATACTATTTGCTCTTTAAAATGTTTTGAATAATATAGTAAGTAAATCAGCAGGTCTGAATTCTAAAGGTAATTGAAATTTAACATATTGTAATAAACATCAATTGGCCTTTATTTAATTTTAATTTAATTTGCCTCACGTTGTGGTGACATTATGTAATAAACAATAATGGAAGTTTTAATTAATTTAAATGAAAAACTTATTAACAAACAAAAATATTTATTTTATTTTGTGGCAATAAAGATAATTACAACAAAATTTGAGATCTTTCTCTCAGGGCCTGTACTGGGTTTGATAATGAACACAACAAATTGATTTAAAATCTTATTAACAAACAGTTCACATTTTACCTAAACAATATGTCGATAGAAAGAAATTAAAAGTAAAGAAATTAACTCTGATTGACAATTAAAAGAGAACGAAATCTGACTTTATCCTTTAATTAAAGTTTACAATTAATCATTAGTTTTGGTTTTGTTACTTACGTAGTGTCCAGCTGGTACCAGCATTCTTTTTATTGTTTCGGAAGTACACTATTGCAAAATTATATACTGATTCTAAACACCGACTCACAGATTTTACACTATTGAAGTCAAAATTGATAGGCTCACAGGAACTCGGATGATCGTCCTGAATGTCAGCTATCTGATGTCTGCTTGCCTTACCGGAACCCTATGATTCGTAGATTTATTAGTCTTTTACTGAATTCGACGTAAACTGCAACGTATCTCCTTTACGATTTATTTTAACTGTTTATTCTTTCGGAGCGAACTAACGTTTTTAACTCCTTGCTGTAGACTTAAACTTCTCTTACTTTTCAATTATTTACGCTGCAATAGTTGCGGCTTGAATGTTTTCTTCGTATTAATTTACAACTTTAACTAAATACATTACGATGTCTAGTCTCTGCTCAAATTATATTTCTTTTTCTGCTCCTCGTAATGTCTTTCCGCCATCAGCTCCTAACAATCTTTCTCCGCTAACTAACAGTTATATTACTTGTTCTGCTCCTCACGATGTTTTTCCGCAAACTGACTCCTAGTTCTCTCGAGTTTTAGCGCGCATACGCCAAAGCAAGTGAGCTCGCTTTTCCATTGTCGCTTTGTTCGATCAGACCGCTATAATGGATTTCTCAAACAATTCAAATTTTATGTCCAAACAATTAATGGCCTAATTAATTGGTACTACAATATGTTTATTTATAATACACACAACATAAGCACGTTGATAACCATCTTCTTTTCTAAACAAGTCAAGTAAATGTTAAATAATCTACCAATTAATATTCAAATTGATAAATGCGAAGAAATTGGACTTAAATGTGCTCTAAGCTATTAAGATAAAATAGTACTTCGTCTGTACGTGGCTTAGAAACAAAAAACTTTATTTACCCGTTCCATGTCACTAGAGGATCTGAAACCGAATCTTTTAAATTAATAAATGTCTGTCTGTATGCCACGCTGAATTCGTTCACTTTTCTCAAGGGAAATGTCAAAACGATTGAGATGACACTTATTTTCGTTGTTAAGCAATTTAACTGCCATCCGCCATGTCTAAACGAAATAGGGAACAATCTGAAACCTAATTTCAGCTGATTGTGCAAGAATTATATTGTTTGAATTTCAGTAAAAAACAGATGAATGATGTTTCTCCGACGGGGTAAATAACTTTGAAGTTATTTTGAACTGTCATCCATCGTTTTAAAGTGTAAATAACTTAAATTTTAGTCTTTCAACTTAATTATATTCTTAAAATATATTTGTAGAACTGCCAAACCACAGTCGGTGTTGCTGACTTGTGGATGAAAATTTGGGATACATGAGAAATTTTATACGCACAGAAATTTTTTGATGGGTAGGTCTTCAGAGGACAGGGAATATGTGTTTGAACAATTTATTTCATAGAGCAGCAATGTAATCTATCTCCATTATGTTGTAAATAGTATTTGTATATATTTAAACTTGTGCTAAAGTCAGATATTTTCCCACACTTGGATCAAAGAGATTAGTGAATAATTATTTAGATAAAACGTTTCTGGAATCCTTTTTCCTTTCGTCAGGTGATTAAAAACACAAGAAACGTGAGTACGACACAACCGCTCAATCCGGTTGACAAACTCAAAAATCAACTGGATTGTGATTGTGCAGTTGTGAAGTACACACGGTTCTTGTGTTTTCAATCACCTGACGAAAGGAACAAGGATTGCAGAAACGTTGTGTGGTATTTGTATTAACAATTCATGTTGTTTGTCATTTGGTTTTTTACCTGACTATTATTCTTTACAACGGACGCATTATATTTTCATTTCAATTAGTGAGTTATTATTCACGTGAGTGGAGGGACCTCGGAATTAAAGTCATTCAACCTGAGGGCTAATGGTTGTTTAAATTTTATTTCTTTCAGTGGAATGTTGATAATTTGGAAATATGGGAACAATTTATTTATATTAAATAAGTAGTGTTTCTAAAAAATAAATATTGTGATATTTTACTAGATTATTAGCGAATATAACATTACAGTACTGTAAAGAATTATTTTTGTGGGCTGGGTTTTTACGTTAAACCAAAAAAAGTATTGACCATTAAAGAAATTTTATATAAGTTTATTACAGTTAAACATAAAAAACTCGTATCTCAGGTACCTGTGGTTTTTACATAGAAGAGATCTGCTGCTCGTACCAAATACTTACTGGTATTCTGTGTTGTGTTGCTTGCTGTAGCTCTCGTACCGACGTCTCCGTATCTCACAGCCGGCAGAACGAGTTAAGTGCAGTGATGACTTTAGTCAGGACCATTGCAAGGCGTCGACTCAGGGGTTGGCCACTGGCTAAGGCGTCGGCCTCCCGGATTGATTTCTGGCAAGCCGTCGTACTTAATTGTGGGGCTTCGATGAACTCTTCACTAACAAATTGTAGCCCCTTTCTCACGACGATTCTGTCTCGGACTATATCACAGACAACAACTTGGAAAAGTTTACAGCAGAACGTATGAGATTTGTAGATCGGTGACACTTAAAACGTATACACGTAACGCAATACGGAGCCTCTCATAATAATATCCACCAGCTGCGGTGAGCGCAGAACAACTGTTCAGTTTCAAAAGCTTATCTCCGTTCCATCCGTTATAGCCTCCCATTCAGTTACTTTTTTTCATTATTAGAAAACTTCGTCGAAATGTCAGTTTCACTGATTCTTCCATCGTTACAAGAGTTATAACACGCAGCTGCAGTTCCGTAGTCAACAATGGCCAACTATTCTGTCATGTTGAGGCCAACAATCGAGACACGACACGAAAATTACTTGGATGGAAATATTTTTCTCCTCCACCCCACGCACGTGCACGATTTCGAATTCTCCAAACCACAGCAAACAACACTTTCGAGACAAAGCAAAACTTAACCAAAATACGCGCGCTACAGTACACTTACGAAATGGTTTGATGTGAATGGTTTTTTGAAAACTAATGTAAGCATTTCGACACTTAAAGGGCCAAATATTTGAATTCAGGCTATGAACGTAAATTTAAAGAAAATATTACATGCCTTTCATGCTTCAACTTAACGAAGTTATTTCCTATATTAAAAGTCACGTGCTTGTACGTTACCGATTTACGGAGTAGCGATCTCTTCAGATTAACCGTTACTGAGTAGGTTCCTGCCGTAAGCAGTGAAACCTACGTACATAGAAAAAACTGAAAATGATCATATCTGAAATGATTTCTGTTAATAACATCTCGTCAACTTATGGATAGTAGATGACTACATGCTGCAATTTAATTCATAACATACTTCGTAACAATGTGGTGTTTATTGTTCAGAATAACAAATACATTTTATGTTTTTTTAAATTTGTTATTATTTTTACATTTGTTTTGAAACGTTCAAAACTATTTTTGACCTTCACAGTGTTCGGCTTTCGATTTAAATTTTGTGTCTCGTGTAATTGTTTCCAATGAATTTATCATGCAGCTTTCAATATTTTATGCCTCAATATCACATCGATCTATAGCATTGCTGTGAGCTGCCAGCTGTAAAATATGTACCTCGAAAATCCAGATTGTAATGCCGCTGAGTAATATGCCATGCACATTTGTTTTTGTTAGAAACTAGCGAGGACTATTTTCATAACCCATATCAAAATAGAAACAGAAGCAACCTGGTTCATTTGTTATTGTGGTAAAATGCTCTTTGCTTATTCATACTTCAGGTAAATGCCATTACAAGCACGCAATATACGTTATCAGACTATTTAAGTCATAAAAAATTATCCATTTTTAGCCGACAACAATCTTGAATTTAGAGAAATATTTTGAATAACCATCTCTTACAATCGATTATCTTATTTATATCAATAATATTAATTTCTTCTGTTTACGTAATCAATTTCTGGTATATTATTATGGTCAACTAATTAAAAAATAAATCAACAAATTAAAATTAATAACAAACTTAAAATTATAAATAGAGGTAAAGATAAAATTAAAACAAAGTCGTATATAAAATAAATTGTGTTCAACATAATTATGGAAATGTTGCAAACTAAACGTGTTCTTGAAACTACATTAAAACAACATAAAAACAATTACAAAACTTTAAATCATAACATGGTTACCTTACATAAATTAGAAGAAAACTATGAAATTCAGTGGGATAATGTATAAATTTTAGGTATTGAGAAAATTTATTAAAACGTATTTTATAAAATATGGTGTATATTAAAACGACTTTTATCTCATTAAATTCACATAATAATACTTTAAAAACAAGTATTATTTACATTGCATTATTTTTAACCTTTCAAGGAATTTTATAAAAAATTAGTATAAATATATAGTTTTAATTTGAAAAAAAATGTGTTAGTAGTTATTTTCTAATTGGTAACATTATTATTTCAAGAATGTTAATAATTTCTGATTTTAATTTAAATAATATAATAGAAGAATAAGAAAAAAATACATACTGTAAATCTGTGATTTGTACTATTGTATGAAACAAAGTTATTACTGTACTAACATACTTTATTTGAACCCGATGAAAACATGAAAACGTACTGAAATATAGTTTACTTGTTAAATAGATTTTTTTGTCTACAATGTTCATTAACTTCTTTCATTCATTTTATTTTCACACCTTCAAATTTATTAAATCCAAATTCTTTAGACATATAAATATGCTAAAAGAAATAATTTTTGCGCTGCCCAAAAATTTTTGCAAGTCAAACATTTAACTCTTTTACTAATTATGTTTACACGAATATGAAAAGTGAATAATAATCTGTATTTATATCGTTCTTACATTCTGTCTTTTTTATTAAATTATTTGGTATTATTAAACCTCAAAATATCAGAAAATTCAACATTAATATAGTGTATGCAACCCGTCATCTGTTCTATAGAAATACGCGTATAATAAAGATATTTACATGTAAAGCGATTGAAAGGAATTAACAATAACATATCTTATCGTGTAAAGTATTTTATCGATATGTAATGAATAAAATTAAATTTTTTCAGTATGAAACGAATATAATTTTTAATATTTTTGCTCGAAAATATTATAATAATGCTGACTATTTTTCTAAGATTTCAAGTTAATTTATTATTACTATTTTGTACTAAAAACGCATTTTCAGAGTTTGAGCGACTAGTAGAATTTTTAAGCTCCGTTTTGAACCTAACTATAGTGTTTCTCAATTATTTTTATTGTTTTATTTTATTTTATTTGAGTCACATCAACTGCACTGTCATTAGCAGATACTGGTTAGTTATTTAGCACATATTAATCATTACACAGTGGATTGTTTTGCCAATATTTCACCGTAATAGTTAGTCATATTCAGAAATTCATTTATTAACAATTGACATTACGTTGAGTGTCGATTTTTATTGTCGATTTGATGTTTCCTTCCTTGTTTCTATTAAGACATTTACTTGTGACATGTTTGACGTTAACTGAGGAATTGCATAAATCACATATAGGTGGTTTAATTTTATTCATTTCATATCGATAAAATACTTTACACGATAAGATATGTTATTGTTAATTCCTTTCAATCACTTTACATGTCCACTTTACATTGTTAATTATATGAATTAATGAAAACGACCTTTGACAGACAATAGCTTTTTATTACAGGTTTTATGTAAACTGACGTTTCGGTACCATTTGTACGCTTCACAAGGTTAAGAATTACTCCAGAATATTATTCAATTCGACATTAAGGAATATAGGCCACATATTTATTCATTTTCGTTTACCCATCACAGTAATTTTACACAACTCTGTCTACATATGTTGCTGACCTGAATTTACTTATTAATATGTTAACATGATCCTTCCAGTTAAGTATATGAAGGACGTTGGAATGTTGTACTTCTTATTTCATTAAACATATGCCACTCTAAAGCTAGTGAGTTAAATGTAAAATTTCTTGTGAGAAATAGTTATTACAGTTCAGATTCAAACAATTCACAGAAAATACATAATTCTCTAATGGCGTCTAATCTAATTTCAAGTCGCAAACTTAGCAGCCTTTCCTGATAGCCCTTGTCACTTTAACCGAATTGTTCTTAAATCATAAGTCAATAACGAGTCTTTGGCACGTTTGCAAACTTTCCACGTCCAATTCATAAGTGGCCAATTTAAACGAACACCTGTTGCTGCCACAAGAAATCAATTATTTATCCCGCTCCATATATCGTCTATTAGAAATTTAGTGGAGAAATCAAAAATATTTTTCGTAATCTGTTCGTATTTCACTAATTCATCAAGAAAACCTCTGTGCTAAAAAAAAATTCACGTACGTAATGATTCTTGTGTAAATTTGATTAAATCGAGAGGTTTGAATCACCTGCACTTCCAGAAATTCCTACAGGACTTAGAATCGTTTTTATTCTGAAATTCACTGTCTCTGTAATGGCAAAATGCTCAAGCGATTTTATGAGTTAAGGGAAAAAATGCAGACTTTTATGCATATGAAGTTGTCCACAAAAGTCTAACCTTTGAGATTGATGTATGGTTATCTGATTTTGCATATTTGGTTTATGTAAACAGCTACATGAAAGAGATAAAGAGGAATATGCAAAAACCAGGACAACTTGACCATGAGAGAATCACCCACGTAAAATATTTTCAAAGCAAACTTCGGTTGTGGGAAAATCAGATTCGTGCAGAAAATACATATGAGTTTCTGACTCTAGCAGCTCACAAAAATTTCGAATAAAATTCCCAATCCCAGGAACTATATTTATTAAATACAGAATTTACAACCAAATTTGAGGATTTCCGTTCACGTGAACTTCAGTTCCAAATATTCATGACACCTTCCGTCGTGGACGTCGAGCAAGTAGAAATTGCAGCTAAAAATGGAATTACTTGAACTCCAGGCAGATGGTGTTCTGAAAAATCAGTTTCGTGAGGTACCTCCGTAAGATTTTTATGTGAGGCATGTTTTGAAACATAAATATTCTACTTTAATTAATTTTATATGTAAAATAATGTTCCTCTTCGGCAGTACTTATTGCTGTGAGCAATTTATAAACTAAGTGAATTTAACGAAAGTAATAAACAAATTACGAATTATCGTTACTAATTTGAAAAGCTCCTTACGCGTGGCAACATCACTTTCCTGAAATATTGATCTTCTTGCAAAAGAAAGTCAATTCCAAGATTCGCAGTAGTTAGAGCTGTAACACTGTACGTAGTTAGTTCTGTACCTTCTCTTTTTAAATAAATACTATTACTATTAATTTTTCTTTGTTTTGTCCCGTGGCTTGCCACACATTTTTCTATACGGTCCCTTACCATACAAGATTGCCCACCCCTGGCGTAGACTATCGTTCAGGTTCTGACGTTCGTTTTTATGCCAATGTGATGGAACACCGTCTTGCTGCAAAATGAAGCCTGAAACAGTTTTCTCCAACTGAGGTAACAACTACTCTCGGCAAATGCATCCGTAATCAATTTTTCCACGAATAATAAAGGGCCAAAAACATGACTGTCGGAAATAGAGCAGAAAACTTTTCACCATTTCACCCTGTGGATTTTACGTGCACCTAAATAATAAATTATCGCGATTAACTTTCCCAGAAACGAGAAAAATGGCTTTATCCGTAAACACAAATATGTTCACGAAAGCATTTATCTTCAGAATATCTTGCAAATTCTCCGAAAAAAGATTTACGCAACGGTTTTGTGGTAAAGTTTTAACACCTTTACCATCTGAAAGGTGTATGGCCGCAATTGTAGACGTTTCCGTAACACACGCCACAAGGTTGTATGAGCACATTTAGTTCAGAACTCGCACAACGCATTTTTTTTATTTAACGTATATGTGGCTAGAAAAATCAAAGTTATTGGCGACGACATTAGGTATTTAACTAATTAGGGTGATAATTCTTTGCTGGTGATATTGTTGTTGTATCATCATGAGGGGGGCGATTCCAATTGTTTCGGTGAATTTGGTGAGTCATTTGATGGCTTCCAGGATTGTGCAGAGATCGGTTCTAGATACATTTTCAAGGTAGTCCTTGTGTGCGCGTATTTGGTACAGTCAAACAGTATATGTTTGATGGTGAGGAGGATGGCGTTTGTCTCACAGATGGGTTGAGGTTCCCTGGATAAATATATGTGTGAGTTAGGACCTTGGGCATACGGTAAGAGTTGTTCTCTGTTCCCATTGGAACAGTCGGCAAGCTGCTTCCTAAACTGGTCGAGACACGGAGAAGGGAATGCTGCGTCCCCACAGCAAACTCCTCTCCTGCTATGGGCGTGGGACAAGTGCCCATTGCCCGACAAACCTGATGCAGGTTTTCTAGGGTTTTCCCTGCATTTCTTTAGGCGAATGCCGGGTAGAATCCTTAAACCATAGCCCGGGTGCCCTAGTTAACCCTTGGCTACCTTCCTACCAGCCGCATCAATCCTTTAAAATCCCTTCCTATGCTTTTAAAGGGGGGTTGCCACTATGTGGATTACCCTACACGTACCAAAAAATATATTTGGTGTGGAAGGTTCTCAAGCGAAAAAGGATGATTTGCTGTCTTCTGGGAGCGTTGTTTATATGGCGAAGGTCTCCGCTGTCATGGAGTTCCTGGTGAATTGGTCCGTTGTTGTCGGACTTCCTAGTTCGTTGCGAGGTTCTGTGAATTTCTATTTTTGGCTCTTTGAACATATATTGTGCTGAGCAGATTGTAATTGAGGTTGAGGGCTGAGATGAGTTCGCTTTTGCCGTCAGTGCATTAGCCCTTTCGTTTCCCATGATTCCTGAGTGTGCAGGTATCCATACCAGTTGGAGACTATTAGGAGTTTGTTTTCTTCAAGGATTATTTGTCTAATGAAGTTAATTCTTCTGTTTCGGAAGTTAGGGTTTTTTATCTGCTTTATGGCTTCCATGGAATCGATTAGTATGATAAAGTACATTTCTTGGCCATTTTGATTGTCATTTCAATAGCTAGGATTTCTGCAGAAGTACCTGAGACGAGTCTATTTGGTTTAGTAAATTTTTGTATTTAGTTAAATATTACGGCACTTGAGATTGCATTGTGATTTTTCGATACGTCGGTGAATTTTTGTTCGGGGTTATTATAGGACAAGGGTAGGTATAGATTAGCCTTAGTTCTGAGGAGATTGTTGAGTTTGAGACTGAGTGAGGTGTCAATAGGTAGGTCAGCAGTTTTCCATGATGGGATGGTAGGAACAGAGTTGTGGATAATTTTTGGAGGTGAAGAGAGTAGGTGTCGGAGCAGATTCTTAGTTATTGTATGAAAAGTTAATGAATATTTTGGGTGTTGTGAGACGTAGTTAGGGTGGGGTTGGTTGAGGGATCTGATTTTTTTGGTCATTTGCTTCCTGCGTTGTTTTGTGGGACTTCGTGTAAGCGTTTCACGAATTCTCACAACAATTTCGAATGTGGCTAAATGTTTGTCTTGGACTGATTTTGTTACACAAGCAGCCCGGGTCAACCCTTTTCGGAGACATTTTGAGAATAACGCGTGTTCTTCGATCCACGCGACGCAGTCGGTACTTTTATACCAACTTATTCATTTGCCTTGCAATTAATTTCGATTTTGTGACGATTCGGTGGTTCTTTACCAAATTTCGTACGAAAATGTCAGATCGACGATAACTATATTTTGGAGTATTGCAAACAACAATACGCTTTCTCATGCACGGTTGCGCTATTTTGATTAACAGCGCCTCTAGCGGAGATTTCGTAATCGGAAGATTTCCTCTGTTGCCGGATAAAGTTGTGTAGTTATAGTATGAGAATTAATTTGTTTCAGGCAAATAAATCAATTTCCGAATTTGTTCTGTGCTATTGTTTTTATCTAATTCAATTTGAAAACCCCTATAATTGTAGAATCCTTCAATATCTGTACACCCGAAGAAGTTCTAAAACAGGAACGGAACGTCACGTGATTTTCTATTATTTGTTTCTGAGGTTTCGACCGGTTTATTTATGTAAAGTATTAAATATTCCTTATCGTAGCCCAATAATTTATTTTATAATCGAGAACTTAGAATAATGATTAATTAATATAGACCCGTGTAGACCTACAAACGTCTATAAATATTAATGTTTAAATATTGCTAACTTTGAAAAATTTTGCAAATGTATAGTATATGTTGGGTGTTCAATATTTTTTGCGAGGTTAGTCGAAGAAGGAGCATCTAGTTGGCATGTACAGTTTTATGGAAAATTACTGAAGAATATTCTGGTTTATTAGTTTTTACACAAAAGGCGAAACCTACGGAATTTTAATAATTACAGTAAATTTATTTTGTAGAAGTCGACGTTGATAGAAGAAATTTAGAAACGATGGGAATACTAAAGTATTAAATGTATGAATGTGTGATGGTAGCGTTTGAAATTTCAATTAGATTAGAGGCATTGTCACATTTTAACAGCAGTAATAACAGTTAATGGTGTCGTTTTCGCGTCTAGATGGGGCTAATAGCGTAGCATCCAGGACACATCGTCAATTCAGCGCTTCCTGCGCGGAGCCGCGCTGACGGAGAGCTTCTGCGGGAAGGCTGTTATTGCCTGTCATAAATCATGTAAGACTCACCCATACACGCCCCTGTTATTGTTACAAAGCCCGAAATTGACAATAGACCTGTGTCGGCCGCATCATCCACCTACGATCAATCGTCACTTCATGGAACTCCTATTCAGGACGGATCATTCGTCACTACACGAGGAAAATATTTCAGTTTGGACCACCGAGCGTAAGAATCGAACACTATTAATTCAATACCCTACATATGAGATGAATTTAAATGATCGTATAAGTTTTACCGCGATTATCATTACCAAACTAAGTTAACCCAACCAGGCCCGCCCCTGGCCGCTTCAGCGACCGCGTGAAAAACAGACAATGCCGTCCCCTCTCTTATACTGTTTTTTCCTGACGGGGACTGTAGAATGGTATTTTAGTTTGGTTACTTATGGAAGTGTATAATAAAAAGAAAACTTTTATAGTCGAACTATTTACTGTGATTACGATGTTTTTTTACGTAGAATTTTTAATTATCGATTATTTCAAACGTAACTATTTACTTAAAAATGAAATGGTAAGTCCTAGTATTTAATTAGCCTAATTAATAATGTGTGCCTAAAATTGTAATTAATTACTTCGTTAATGAATGAGTTATTTTTTTATTTTAAAACTTCAACTAGAACACTGATCTATCAAGAAAAATTAAACTTCTATTTCTTTTATATTTGCGAAATCTGTTATAATTTGTCTACTATCCAAACTGCCTAATATTTCATATTATATCGAAATATTGGATAATTGACCTAAAATAATTCTTTATATAAAAAAAGATATTTTTCTAATGCAATTGTAACTGGTAGAGTAAGAAATACTCTTAATCCTTTTGAAGTGTTTGCAAAAGTTGACATTAAATTATTTGTGAAAATATATTGCAAAGGAGTGTGTGGATCACTAGACTGATTTTCTATAAGATGCAGCTTTAAAGCGTTAATTTAATTGTACTAATCAATATCGTCATTAATTGAATCTTCTTTATGTTTGTTTACAATGTTTCACCTAACGTTCTTTGGGGTAACCAAATAACGAACTACTGTAAAAGCCAAACACTTTGCCTACAGTTTTTAACTTAATACATCTATTTTTTAAAGGATGCTAATGTCTGATCTAGAATTTTTTTTAAAAAAATCTCTACCTTGTAATTTATTTTAGGGTCTAATATAACTTCGTTCCGTTGTTTATACTGAAACTGTGTAATTTTTCGTCTTGGACAATGGGGATTTATTGGTGGAAAGTCTACTTCACCATTTAGTTTGTGAGAAATTTCTGTAGTTCCTTGTCAAATCATTTCAAAGTGCTTATCCGTGCGATAATTTTGAACTTTGATTTAACATGATAATTTATGGCACACACAAAAATGGATAATTATCCATATTTAGACGTCAAAAATTGTCTTAATAATCAAATAATAATGTCAATTTTTATTTACAAAATAAATTAACTGTTCTTTGTTCTTATATTATACTATCAATGATCGATCCTCCTTATGTGGTCAGAACCTGCAGACGTTTTGGATTTATTCTTAATAATCATAGATGATGTTGTTACGACAATAAAAAAACGTAGGTAGAAATGATGAAAATGATTTCGAGGAGCAGATTGGTGTTTGCCGCCCCCATGAAAGTGCCGCCCGCTCCCGGCGCCTCTGAACCCAGCTCAGGTGGAAAATTGAGGAGAACGCAGGATTCCGAATTCTCAACTCTACTCATGTGTGATACATAGATGCAGCTTAGCAACAAAGACTAGCTAGACTACTTGTTTAGGTGAAATGTTAGGCAATAAGAGAAGGGAGGATTTAAAATGTCTGTTGTTACTCATATGAGTTGGGAATATGCTCCAGATTAATTGCCTCGCAATACTTTTTTGATTTTTTAAGTGCTCTTTAATTATTATAATTATTTATAGATGACTAATTTTTTATGTAAACTAATACAATTATGGTTTATCAGCCGAAAATTATTCATTTGGACTTAATTTTACAACAAGGAATTATTCAAAATGAAGTAATTCAATTCTGCTAAAACCATAATAATCTTATTGATCTTTTTCTTAATTTTTTTTAGAAGAAAATAAATTTTTTAACGATGCTCCTACATTACTAAGACCCAGATGATCGTTACCAACTCATTCATGAAGTCGGAATGATGTTGGAATTAGTCGTATATCAGTAATTACGTTGTAAGACTGATTTTATCTTATTGGACCATGGAACAAAATTATATTGAAGTAACATGTAGGTTTTCACTTAAAAACGTTTTTTTGATAGAGAATAATCAAGATTGTCTTTAGTCGAAAGATCCTTGAATTATTTAATCCTGAATCAATACTTCTCGTAAAATTAAGCTAAGGTGTTTACTTTCGACTGTTAAACCAGAAGTGAAAGAATTTTACTAAATTTATCAATAGTTTATTTAAGAATTACACATGATTCCATGCTATTAAGGTATCTTTGTAAATAATTTTGAAGGGTGACTTAATATTATGCAAGGAAAACAAATGTGAAGTAAAATAAACGTCATCTTTAAGTTGATGTCCAGTTGTCTCATACAAAAGGTCTAGAATTATTCTATAACCATTATAAATATTAACATAGTTGGTTCGTTTCTCCAATATTATTTCTAACCCCGAAATCGATATCCTTTCCTTTCTCCAAGGGAGAGTATCTCTTCATATTCATAGTCGGATAAACAGTTGTTGGGATTCCAAGCCGTTCGCAGTAAGCTTTAGGCACAACGTTTCAATGGCAGAATCTGCTATCTGTCTCAAGTGAAGTGAACAGATGACAGCCGCAATTGAAACGTTGTGTCTAAAGCTTACTTTGACCCGGGTGGAATCCCAAGAACTGTTTATCCGACTACGATTGAAGAGATATACTTAAGTAAAACACCGTCCACCATTGAAACGTTGCGGCTTAAGCTCACTTTGAACCCTGCGGAAATCCAAAAACTACTTATCCAGCTTATAGAAAAATCTTCAATCGTTCATTTGCATAGGCACTGGCTGAAATTTATGCAAACTGCAACTTGCCACAAAATTACCTGAAAATGGCTGCTACACACTTCTCGTACATATTGTTCTGTAAAAATAACAAATCCATAAAGAAATAATGAGAACTAAACTAAATTTATTTTACTTCTTATTATATTACAAATATTTTCAAGATAGTATCAACAATTCGTGGTTAGGTAAACAGTCTACCTGACGACGGCGATGATAGTACTTTCGAAAACGTCGTGTTCGGACAGAAATTTGGCCCGGTTAATAAAGCGATAATCATTTATTAAATTGGCTCACCTGGAAAGCCTATGTTCATTAGTGATCATCATTGTACTTAAAACTCAAGAGCCATTGAAACTACACGTTGATGGTCCGGCGTGAAGAAAACCAACCGTTAAAGAATATCACGACGTTCATGTAAACATTTCCATACCTTGTATAGGTTTGCACCGTAGCGCTATAATTTGAAATGAAGGCATCAATGCCGTGTGAAATAATTGTCAGTCTTCTCGTCCTGAAAAAATTCCATGTGTCGGCGATTTTCTTCCGTATACTGTTTCCACTAACAGGGCATTATTTTCCATGAAAACAGCGATATGATATTACTAAAATCCACATATCATTGGTCCTTGTTCAAACTAAATTGCATTTTCTTATTAAGGAAGCCAAGGTCATTATCGTCAGACAACAGAGTCTGACATTTTCATTAATATTCTGAGAAAACATTCATATATGTTCCATAAACAGAAATTCTAACCTGTTTGAAAGATGATCATAGACATTCCGAAAAACGTCTGCCACAAAAATTTTCCACGTAAATAGCAAATTAATGTAACAGAAAGAACGAAGTTCATTTAAAAACTAATAGAGAATACGTACATCTCCTTTTGTTTCCAGATGTTATAGGTCTATGGTCCAATGGTGTAAAGTAATGATAAAAATTTATGTAGAAATATAAATTTTAATCACATTATCAGCGTTTTAATAGCATGTATAAAAATTCACTAAGTACATCCAACTTATACAGTTTGTAAGAAAAATTGTCCGGAAAATTTTCATATTGAGAGAAGAAGGTTCATGGACGTAAAGAAAGCCGTGCAGAATAACAATGTGAGATTTTTCCTAATTTTAATATAAGGAATTTCACACAATGTGTAAAGTAATTTGGGTCACTCATTAAAAAATTATTCATTGAGATAGATCTTCTGGAACACCAATATGCGTGATATCTGTCAGACACCATTTCACATAATTCACAAACACAATTCACATCTGGTTGATGAAAGCTTTTTGAATTACAAATCTTGTGGTGAAAACCGTGCACGGCAAAACAGGTTGCTGTGTGTCGTAGTTCGTATGATGCTGTCCTCCATTCGTTGTCATCATGGTGGTGGTACTGTAGAAATCGTCCCATATCTGGTTCTTCTTTTCCTTTAGTTATTGGATCACGTGTTGATATGTAGGTGTAGATAATGATGTATAGCGTAGGTCTTCTAAGTAGAAAGGTTCCCTAGTGAGTTCATATGCAAGTCGTGATGGCGTATTGTGACACACAGTATCTTGTTGCTTTTATCTTTTCAATATCTTTCAGGTTCTTTCTATTTAGTTTCTCCAATATTAATTCCAAACCGTATGTGACTATTGGAGTGACTTTTGCTTTGTAGAGGGAAATGGCTGTGTCTATGGAGAGTTGTCGTATCATCCGAATATCTTGCATTGCTCTGATAGCTGCGATTACTTTTTCTTTCACGTGTAGTGTGAATGTGCTTCCTTTCGGTTGTAAGGTTATCCCAAGGTACAAGAAGCTGTTTGTAACACTTATTGGTCTGTTTCCGAGGTATAAAGTGTCTTTCGTGCTGTGTCTGCCACCTTTCCTGAATATCATTGTTGCTGTCTTTTGAAGGTTTCTTTATAGTTCATTTTCTTGATCCCAGTTCGTTAGATTGTTTAAGGCCTCTTGTAGATCTTGTCTGGAGGTTGCTGTGATGACCATGTCGTCTGCATACACATATTGACGCATGTTTTCTGTTGGTAGTGATTCGGCTATATCTGCAGTCGCAATATTAAACAATAACGAGCTCCTTGTAGTATCCCGTTTGTTTGTGTTATTGGGTCCGATACTGATATTTCTACTTGGTTCTCATGCAATATGTTTGAGATTATTATCGTCAGGTAATGTTCTTTTCCAATCATTGATTCCAGCTTGTTTAGTATTAGTCGTCTGTTAAGAAAGTCAAAAGCTTTTATATAATCGATGAAGACCGCATACACCTTCCCCCTGTAGTGTCTCAGTGCTTCATCAATGTCCTTTATGAGGCACGATATTGCCTTTCCTAATGAATCCCGCTTTTACTTGGCGTACAGTATCCGTGTTAGACGCTATACCAGATTGAGTTATCTAACATTATAGTCGCTGAACTTCCAGCGTTATGGTCTGAGGTGCGATTGCGTATCATGGACAATCTCAGCTGTTACGAACGGCAGGTAATCTTAACAGAGACTGGTAAATCAATGAAGTGCTGGAGCCCGAAGTCGTTCCTTTCATTCAAGGCACTCCTGGGGTTGTATTTCAACAGGGAAATGCCTGTCAACATAATGGTAGGGTTGTTCAAAGCTTCTTTTCAGCCCAACAGATTCAGCTTCTTCTTGATATACCTGTTCACCGGATACGTCACCGATTGAAAATGTGTTGGATTTCGTTCGTCGGCGTCTCGCTCGTGATCCTCGTCCCACAGCTACTATGGATGAACTTTCAGCAATTAGGAATGTTCTTCCTCAAGCACACATTCCAAATATATTTGATTGCATGCCACGTCTGACAGCAGCACTTATTGCAGCTCGTGGTGGCGTTACAAAATATTGATTTTTTGCATGTAATATTGTTTTATTGCCGGCTTGCGATGCTGTAGTGATCGGATCACAGAGCCGCCGGGGTCGAATCCCGGTATGGGCTTCAATGTTTGTGCTCGTCCTGGTCACGAAAACTGGGGTTAAGACTGAGGGGTAATCAACACACTGACAACGAGTCACTTCTAAATGAAGAATGTGTCATGTCCACCCGGCAGGACAAGGCCCACAATCGGATGTCCAGCGGTCAAGTAATAAATCATAATAATAATATTGTTTTATTGCTTTGTAATTGTAATAGTTTATTCGTATCTACACCGGTTGATTATAATTTAACTTCCATTCAATTCTGTGCATCATTCATGGCATTGAAAATTTTACAAACATCACTTTATATATATAATTTTAAGCTATTCCGTCTGATAGATAGAGATATTCGTTTCTACCTAAGAATGAGAAATTAGTATTTATTATTATAAATAGGTATTGAGAATGGCAGAAATAAACGTAGATTTATAAGGTGTTTAGGTTTTACGAAAGTATTATTGTTGGTTTAGTATAAATTTGCTTTGATTTACATTAGTTTTATTATTATTGATGTGACAAACATCCGTTTTTATTACATAAAGCGTTTGTTTTTCGAACTAAATCAACCAGTAAATACAGTTGTCATTTAATGTTATTGTTGTTTAAATCAATATTTTAACGGGAAAGTGAAATGTTAAAAGTGAACCGGCTATTGACAATATATCAGGTTACCATTTCAAACGTTTTGACACAGAAAGGGTTGACAGAGTGTAAATTAACCACAGTAGCTAGGCCTTTCATTTGTATTTGTTTTTAAGGGTTCTCTCTGCAAGTATAAAAATAACTTTTCCGAACGGTTTGAAAATATAGACTCAAAGTAACTTTCTCGTTATTTTTAATGCGTTCATAAATATTGTGCGGTTAATTTTCATATAATATCATTAAAATACTAAAAACTCAAGAAAAATATATGTAATAATTTATCTGTTGTAAAAAGAATTTTCTATTTAATTATGAATATTAGACACAGAATCCTTCAATTTACAATTTATTTTATGACGTTTTATTTTCATGTACCCTTCTCATATATATTCCTATTCTTCATTGTAATACATATAGATTTAATGTCTGACTTAATTAATAAAAATTAATACGACCCTAGTTTCCTGAATAATTTAATATCAGAAACAATTACACAGAAAATAATTTAAACATAGCTGGACGTGTCGTCCTGCTTTGAGTCTTTCTCTAATATTAATTAAATACTGAACGATAAGTAAAACAAAGATTTAAAATCTAGGATACATAAAGAAATACCAAAAATCTTAAAATAAGATATGTAATTTGTTGAGATTTTTGCTTTCAAGTGTTGGATAGTGTTTAAATGATGTTTAATGAATACCATTTCTTAAATTATTCAACTACCCCGTTTAACATCGTGGAGTTTTCAAAATCAAATTTACGATTATATTTATAGTAGTTTATTTAATCGGATTCTTTTTGCCGACTGTAACGTCCAGCTATATATATTTTTTATCTAAAATTGTTTCACATATTAATTTGTTTGGAAATTAAGGTAATATTAATTTTTATTTTAATACTAGATTATTTATATTAAATAAGGAAAAGTTTTTATTTATGCCAAATATTCATATAAATGAGATAGCATTATGTAAAGTTTACTTAATTATTAAAAGATTATCATAAACACTTTTTTATCAGTAAATCTTCGCATTTTAATTATTTGTCTAGACAATTATCACCATATGATGAGACGCATATTTATCCGTTAATGCTAAATTTACGAGTTTCAAAGTGCCAGACATTAATTTATCGGGTATTCAGCGAAGAGTTTTCATCGATTCTATTGGATTAGTCAGTCAGCACTCCTTTGATACATTAAGGAGGCTGATGCTCTGAATTCGGATAGCCTCTGGCCCTTACAAAGGCTGTATATTCGTAATGATTTTGGGCGTCATCACGTCATTTAAAACTTCACTAAGGGAATCATGTTACTAAAAAAATTAATTATATTTAATGAATTTGTAGGAATTATAACAAAAATACGTCATATTTTTCAATTTTTAGAGTAAATAAATTGTCTACGAGGAACAATTATCCAGAAATATTAATTCCGCAAAAATAAATACAAAAAATCAGACTATTAAGTTAGTCCCTAATATTTTGTACCTCTTTATGTGTAGTAAAATTCAATTAAACGATAAATTTCAAATTCGTAATCTAAAAATTCCAATAAACAAAATTTTAGAAACATGCTAATTTATGATACAGTCTTGTAAAAATTTATAGAACTTTACTTACAATTAATAACATAAAGTGTAAACGAACATAAATTTCCAAGGTGCGATTTTCACACTCGTTGTGGCGAAAAATTAATTCTTAAAAACATTTACCGTTCCTATAAATTTCCGTGTGTTATCTTGTAATTATTGGAAACAGTATGTATTAGTCGCTCTAATACGTTCGTGTAAATCAGGAGAATAGAAAAGTGGTTATGTAAAAACCAATATAATATGAGTCATGATTTTGAATGTTTTTTTACAGATTTAATAAAAACAATTCTCTTGTGCGCCTGTGCCATTTTATTACTATCTGTCTCAGTTACCGGAATTAATTTCAGCAAACTTGGATTTTATCATCTCCACTAATAAACCAATTAAAGTTCCAAATTTATAGCCTCCGTGGGCTACGCTGCTTTATTTATTAGTAATTCCGCAACGTAACTTTAAGACTCAGGCAGTGTCAACAATAATTGGCAGTATTTCATGTATTTGAGCAGTCTCTTAATGAACATGGGCAGTCAGTGTTACAAATTTTTCTTCGTAGAATAATTAGTAACGGAAATTAATCAGGCACCTGAATGCCTTTGTTTTGTGGAAATGTATATAATATATTTAAATAATTTATATATTTTCATTGGATATTAATAATAATAATTTTATTTCTAGGTAAGGAGGCGTCACATATGGAGAAAATTAAATCGGCTGTATTTGAAAAAGTGAGTTATATCCTCTTTTTTATTGTAAACATTAACGTTTATATATACTTTAAAATTCATAACTTTTGACATATTTAATCTTTAATAAAGTAATACATAATCAATGTTGGGCTCAAATTTACATATTATGAAATATTAGTGAACATAGCATTATATTAACCAAATGTGGATATTAAAGAGAAGCGTGGCAGCTAAATACATCATACACAAAGCTAAAAATATTTCAGAATCGGTAATAATCATCCAACTCCATAGTACTAATTCCATGTAAAGAATCTTGTTTGACTTTTTAAAACAACTTAAATTCAGCGTATATGTATACCAGGATGAAATTTCAGTTTAACGAAATTAAAAGGACTTTGGGATGGATACCTGCATCGATTACTTATTACAGACTGAATAAATGTTTATTAGAAACTGCTAAGAGCCTTGATAGCAGACTATCTGAAGTATTCTGAATTTAGTAAGATTGCCGAAGCTCTGATTCTTAACCATGTTCTCCTCCTGAAATGAGTCATGAAATGTTTCAACTACCTTTCTTTTCCCCAGAGTTTGTCACTTCTTGCACTTTTATATCATCTCTCTACTTTGCTCTTTTCTAACATATACATTGTAATACTTGAGTAAGTCTGTACCATTTTCGTCACACCTTTGTCAATAAATTTCAAACAGCGATATTTCACTAAGTAAAATCGAGTGTTTAGAAAAGAATAGCAATCTCAAAGCACTTTTAGAGCATTATTAAAACTAGGAAAGATTGTGTTATTATATGGAAACAAAAATTTCGTTTTAACCACATATCTTTTGCCTTAAAACACAAGATAATGTCCGTTACCAGAGAAAAAACGCTAGACTCAATTCTATGCGATATGCAGAAAAATTATTACACTTAAAAAAATTATTAAATTATTTCTTTAAGGGTGTGAAGAAATAAATAAATTAATGAAACATTTGAAGTAATAATACAACAGGAAAACGGTCAGTTTACATATGTATTAGTATAACTAGACATTTAAAATCCGATGATGGTTGAAATTTAATTGAATCTGATTAGTTTTTGATTAGGTTTTGTACTCCTTACAAACCAAGGATGGTAGGTTGTGTGCATTTCGTACCCACGGTGGTGGGTTGGAGTCGTCGTGCCTGCAGTAGGACATCACTTGCTTGTTTAGAATTTTATCGGGTACTGCAAACTCTCTCATCGATCGATAGCATAGATTCTCTGTCCATTAAAATTCTCCACATTGCCTGTTAGTCTAGTTTTCCCTCTCTCTCCATCTCAGAAACAGATCCAATAACGTCGGTTTTTCAGGCACTATTCTAAGCGTTTGACAAAAATTTCAATCTCGTTGATTGAAAAATAAATTCGCCACATCCCCACAGTTTCCATCCAAAGCATTAATTAATTATCGTCACGACAGCTTTTTTACTGTTGAATGACAGGTTAAATGAAGATAATCCACGTGCTGGCAACTCCCATTTAATAGCGTAGGAAGGAATTTGAAAGGGGTGATGTGGTACAGCAAGGCTTCCTTTCAAAGACCGCTGTGTGTGTAGACAGGCTATATATAGTGTAATCCCCATGGAGTAGCCACTTCCCTCTTATAGAATAGGAAAGGAGAAAGGGTGAATAAAGAAAGGTAGAGCAACGTAGCCAAGGGTTAAATTAGCGCCGGGGCTGTAGTTTAAGGATCCTATTCAGCAATACGGCTAACAGTGATGCAAGGAAAAAATTTACATTGCATTTGGTATAAGTCCCATGCCCTTCCGATGACAAGAGTGGGGTTTTCTGTGGGGAAGCAGGATTCGATTATCCATGCCTCGACCAGTTTAGAAGGTAGCTGGCCAACTATTCCAATAGGAACAGCAGAAAACTCTTATCGTATTCCCAAGGTATAAATTGCAATTTATTCTTATTTAAATGTAGCCTAGTATCTTAGATGTTCATTACAGTACATCACGAGAACTATATATATATATTGTAAAATGACAATCGTTATGTTTTGTATCGTCGCGCTGGTATTGTTATATTGCGTTGCAGTTCTGGCGAACACGTTTGGAAGTTTTAGTATCCGTTCAGAGCTAATAGTGAACGGATCATATTCAGCGGGTACTCGTTGTCTCCTCTTGGGAGCTCGTGCTGGACAGACTCACGAATAGTCTCTGGTAGAAACTCGCGACGATAGAATCACAAAAGTATCTATCAAAATGCAAGCGAGATTAATGAATTATCCGTTTTGGAAGTATCACATCAATTGAAGACACATCCTGAGAATACTGTAAATATCTCACTCTAGAAATTAATGATATTTGTTGAATTGGACTCAAATTTCGGTAATTTCTTTGTTAAAAAATTATCCGGATCCCTTTAAATATTTGAGCAACGAGAACTTCGAGAGGCCTAAGCTAATAGCCAAACTGTGAGGCTATATATGTTTATCACAATATATATCGTTACAACGTGGACCACGAAATATTTCCTTTTATCAATATATATATATATATATATATATATATATATATATATATATATATTGTAATGACAATTAATTAGGACATTAATTGTTTCAACATAAAAATCTAAATTGTTTGAGAAATCCTTTGTAGTAGCCGCGGTCCAGAACATAGCCCAGCTCTGTTCCTTTGTCGGAAGATCCTAAAAACGGCGTATTGCGCGCCAAAATGCGAGACGAGAGTTCAGTTCGCAGGAAGATATTGTGAGATAGAGTTCGCAGGAAAATATTGAGAGAGGCAGTTTGCGGAAAGACATCGTCGAGGTATAACAGTTAGTTTGCGAGGAGGATTCAACAGGGTTGGCAATTAGCATTTAACAGAGTTGGTTGGTGCCTGGACATTTCTGAGGACAGAGTAAAACATTCACAAAAACATAACGTCGAAACTTGCTAAGTAAAAGCAATTTTGTGTCCATAGCCGGCCAGAAATAGCAAAAGTTTCGGTTTAAGTCGGGAACAATAAATCGACAAACCACAGAAGTCATCTAAGGCAAGCAGAATTCACCTAAGGCGAGCAGTCAACCGATAGATGACAAAAGGAGGATCATCCAAGTTCCTGACATCCTAAAAAATTTTGATTTAGAATCAGTGTAAAATCTGTGAATTTTAGAAGCAGTGTAAAATCTCGCAATAGTGTTTTCGAAAATGAAAGGTATGCTGGAATGCTGGGCAGATGTGAGTAACAATTAACAAAACAATTAATTATGTAAACGTAATTGAAAGATAGACGTCAGATTTAGTTCTCCGTTTTAATTGTTAATTCGTTCTAAACTTTTACTTCTTAATTTCGTTCTCATTTTTAATTTCGTTTTAGTTTAATGGTCAAGTAAATTTCTTTTCTTTTAATTGTGATTTGTTGTTGACAAGATTTTAAAGATAATTGATGTGTCCATTATCAAACCCAGTGAAGACCCTGAGATCTATAATGTTTAAATTTGTAATTGTTTTAAATTATTGCCACAATAAAAATATTGTTTGTGAAGTTCATTGATCTTTTCATTTAATAAAATAAAAGATTATACTAAAATTCGTTAATTTATTACAAATTAATTTTAATTTTCATACAATTTTTATATAATTTTATGCCACGGCTTTTTTATTTATGAGACTTAAATATCTCTAAGTGCGCTTGATCGGGCGTCAAAAACAGTTACAGATATATGCATTGAATATTAATTTTGTATAATAATACAAAAAACGTATTTAAATGAATTTACTGAAAGTTTTACATAAATGTTTCCCAAAATGTAAACAAGAAGAAAATGAAATATTAAATCTGACGGTATGAAATTTATACGATGTTTACAAAATATTTTATCAATTTAAATCACTTTACATACCAGTTCGAATACAATAGATTTCATTTAATGGCTACAAATTTTCACATCGTCTTGAAAGTGCCTATGCACTGGGGCTGTTAAATTTTGTCCATTATAATATTGTCTGCACAGTTTATTGCTAGAATATAACGAAAAAAAAAATCTCCTACGTTTTCGGAAACCCACTACATTTATTGGATCTATCGCACCGTACGTACATTATCGTAAATAGGGTCTAGTACAAAATCCCGACACACACTTGCCCGATGCACGTTTTGCCGACAACAACCGTGCTGAAAGGTCATAACTAAACCAAGCCATTACCCTAACATCGGATTCGACACCTATCTTGGCCGCTATCAAAATTTAAATCATTTCCCTTTGCCCCTCCCCTAGAACTATCCTCTCACCGTTAGGGAATGAAATGAGACAGTGATAGCATCGAGAGTGACATTATAAATCTGAGCGACCCCGTAATCTTTTTATTCGGCACGAATATAGGCCGTTATCGCTTATTTTGGAAATGCCAATACTTTCCACCTTGGGGTTCTAAAATTGTCTTCACTCCACAGTGTTTATTGCTGGATCCTAAAGTGATGCGTGTACCAAGTTTGGCTGAAATTATTTCACACTTTAAGGAGTAACTTAATTTAAAATAATAATCATATATAACAAGACAACTAACATATTAAGTTCGCAATTTACGAGTCCGTAAAAAATTAAAGACCCAATACATAATTTATATATACTCAATCTACCTCGTGGATTATAGAGAACACTAAATATGTGTTATTATAAATATTCAACTAACAGCAAACTATGAAGTGTTGCTATGCATTTATTTTACGCCTTTACGAGGCAACAACCTGCTAGTAAACGCGGCACCTCATTCTGCAGCGGGAATAATTCATACTTTGCTAAATGTTAGGAGACGGCTTCTAGAGGGTGCTTTGCTGTTTCCCACAATGTGGTCGGATATTATCAAGGGCTTTACAAGCCCGTTTCAGCGGTAGCGACAGTAAATGTGATGGCTACGGGCATTTACAAGACGCGGAATAGAGTCATAAAAAGCGGAAGAAAATTACTGCTTGGTCAACGTTATGAAGCGGCTGACTCGGACGTTTCCTTAAGTACCCTGACTCATAACGTTTAATACCTGATATAATTATTTTATTCTTACATTTTATGCCTTCACCGATTTAATTTAAAAATTAGCTGACTTCAGCTTGTCAACCATGTCCATTCCAAAGCAGCTGCCGTATTTTGCGAATTATTGCTAAATATGTGATCAGCAAAATTTGCGAGTTGCCCCAACTATTTATCATAAAATAATCAGATCATGAATTGGGAAGGAATCGAGTTCACAAATTTTGCATTTTCAGTTCGCTTTAAAAAAAACTTCCTCAACTTTAGAGAAACACGGTTGTTATTTCTACAAACAGCATATTTAAACTTGAATAAATTTCTAAACATTAACAACTTGTATCTTGTGTCCCTGATATGAAATTATTCATTAGAGACTAAATTATTCATATTTACACATTTACGACGCATCACTAAATTGAATAAAAAATCCGTCCACTTAGAAATGCTATACAAACAAACAAACCATATCAAGAAATTACTTTCAAAATGACCTCCGTTTATATTTAAATCTTATCAACTTACGCATTATTAATAATGTATTGCATTATACGAGTACATTATACCATAATCAACTTCTAGCATTCCTGTGAGAAAACATTTAAAATCTATCAATTTAGGCAAACTATAACTGCACCATAAAAGGAACTAATAATTAATTCTCCTGAAGGAATGTAAAATTCAAAGGGGCAGAGGTGGGCCGGGATGGAAAATTTTAAACATGCTAAAACGGCCAATATTTGGTGTTGGATAAATATTTTTCGGAATCAATGAGATTTATAGTGTAATTCTCTATTTTTTTGTGTATAATTTCAATATCTTTCGGCATGAAATGGTACCACCTTTTTTATGACAATCTGGGCAACGTCGATCACCCATCTAGATATAAATAAAACACAGCCTTTTAAAGACAGAAAAGATTTATAATTGAAATAATGCAATGTTTCGTCACAATTTGCGACCTTACAGGTATATGAAGTTTCTCAATACAAAACAAACAATACAATAATTAAAATAAGTTTTTGATGATAGATTTTGTTGATAACATAATATTGTAAATGTTGGTGGACTTACAAATTTTGATAGTCAGGAATTCATTATACATATTTTGTAATGTAAAACTTTATAATAGTACTTGATTTAAAATCATTAATGGAGGAAGCTGCTGCTTACTTTAAAAATAAATATAAGGTCTCCTCTACTTACTATATCAAATTAGCGAGTCATTTAATATTATATTTTATTAGATTAAATGAGCACAAGTTGTGCAAAAGTTACATGGATTACATATCTTTGTAATATCACCCCTTGTTCGTCGTGTTTAGTGTACATATTAGTTATTATTTACAGAGATATATCATTATATAATATTATAGAGAGACTGTATTGTGGATAAATAATACTAAATTAACTGTAACGTGTTCGCCCGTCGATATAAGTTGACGAGGATTCCTTACAATAAATGAAGGGTGCCTTGTCAGCAGATTCACGCCGTGAAACCTGGCCATGATTTCTTGTAGTTGAATGCTGATTTGGGACTTCGAAAGTAAAGGATAGCTAGGAATGATCACGAAGACTTAAACGTGTAGACAAGTTGAGGAAAGACTGTAGTTTTGGGCATAGGTTCGCCTGAGACTTATCAAAGAGGAATCGGAGGTTTGGTGGTTTTACCAGTCAATACACGGATGTAAAGTTTAGCAGGAGTATATTTACAGTTATATATACTAGCTGTAATTGGAGAAGGAAGAGGGTAGAATAGAAAGGAAGACAACTAGGAAGAACCCCAATTAGAGACGTGTGGCTTCGATAGTGGAGGCAGATATTGTCTGTCGAGACTTGGGAACCTGCCACATTTAAAGGTAGCGCGTGCTTCAGTTCAAGTGTTGTGTTTTCGTTAGCAGAAACGCACGCGCATGCATAAAATCCTGATCGAGGTCGGATTTCAAATATCCTATACCTATTACAATTTAATCTTTCTTAGAATATTATAATGAAATATTGTCCCACTTAGTATTATCACAACCAAATAAAAGATTTTTCCCAAAAGGTTCCAAGTACATGATGGTAATACTATTTAATTATTTTTAATTTTGTAAAACAAATCGAAAATGATAAAATCCTGTCTTGCATTCAAAAGATAATTTCTCTTTCAGAGACATTGCACTTATCAGACGTGATCGTCTTTGACCCCTCGATTGCCTTTGAGTAATAAACTACTTTACAATTTTAACCAACTCGCGGAAAATGCCACGTCACAACTGAATAATGATAAATTGTTAATATTCATGCATTAGCACTACTGGTTCATTTTTCTGTAAATATAAATCATATTTAAAATCAAATATAATAATAAATATAAGCTGTTAATAGCTTTGTTTGTACGTGTCTTACAAACGAGTGATTTCATCATGTTTCGTGAATTATGAGATACGATTCGCTCGATTTTGTTTCAACAAAACTGTCCGACCGATTTCGATGAGACATTTTTGGTTGTTATAATGGATTGCGAAATATTAAACTGTAACAACCATATCGAACGATCCAAAACCATATTGAACAATAAATTTGTTAGGTTGACAGATGAACGGTTTTTATGTGAAGCAGACATGATTTTATGACTATTTTACATAGCCAATATAAAAAGTTAAAACTTAATATTATTTCAGTAGCACTTACTTTTCAACATACGGACCAATTTATCAGTAGGTAAGCAAAATATTTTTTGTCAAGCGCAGCTGAGAAGATATCCGTACAGTAATTTTACTGATAGAACCAAGTAGTGGCAAAAACTATTCAAAATCGATCCTGATACAAGGAATTGTAAGTAACGCTTCAAGGAATAAAATAGATCCACTTCTTAGATTTAGATTTCTTTATTTCTCTATTGAGTAATCTCACAAGTAAAAGAATAATTACATACTGTGATAACAAATACAAAAATTAGTTACAGAACAAAATATATATATATATATATAACAGAAAAACAAAAGTAAGAATTATATAATAAACACATATAAAAGATAATACAAAATAATAAATAGAAACATATGTATAATTTGAAAATGCGAACAAATATAATTAATAAATGCATAACTGAAAACGATATATATAATTATGTTTTGTATACTTGTATACTTAAATAAGAATGGTAAATAGTTACATAATTATTAAAAATATTAATCATATCTCGTTTTAATTTAACATTTTACTATTCATATTATTTACTTATAACTTCAGGAGCACAAACACATATTCATCATACAGACTTTTAAATGACGGGTAAATAGGTCATATTATAACACGTTGGACAATTTAAATAGTACTTTCTGATATATTTATCTATAAAGAGAATATCTCTTAAAATGTATATTATTCTCTAAACGTCACTACACTTATCTGTACCACTAAAAAAGTATTAGAGCTATGTAGTAACATAACGCATTTGAAATATGATTGCCTTATCTCAATTACCGATTTATACTTCATTGTATTATTATATTTAGAAAAAATATTATCACACTAGGTGTTCCAAAAATAATATTGATTAATGTCTCATTCAGTAATAAATTAATTTTTAAGCAGAAAATAAATTAATCCTGAATTGTATAATAAAACATAATTTCGACATTGAGTTGAATTTTTTTTCATACCCAATTCACTTCAGCGAATGCAATACTATTACTATTACTTATTTAATTAAACATTTGTATCTAAACTAGGTGTATCTTTCTGAAATCTATCTTGTTCTGTGATATTCCTTATACCTGTAGTTGACCATGATTCAAGTTTAAAGAGTTGTATGACAAGTGTGTTTATACTGGATGTGTCTGACTGAGATGAAGGAGATGTAAAGGAAGATGTTAGAATAAAGAAAAACCTGGATAAAAGTAAACAGAATATACCAACATGTATTCATCTTGATTGTAAAATGTAAAGGTGTCTGCATCTCTCTCATTCTTACTCGCCAATTCCTTCCACTGCCGACATTGGCAACTACTAACATTGTGCTTAGTTAGGAAATCATAAATAGTAAAATAATACTTTATTTTCTGTGGAAATAAATTTTATTTGGAATTCAATGAATGGAAGCAACGAACAAATTGACAATGTAAATATTTGTTTTGGGAACTAAACATTTTTTGTCCATCTATGAAGGCAGCTTGTAGAGCGACCAGTTTTAAATATCCTTCTTTTGTGCAGGTCTATGACCTTTAAAAGTAAAGTCGAGTGCTATTAACACCGGACGCAGCGGCCGCTGGAGACGCTCTTGACCCGGCAATTCGTCTCGAGATTCCACAATTTGCAGTTCGCTGCTCGCTTATTCCATTGCGTGCGCCTCCACGCGTGCTGTCATACGCCAGGACGCATGCGAAAATTCATCTAGCATGTGGAGAGAGGAGCTAATATTAACCCCACCACCTGTGGTCCAGACGCCATTGTGCCAGCAGCTTGACCTATTGACCGGCGTGGAGTATCGGTGACGTCAGGCCGCCTTTTAGATAGTGTCGGCTTCTTCAAAGCCAACGACCCCGAGTCACATTTTCACCGCAGACTAAAACCATCACATAAATATTTATTTCAAAATGTGCAAGACAGAATAATTTAACCGTTGTTTGATTGAACATTCTACCATAATTATGGAAAATCATCATCTATGACCGTAATGGAACACAAAAATAGAAAAATGTCAGATGAACACTTCGATCGCGGCAAAACTCGTTACCAAGAAATTAATAAAATGGTTAGTGAGAAAAATTTCCCACCATAGGAAAGAAACTGTTGGGATTAAGCTTCCAGCCACAAGTCCATCTCTCATAGCTTCACTATAAAATCTATATTTAACTTTCTTAAATTAGAGATTTATTTATTATTCTTAAGCTACTTACTAGAATAAACATGAATTGTGTTAGTAAGATGGTGACGCTTCAAGAGAGAAGTTACTTATAACCTAGACCATACATTCCGGTCTCCTTAATTTTCTCATCAGATAATTTTTATCAACCGAATGTTCAACTCCATTTAACAGAAATTTCTATATATGTTATGATTATCATAGTAACGTAAATGTGTACTCAAAATTAGTAAAATAATTTTGTAAAGTCATACTATTCATCCCAGAAAAATACGAGCTTTGATTAATATAGTTCCATGAGTGCTCAGTGTTTTGTAATAATCCCTGACATTCCTCCATTAATGATTTTAAATCAAGTATTATTATAAAGATTGTGAACAATGATTGATAACCTTTGAAACAGATAAAAGATTAAGAGGCGTTTTCATGATTAGAGGCTTTAATTTCAATCTGAATATAATTTTTTAAATGAATACAATTATTATTATAATTACAGTTACGATTTCTTTCTCTCATGGTTGTGGCAGTGCTAAGGAAACAGAGATACTTCAATATAAGATTAAATGAAAATGGAATAAAACGACAAATGAAAAAAATGGCAAAGCGTGAACCGATATGAAAAGTTTCGCCCACTGTTCTGAACTGAATAAAGGTGGATGCTGCATCTGACAGTTGTCGGATGGAGTTTTGTCGAAGTCCTTCAGTAGAATAGTAGGCTTTCATACACTCATGCATCTCCCCAAATTAACGAAGGGTATAGGTATTACGATTCATAGGCCACGATTAGCTGGATTAAGAGACTAACAAAAAGGCAGACGCCTCTATATTTTCAGACTATGACTCTGTTAAACCTGCTTGGGACGCGAAATATGTCTTGATTTCAAATCCGGTCATAAATTGTGTGTATGACACTTCCTTCACTTGGAACTCATCAGTGAAAACGTTGAGTTGGTCCCTCTGCAGACGGCTCCCTGAAGCCATTAATCTCTGCCGATATCAGACCATACTCCTCCCTTCACCTAAATTGTGAATTTTTTGTCCTGTACTACAATACAATTTTGGTGGCTATTCATAACACGTCTTCATAACTGTGCACATAATCTCAACGTACATCGTTTATCATATTTATAACCGCAGCTGATATAATTTATTCCTGCCAGTTTGTATTGTAGTTGATGATATCGAACCATTGATATGTTTTAATAATGCCTTTTACTTATGTCAGCGTACTTTTGGCTTAAAACCCATCAGATGAACTTTCTCAAAAAGGGAAAATATTCAAGCTAAGTCACACGCTCTTACATGCACGAAAACCATACAGTAGTTTTGTGAATACCCAGATAAATCCTCCTCTGTCGCGTCCAAAGGTTGACGTTTATGACAGAACGTCGACGGAATGAAAATATATGCAGCTATGTGCAGTAACTATAGAATCGGAAGACTGAACCAGAGACTGACTTGGATCTCACGTGGATCTCCAATAGAGGGAAAATCCGCTACCTATCTGATGAAAAATGCAAGAGTGAGAATCCGCGAGTTCCAGCGAACCAAAACCTTCATCTCATAATACCGCTTCAGCTCGAGTGGTCGCTGAAAATTAATTTAAACTTATTATGTCCATTGCTTTACCATAATGGTCAATTTTTTAAAAAAAAAAATGTGTCATTTCTTATCTATATAACGGAGTTTTAATTTTTTCAATTAAATTTGTTTTTTTTGTCCAAACACACCATCAATCCAAACATTCCTTTAATTGGCAAAATAGTAAGATTTTATATGTTGACCCACTTGCTATTCTGGAATTTTTTATAATAAATGTAACATAACAGCAATTAACGTAGGTACGGATACAAATAAGCTCAACAATTTCTATGATTACTTAGGTAACTTCATTGCTTTTATTTTAGGCCTATGTTTGTTTTGAGTTCGTCACCTGGATTGTGCAGTGACGTTCTTACGGTTTTTCCGATTTTGAATAACCTGACAAAAGCTACAAGGCATGCAGACATATTGAGCAGCATTTATTTTACTAATTATTTATTTATTTTAATTGGCTTTTTCATAATCTAATTAATATAATCTAACACAGACGTCTAATATTTTTCATTTTAAAATATCTTGGACGTTAAATTGATCGTATTTCAAAGTTTATTTGATTGATAAAGTACTATCTGGGTGCCCAGCGTTGCCCGGGTTGTCATAATTAAACTCAACGACATACATAGCCCAGGATTTGACTCCAATCTCGGTTGTTTTTACGTTATTTTTATGTAACACCACTTCACTCCCATCCCTAAAGTTTCTCTCCTCCCATGCTGAATGGGGTTGAAATTATGCACAAAAATATCTGCAGAAGCGTTATATATATATATATATATATATATATATATATATATCATTGATTGCGAAAAAGTTTCTTTCGACGAATATATTCATGCCCGTCCACGGCCTAAACGGCAAAGTTGAATGTCATAATTTAACTCCAAAACGCTGGATTTGACTCCAATCTAAGGCATTTTCGCTTTTTTTATGTAACGCCTCTTCACTCACACCCCTAATCGTGCCCCCTCTCCTAAGTTGAAAGGTGTTGAAATTATACACAAATAATATCGGTAGAAATACTATCAATCGTTGGAGCATATTTGAAAACTTCCACCCCAGACGTTGGGGGAGGTAGACGTTTCTGTGTTTGTTTCCGGTTTGAAAGGATCACTTGTACGAAATTTGTTCAAAGTTGCTCCATGCACACACACCCACAGTCTATTTTATTTATTAGATTGTGATCCTGAGCAGAGCCGATAATTTCTGTCTGCGTTTGTTCATTGCACGTTTGATTACATATTGATTCTAGCATGCAACAGACAACACGTTTTTGTAATCAAAGTTTCACGTAATTTTTAATACGAAATAATGCGATCATGGGCGTATGCTTTTCAGTTAATTGAGTATGTAAAAGGCGTCACGTTACGCAATAGAAGTCCGCTCAGAGAAAAAAGATTTTACCAAATGCGTTAAAGTGAACCGTAAATTTTAATCTGGATATTCCTCGGATTGAGTGCGTTGTTAAGTCTCCCATTTCGTTCTATACAGCTTACTCCTCCTGGCTGTCGGCTCAATTCACTCAGCCAGCATTGCTTTCCTGTCACGCTCCCGTTCAATCAATCTGTCCAGATCAGTCTAATTCTTCGGCACTCTGCTCGGGGCTCCACAAATCAATACCATAGAATCGTCTCTATTCTCTTTAAACCAGGAGCTACACTGTTATCTGTTCACTTGTCTTCTCGTCAGAATCCCAACCCTTCTCATTTCGAATCGAACGGGTGGGGGTGGGGGGGGGGGAAGGTGGATATAGACGTGAATTTCCGGTCTCATTTAAAACGATATCTTTGAGAAGATATGAATAAATGGAAATATCAATCGTAGTCTTACAGTTTCATGAACTATAATGATTAATTGTTATTATAAAATGGAAAATATATCCATTTGTGCTACTTAAAAAAATTACCCAAGTTTCTCAGCTACTATGATCAACCTTATATCCACAGTTTGGAAATTTGTTTTACTTTTATTTCATGTAAATATGGCCAGTCGTTGCACGGAACAATCCTGTGACCCACTTGATTATCTCATAAAAATATATGTATTGCAACATCCTTTCTCGAGTCTTTACCTCAATTAGTGGAAGCTGATTTTCAAGAATAACAACTGAAAATACTGTGAAATTTGTACATCACTGTTTATTCTTTCCATTCCATTCCATTATACCATGTTTGGATAAATGACAGTGCTGCATCTGAACTGGTATATGGAATATTCTGAAACAGATGTAAGTCAATTTTCATTTATAACTTGAAATTAGTCGTCTCAATATTGTAGAGATTTTGAAACTTTCACGGGAAGATGTTGAAAGTATCTGGTTTATAGTACTAACTGATATCCTGGCACTGCCTGATTTACGGATTCCAATATTTTTAAGGCAAGAAAACGAAAGAACTCTATCCAGGAGCAATAATGAATAAATTCTGAAGTGAACCCATCTTTCTGCAATCAAGATAAAGCTGCCCGCGGGAGAAAACATGGCGGTCTGTAATCCACTCGGTTGTGGAAATAGCAAATAACTACATAGGAATTTCCATATTGTATTTGAGGGACCCACGAAACTATTGATTCCAAATTAATGTTGGCCGCTTTAGCATTATTATTAAATGTAAAACTTTTGCCTCTATCCCCTACAGATCGTATCCTCACAATGCTCCTTGATTTTATTTATTTATTCCTTTAGTTCTCGTATGAGGAAATAGAATACGTCATTACCTAACATTATAATATACTTTATGGATGCTACAATTAACAACAATTAGAAGTTGACATGACCATAAATAAAAATCTGGAACGTAAATTTCTCTGTCCATCATAACTAAAAGAATCATATAGAAATAATAATAAAAATTATTTGACGTTACTTAGGTTATAATATATTATTTAGAGTATTCAAACAAATTCAATATGCACTAGGTAAAACATAAATATTAAGATAATTAACTATCATAAAATATTGAATTACACATCAGACAAGAATAAACACAAAACCTGACACACGCACAACACAAATGACGGACACCAAACAGAACGACGAGGAATCTGCCCTTCCTTAGAAACTCCAGGCCGCACATGAAACAAATATACAAAAGACCAGAAAAGACCAACAGAGACGGAGCAATTTATGAAATAAGTAATTTTAAGAGCAACAGATTCAATACTTTTGAGGTATAAACAAAACATAATTCATTATCATGGGAACGATCAAGAAACTCCTGTACTGAGTAAAACGCGCCTTTCAGTATAATCTTTTTACGCTTAATCCCAAAACTCTTCTAGTAATTATTGTTCTTTATATTTGGAGGAAGACTATTGTATAAAACTATCCCTAAATGGTTAATACCTCTCTGGTAGAGAGCAAGGCGGTGCTGAACGATTTATAGACTCATAACCGTGAGACTCGCCATTCGTTTGGAAAAGATTCATATTCCGCTTTAGAACTTTAAAATTTCGTGAATAAAAACGCTGGGGAAAGTTAATATTCGTATACTTTTAAAAAACGATTTTTACAATGATTATAATTCATACGTGTACCAGTTTTGGTAGAAATCGTACATACCATTCCGATTTATAGCAGAACAAACAGACAACAATTTGCATACACACACACACATATATATAATATTTTAAAGTCTTTGTATTATATATTTAAGAGTAACCCAGTTACGTTAATACATTTCTTCGTGTGAATAAACTTGGCGTTTCCATATTGGACCCTATCTAACGAAGAAAAAAAACTAATAAAAAATTTTCGGTAGAAAAGTATCACATTATAAATTTAAGAATTCCAATAAGGTAAATTTAAGCAAAATAGGTCTTTCTAAACAGTAAATGAGGATAGAACTCTTCTGTAATTTGTATAAGGCAACACTAATTCGTAACATATTTATTTAAAAAAAAGGAATAATTTTTGTTCAATTTGGTCTTCCTCCTCCCGCATTCTCCCACACCGTAAACTCTTTCACACATATACACTAAGTTTAATATTGTAAACTTAAGGTAACAAATTTTTCCATAAACTATAATGTATTTAAAATATTTGCTATATTTAATTTAATGTTATTGATTAATACCGACGTTATCATAGTTTTTTGGTGATAATTAAATACAATTAATCTAATTAAAAACGTGTTCCCTCTTCTTTTAAATACATAAAAATTAATTCTTTACAACTTTCGGATGCAAACGATGATATATACTCCCCGACCGCAATTAGGAGACCCCTCTTAAAAAAATAGATGAATTACTTACAATTTTCTGAATTAATTTAACACGTTTCAAGAGTTTCATGAATATACAATAATTGTTGATATCACAAGTTTATTCCAGCGAAATATAAATATTGTTATATATTCAAGCAAAGAGTATGTTAAAATTAATTTCAGAATATCGATTAATTTATTTATTACCCTTAGACATTTAGAAATCTGTATTAAACAAGACTTCGTTGGCACACAATTTTCCTTGTTACGTTTCTGTCATTGTTACTGAAATTCTATATATTTAAATACAAGACGGAGATAGAGTAATGCCTACAAAGTATAGGAACCCTGATTTGAGCGGCATTACTTAATCCAAATACTAACGGATTATGATACTGTAAGGCCCCTTAACAGAGGTCTAAAAGAACGAGGACTTCCAGTATCCAGTTTACATGAGGCTGTTGAGAGTCTCACAATATATATATATATATATAGACCTCTAGACATATTCTAATGTCAAGAAAAGAATAAGTGCCACTAGATTTGAAGCTCCGGATCCCAGGAGGATATCATCTATTGGACCTTCCGAGGAGTAATGGGTTCCAGTAGTAGAATACAAATCCTGAGCTGTAAAGAGCCTTAGGAGATAGAGAATTAGGATTGAAGTACGTTGAAAGTAGCCCGTGCATAATGGACAGTCTGCCCTCTGAAGTAGCTAGCGTCTGATGGAGGTTCCTCAGGGAAGCATTGTAGCCCAGGAAAGTGGTTTTCCAGTGGCAAATTCCCACTCACAGTCTCTCAGTGGAGTACAGGCTCTTAGTAAATTTTGCCTGTCTCGTAAAAACAAAACAAAATTTCTATGTCTCTCCTTCCTCCCAAACGTTTTTTATTTATTGTAATGATGTGGAAAGTTAGTGTAGGACTCAATCATGAAATATATTCCTATGCATATTATATTAGTTTATTTTTGCTTGCTATAGTTTCATAATGTTTTAATATATGATTGTAATACGGCACATGTTATTTAAATTCAAAATAACGAGCCGTGTTCCGGAATTATCCAGACGATATCTTTCACTGTTTGTGACTAGAGATACTGGAGTACTACCATAGATCTGAATAATTCATGAAGCATGACCATTTGACTGCAATTCATTATCATACTAGCGTGATCCTCGTCCTTCATTTAGGAATGAAAATATTGTTAATTGTTAAGTTTAGCTTTCGGCACAAAGATTTGTCTTAATTACTTAATATTGAGAGGTTTGACGTTTCACTCTATCTTTACTCTCGAACAGGTTACTTATAATTCGTTTTTCCGGTAGCAAGATTTTTCTTATTTAATACTTTTTGATACTGCTATGAGATTGTGCAGTTATCTTCTCGCCCAATCTTGACAACAAAGAAATTAAATTGGGCAGACTGAATTTTAATTTTTAACTTTTGGAAATGATATTTTCCAATATTCCTTTGTCAGTTTACACGCAAAATTTTTTCAAAGGAATATTGGAAAATGAATGGTATTCGAAAAATTTGCCTTACAATTTCAAACCAGAAATGTTAATAATATTGGCAAGGCATATCTTTGAATTAGGAATGTTAGACACCGCCAATTGCAATAGATCGTATACGTGTTTCGCAAAGTTTTCATTTGTGCATAAAAAAAATTAAACTTCCGATCTATTGAAGAAGTTTGTATCAAAATTCTTGATATAGTAACTGGTATTTGTGGTTCCATTCACATTTATTGTGATACTATCGAGTACCCACTTTATAGTTTCGCCGACGAAAACTACACAATATAATTAAAACCAGACGCAACGTGCCCACCATCGTAAATCCTCCAGAAATTTATAAAGAACTAGCAATGGCGGTTCCGACCTGATAAATGTGAATTCTAGGGAATGCACGAGAACTTATGACAATAACCTACCACATGGTAAAGCCAGAGAATCTAGTGGCGGGAAACGATTTGGCAAGCTGATTGGATGACGTTTTTTCCGAGGTGGGGGAACACAATATTCAAAATGAGAAAAATGGGTAGTGAGGATATATTAATCTTATTTATTGGAATTATTGTATTATTTCTGGACGTTTTAACATTTATGCGTTGTGGCTTACATTTGTATTATGGCTACCAATCGTTGAGTGAGACGGAAACGTTAATTTTATTCGCCGGACAGTGAGAAGCAGAGACACCTATTCTGACAAACAGTCACAGCTTCAAGGATTGAAACAACGAGGAAAACGGACTTCATGCGAATTTCACTTCTTTTTTTATAGGGATTTCAACTGACATTGTTTTTAATACTTTCTAATACCGTTAATTTTCCTTCAGATAGCGTTTAATATATTATATTTTTAATTTTCATAAAGAACAATGTAAGAATTAAAAACATGATAATCACTTGTAAATTATAAATTTATATAAATATGTAAATAAATAATTATATATTATAAAAATATCAATTTTAAATTGTATATATTGTATAAAATTTACTATAATTAAAATTATCTGACTTCTGTTCATAAAAATGTAAAAAAACAGTATTTTAATTTTTTTATTCAATTTATTATCATATTTAAAATATAATATTCAACGGACACAACGTTTCATCCCTGATTGGGATATCTTCAGGTGTTCAATTACAATTCATTTATATATATATAAATTAAAAAATTTACATACATGATAATTTTAATACTAATATGAATAAATATAATACTTACATATTAATTACACTTTATTATAAGAAAGTTTAAATTAACAAATTTCTAACGTGCGGTTTTACACGCGTTGCGGCGGAAATGATTGTTGTTGATACAGTTATTATTTAATTTTTAGATTACAATGGAAATTAAAATTTATATCATAATCAGATCATAATAATTTCAAAAAAGTTAGTACACTTTGATTAGTAGAAATGCTGAACTCATTTTAACCCATTTTAAAGAATATCAAACCTACATACAATAATTCCTGTAATATTTTCTGCTTATATAGGGTTTCATATTACTACAAGTGTAATTTTTATTTCGTATTCGTTTGTGTTTTTGTGGGGAATCGGTCAGGAACGGGATGGAGGGTTGGCTGTCTGCTTGGCATGCATGGCGAGGAGGAGAGCCCATTTACACGAGCTCGCATTTCCGCAGGAAGTGGGGAACTTCGCCGCAGCCAACGCGAAAACTCGGTTTAGAAAAATATCGGGCTCTTCTCCGTTCTGCAATTACCGCGACTGCAGCGAGGAAAAAATACCGCTTCTCGGAAATATTACAAAGTCCGGAACTGATTTTATGGCGGCCGACAGCCTGTTGAATGTTGCCGACACCTGCCGCCGCTTGCAAAATTGACGACACGGCCGTCGTTAACACGACCTTCATGTCCGCAGTACCCAGGGTGCAACTCGGATTGAATTACGTTCTTCACTACGGAACTGACACACAAATTTTACCTCAACGATTCTGTTGTCAAATAATCGTTAAAGTAATCGTTAGAGCTCGATCGTATTTAGCTCCGCTAGTATTTCACTTGTACTTCTACAATTCACAGACTAGTTACCGAGAATTACAAAGGTATTAAATGAAACTGATAAATGATATTCAACTAGGCATACTGATTATATAATAACCAAGAATTGATGGGTCAGAACTGCATTTATTTTTCTAAAATTAATAGTTCCAGATAGATAAATAGCAAAATAACAGATAAAAGAAAATATGTATGTATTTATTTAATTAACAAATGGGCAGTTAACCCGGTGATAGGTGCTTAAATTACAATGTAATTACAAATTAAAAAACGAAGTTGCAATAAATAAATTAGAGTACATTAATATAATTGTTTTAAAATATAATCTAGGTTTAGGGACATTATTTGAAATAACATTATATAAATTAAAGGTTAATTTTGAAGAATTTAATGAAAGAATTAATATTATACTGGTCTGAAAGGAAGAATTGGGGAAAGATATCTGAAAATTGAGATTAAGTAACTAATTAACTAAGGAGTCACGATATGTAACCATTTTACTTTAGTTTATAACGGAGCACTATCACTTCACTACACTACAATACCCTATTTTCACTAGACATCAGATTAATTTTATTTTCGTTAGACTTTCTCCGAAAACTCTTGCTTGTAAATTGTTCCAGTTGTTTATAGTCCTATTTAGGAATGAGTATTTTCCAACATCTTATTTTTGCTGTCCGGCATTTAACTTTAACACATGGTCAGTCCTCGCGTACCGAGTCGTTTCTCTCAATGTGTCTCGAATTCCCTGCCAAGGTTTTTGACCTGCAAAGGCTTTAAAGAAAACGTGTAACCTAGCTCTTTCCTTGTAGTGTATCCGACCCCAGCAACTTTACTTTTTCGCTCCCATGCCCACTTCCTTTCTGTACGAATTTCGTGGTCTTTGTCTGAAACCTTCCGAAGGATTCTATCTCATTTTTCCTGTAAGCTTCCAAGCTTGCTGCATCATATTCCAATAGTGGGCGTACTATTCCTAGATATGTCATTTCCTTGGATTTTGCATTTCCCTTTTTGACAGATCTAATTAGAAAGTGCTAAATTAAATACAAGACAACGTTTTTGCAATTCTTGTTGCTTTCAAAAAACGTAACAGCCGTAAGAATGACGCAACACAATCCAGGTAACGAATTCAAAAGCGAATCTAAAACCTTTTAACACAGCCGTATTATATTTTTAATTATTTCCAGTAAAGTGATTCTAATTGCGTTGCATATATAAAACAAATGTCTAATAATGGTCCTTTTGTTTTTAATTTCGTTACTACCTACAAATTCGTGGACACTAAAAAAGTAGAAAATATGTAATGTTTATATGTTATCAAAACTGATAAAAGATTCCAAAGTTTGGAAGCGAATTGATGGTAATATTTAATTATATTCTTTACCTTGGCGGGGTTTGGAGTCAACAAAATTTTAAATTTAAATCACATGAATATAAACTTGACACATTACTTTATTGCCAAAATTGTTAACACAAATAGTATAAAGGAAGATAAAATATTATGTTATTCAGGTAAATAATAAATACAAATTTATGTTCATTATCTGATGATCATGCTTCTGGGTCTTACAATAAGTCGGTAAGGGAATTTAATTTGAAAGAATAAATTTCCAGCGAAAGAATATGCGGCAGCTTATGATTACCACAATTACTCGAAGTATTGCTTACACTTGACTGCTGCTGGTCACAGGAAGTCTCAGACAGGCGCCGTTGGTTTTGTTCATCGTCGTCTCACATATCCTCTGCCTTGTCAAATAAAGCCAAAGGCACTGGAAAGTGTTTATACAAACACTTTCCCGGATGTCGATCCGCGATAACGGTTTAGCAGAGAGAATTTTTTTTATACATATATTTTTATTAGCAATCAGATTACTAATGATCTTTCAGCTAATTTGATAACATGTACAATTTAATAATAGGGTCTTGTACTGATGTCGTGGAGAGGTGAGGGTCCAACAACGCCACCTCAGTATTTATTGCAGTCTATTGGCCAGCATCTCTTCAGTCTTCGGTTGTTAGTTGGTTGTAGTAACGGCTCTAGTAGTCGATTGGGGTGGGATTGAAGTACAGTATGGTGTTTACTATTTTTATCTTTGAAGACGTCTCTCTACATATGGTGTATTGAGGTCAGTATGTAAGCTGTAGTTGGATACATACCAGGGAGCATTTGTAATAGTGCGGAGGATTTTTGATTGTACTCTTTGCATGATAGCGATGTGAGACTTGGCTGCACATCCCCAGAGTTCTATTCCGTACGTCCATATAGGTTTTATCACTGTTTTGTAAATAAGTAATTTGTTTTCTACTGATAATTTTGATTTTCGTCCAATCAGCCAGTTTAATAATTTAGTTTTTATTTCTATTTGCTTTTTCTTTTTATTGATGTGATCCCTCCATTTCAGCTTGGTGTCTAAGTGAAGACCAAGATATTTGACTGATTCTGCTTTTGGAATTTCTTCTTGATTGAGCTTTACTATAGGACAATGTAGAGAATTATAGACTTTGCTTTTATTCATTGCAGTACTAGAATGCCGGCATACGGCACTAATATATGCTTAGGGCAGAATATATTTATTAAATGGCGTAGAAAATCAGACTTATAATTTCACACTTCCAAAGCGTAAATTTACAATCTCCTAATAAATTTCTGAATGAACCTTTTTTAAATTAGCCGAGTCTTATCATCTCATTTTACACCTCGTTACTCCTCTGATCTCTCAGCCCCCTAGTTTTTCACCAGTGATTTTCCTCAACTCAATGAATTTAACCTGTGTCCCAGTTGATGAGGTGTAGCCTCTCAGCCAGGTCTCAACGTCTAATATTTTTCCATTTCTTTCTCACACTGTTGCTTTGTACCTGCACTGCAGCTCATCTGTTTAGTCTTATAGACACTCTCCTTAACTAATCTTTTATTACCTCGTCTGTGAACACTTCCGCTTTCCGTTTTCTGACCCTAAGTTGCCTTTGACCATGTTCAATCTATACCTTTGCGAAATTTCCTTGAGCAGTCGGACCTTACTATGTTTCATTAATCTTTATAGTTTGCACACTTATTAGACCACGTAATATATGTTCTAAAGACTACGTCAGTAAATGTTGTTTTCGAATAAAATTATGGAAATAATTTGCAGAAATTATTTCGTTTTTATAGAACTGTTGTGCCGTAGAACACCAAAATATAATTTAACTAAAGTAAGATTATATAATTATTTTAGTATTTTGTTGTAATTGTTTGTATTTGTAATTGAAATTAAATATTATTTTCATCAGGCTAAAAGCAATTGCATATATTTGCGTATGACATACATGGTGCCAAAACAACACTCAACAAACTTATACTATTATTTACGTAATGTTTGCGATTTAATGGGCAATTTAGTTACATTAACGCAAACCTAAAACAAACAGTTACGTATTAGCTGAAGCAGAAAAATGTTACCCGGTTTTACTCGACATCATTCAGGATTTGTGCTGATAAAAATCTGAAATATTCAAATCTAAAGCTTTTTACAATTGCGACTGACAGTTATTTTTGGAAAAGAGATAAAAGAATTACTATTTAATATTTATAGTATTAGAACCATATTTTCTATTTCGTTATAATATATTGTTATATTTTTTGGAGACGATTCTCTTTCCTCAAGAGATTTTTTTAAGGTGTAGACAGGCTATGTATAGAGTAATCCACATAGTAGCAACTCCCCTCTTATAGCATAGGAAAAGGATTTGAAAAGGGGGAAGCGGAAAGGTAGAGGAAGGTAGCCAAGGGTTAACTAGGGCCTCCGGGCTGTGGTTTAAGGATCCTACCCGGCAATTCGCCTAAAAGTGATGCAGGACAAACCCTAGAAAACCTGCATCAGGTAGGTCGGGCATTTGGTACTTTTCCCACGCCCTTCCGATGGCGGGAGAGTGGTTAGCTGTGGGGTCGCAGCTTTCCCTCGCCGTGCCTTGACCTGTTTAGGAGGCAACTGGCCGACTATTCCAATAGGAATAGCGGACAACTCTTACCGTATGCCCAAGGTCTGCGACCCCGGAACATACACCTCTCAAAACAGGCCAAGGTGCCTCGGCATGTGGGAACCTTAATTCAAAAAAAAACCAGAGAGATGTGAAGGCATCCCCAAAGGTTGCCACCGCCAGAGCTCTCTGGGAAGGTTCACCTGCGAGAAAATCCTGTCGAAGGCTTCCTTGCGTCAAGAGATTACGTTATTAACTCTACATGTAAGTATTCATTGGCACTTAAACCTGAAAGATTTATGCTTTATTCTTTCTGTCGTAGAAGCACAACTGTCATTCTCCGTGAAATTTCCTTAAACAAAATTCCATTGACCGACCTCCTGTGGTGCAGGGGTCAGCGTGACTGCCTCACATGGCAGAGTTGCCGGGTTCGAATCCCGGCGAGGGCATGGTAGATTGTGTACCTTAGAGAAACTCTCGGTCCCCATACTGAGTCGCTAATAACCAGGGCTGTAGATGCGACTATAAGTAAATAAATAATAATAAAAAATTTCAATTTCATTTCTTTTCTTACAAACACGGAAATACAGCCATAAGAGTGTCCTTACTTTCACAAATGTGACGTACGAAAGCAAAGTAGAAAGGTGCCTAAAGTGAGACGATAATAGCAATCAGTGTCAATAAAAAGATTATTCTATAAAAATCAAAGTAACATCGTGTGCTCTGAGCAAAAAGGGTATGTAAAAACATAAATTTTGTGACCCTTTACGTAAATATCGATTACCGCCAGATTTCTATAATTTTGTCAGATATTTCCATAACTTTTCCAGATTTATATAACTTTGTCAGATATTTCTATACCTTTGACAGACTTTACAGATTTCTATAGTTTTTGAAGTTAGTATAAAATTTTGTTATTGTAAATTTAAATTCATTTTTTGCTTTTGTAACTTGGATGAAAATTGCAAATCACTGTCTTTATTAGAGGCCCCATGAGCGACCCTGAAATTTAGATTCTCATGGAAGCTGAGGCATTTACTTAAAAATGTAAAATCAAATTTGTTAAATAAATAATCTTTTGTTATATTTTTACAAATTTTGGTTTAATTTCAACTTTCTTCCTTTGTTTTTTTAGTATGTAGTGGATGCTAGATAATTTGGCTGCAACGTGCTGGCATTTTATTATTATAATATTTTTGTATATTACAATATATATATTGTAATAATCAACTAATTACCTTGAATTAAATGGAATATTAATCAAAAGGATAGGCGTTGATTAAATGAATGATTAAACAAGAATTTACAAATAACATATAATTTGTTTTCAAATTGTGGTTTCCAGAATCAAAACAATTACAATTAAAATTTTAATAACTCTGGGTCTTTACTGGGTTTGATGATTAGGACACAATAAAAGTAGAATTTGACTAATTAACAATACAAAATATTATTTTCTTAAAATTAAAACAATAATACGATCAATGAAAGAAAACTAGAAGAAAGCGAACGAACGAACGAAATCTGACTCTATCCTTTAATTAGCGTTTACAATATTGTCATAGTTTTGGTTTTTGTTACTTGCATACTGTTTGGCTGGTACCAGCATTCTCTGTAGCTTCAGAAGTACACTATTGCAACATCTTACACTGATTCTAAATGTCGACTCACAGACTCTACACTATTTGAATCGAAATGGAATTTCTTGGCTCCCAGGAACTCGGATGATCCTCCTAATTATCAGTTACCTGATGTCTGCATGGCTTACAGGAATCTTACGAGTTGCTAATTTATTAGTCTTTTACTGATTTGGATTTAAACTGCAACGTAGCTCAGTGAAGATTTGTTTTAAATGTTTATTCTCTCGTGGCTGGTCCTAAATGTAGACTCTGCTATTCCGCTCCCTGCTGCTGACCGAAACTAACTTTACTTTTAAATACCTTAGATCGTCTCGACTATGTTTCTGACACTACCACTTGCTGTCCTTTCTGGCTGCTGACTCAAAACTTCATCCGTCCACATCAATCTTTCGGCACCAACTCACCATCCTAGTGCCTCTCGAGTTTGAGCGCTCATTTCCATTTCGGCATTTTCTCAAAACAACAGAGCTCAGCGCTATTGTCGCTGAAAATACCGCTAAAATGGACTTATCAAACAATTCAAATTTTATGTCCTAACAATTACTGGCCTAATTAATTGGCATTACAATATATATATATATATATATATATATATATATATATTTATATATATGTGTGTGTGTGTGTGTGCGTGTGTGTGTGCGTGTGTGTGTGTGTGTGTGTGTGTGTGTGTGTGTCTGTATATAAAAGTATCCAATTATTTTCTAAGTAATCTGCTATAAATTATCTTCCTGACATAATTTGCAAACACACAGGGTGTAACAAAACTCGAAGGCAAAATGACAGCAATGGATTACTCATATTGAGAAAAGAAAAGAAGTGTAATACGATATGGGTCCGGAAATGCATAATTACTGAGTTATCAGAACTTCCGTATCTGATCGGTTTGTATAATGTTCAACTGACTAGTCTGAGTGCCCTGTTCATAAATTAGATGAAATGTTGAAAGTGACCTCCTTTTGGCTGAATACAGGAAGCTTTTCTTCTTCGTAATGAGTTTCGAACACGAACAAAATTTACTGATGTAGTGCGTACTGTCCGACAGGCAGCCGCAATGCGTGCACTAAAAACAGACTTCATACAAATCGATCAGATACAGCTAAGTAACTTAGACATGACGGGTAATTAATTGCGGGGCGAAGACGTATTGAGGTCAACATCAATTATATTCGTAGCATGTTTCCTCGCGCAACAATTGCAACCAGAATCCCACATTTGAGTCCAGATAACAAGGCATGTCGCCATCCAGTAACATTCATAAAACTTCGGATAACTCTGTAATAATTCATTTCCGATACCCATATTGTATTACTCTTTTTTCTTCGCTCATATGAGGGAACCTGAATTTTAGCCGCCGAGTTTTGATGTATATCAATGAGCGCGAAATTTTCCTACATACGTTATGATTAAATAATAGGAAAAATAAACATTTTTCGAATTTCATTTTAATTACGAGAATAATGGGACCAAAAATATTAAGATGTGTTCATTTCCATAGCTTCTGATTTTCGTATTATACAATCATTCTAATATTTTAAAAAAAAATTTTCACGATCACACATATAAAATAAATTTTTCCTTCAATCAAGTGTAGTAAAATCAACTACAACTTCTTTACTAAGTTCCACGTATATCGATTTCTGCTAAAAAATATTTTATAAAATTAATATTGTGGAAATTCAGCATCTCACTGGAAATTTTATATATATATATATATATATATATATATATATATATATAATCACAATCGTACAATGTAATAACTAACTACATCTTGAACTACATCTTTGCATATTTAACTATTAATCGATCCTGTCCTCGAATCCATTTTCAATAAACTAGCATTTTCTAAGAATAACACATTAAATCTAAACTGAAGTCCATAATTTGCATTCTCTCACTTCTGAAGTAATACTTATGACACCAAAGCGAAATCAATAACAATTAATATTAATTTATGAATGACTGGGTGATAGAAACGCATTATTGTAAATAAGTAATGGTTTCAATTAAACAATTACACTTTAGATCGTCGTTTATTACAATAAATTGCTTATAATTGTGTTACCTAATGTAATTATTATCCATTACTGTTATTGGCGCGTCGCTGTAATGTTGCACTTCAGTAACGGACCGTAATTAAGTCGCATGATTCCGATGTAATACTCAGTTCAACTGAAAGGACGAGCCAATACTAGCTCTAAATAATTGAATATAAAATACGGAGCCGAAAATTTAAACCAAAATAGATTATCGGTATCTAATATTATTTATCAAAAATAGTTTATAAAGAAAATTTGCATCATATGATTAATCCCTGGATTGGTGTTAAAATCCCATCCTACGTAAAGAATGGATTTTGTTACGTTTCGTAAGAGATTTTCGTAGCAGCCGTGTTAACAAGACTAATTGAACTGGAATATATTATCTGAGGAAGGCCATTTTGAACCCTTTATTTAATATATATATATATATACATATATATATATATATGTGTGTGTGTGAATATTTGTTAGTCGGGTGTTCCATTAACTGATTGGTAATGTTGGATGTTGAAAAGGCAAAATAATACGTGAACAAAACATTAAGAACTTTGAATAGTTTGCTAAATTTAGAATTAAAAAAGTTTCCACCATGAAAATAATCAGTGTTATTATTTAGTTAGAAACTTCACTACTTTTAGCTATATTGTGGTGAGATTTATAATTTGTTAATTACACACGTTTGAAAGTTCGAAATGTAAAATAGCCGCGCGTGTGCGTTTATGCGGATGGAGGTTAAGATTTTAATGAGTATTTAAAATTACAAAAAAAAATATTTATCGATTCGTTAATTTCATGCATATTAAAAAAAACGAGTTAACATGAGGGACTGTTAAATATTTTGGGGTATCTGTGGGCCACGTAGCAGATTAATTCGTTGGCAGCACTTGAGTTGGGAACTAAAAGCTTTGCCTCCTGCGATGTTGTTTTCGCGTGTTACTCCAAACAGGACACTGGCCAGCTCTCCGCATTTCTATGTGACATTCGTTGTCTAGAATGTTATGCGTTGAAGTGGAAGGAAGGCGAAGCGAAAGGCTGCATCTCCAGCGTTGAATAGCCTCTAATGTTGTCACTGATCAAAATTCATCTTTTATTCGATCAAAGCTTACTTTCCAATTCGAGAAATTAATCCACTTTCCTCAAAGATCACTTCCTCAATCTCAATTTTTTTTGCCGTCTCATGGTTTCTGCCATAATTTATTAAACCACTCCCAAAACGAAAGTCACACCTTTCTCTGTTTGCCGCTTTGTCTCATTGGAGATTCAACATTTTACCAATTTCTTTTCTAAATTATGCACTAACTGCTGGTCAAATGGAAATTCCGCATCCTAGGAATCCCAATTATTAGGTTTCCCCGCCATCTTTCCAAATTTATATCTTCTTTTTTCCATGCATGAGTCGTCTTCGACAGTCCGACGACTGGCCTGAATACCTGAGAGAATCCATTATTAATCTAGTGCTTTCTCACACAGAACATTCCCATTTTCTAAATAATTGCAGTTTAAATGAATAAAATAAAAATGATGCTAACATAATCTTGAACAATATACATATAGTTATTTTCAAATTATACCTTCAGGCGTGCTCTGAATTCTCCAAATATGAGTCGAAAATAAAATTCTTAAACGTTTCAAAGATGTCCTGTCGAGAGCTGTTCTTTCACAGACAAAACTTTTCTGGAGAGATGGAGAGGGCTATCTTTGGGGATGCCTTCTCCTCTCTCCGTTTTTGAACTAAGGTTCTCATAATCCGAGGCGCCCAGGCCTGTTTTGAGAGTTGTATATTCCGGGGTAGCAGACATTTGTCCGCTGTTCCCATTGGAAAAGTCGGCCAGCTGCCTCCTAAACTAGTAAATTCACGGAAAGGGGAATGCTGTGCCTCCATAACAAACCCTTCTCCCACCATCGGAAGAGCGTGGGCCAAGTACCAATTGCTCGACCTATGCAGGTTTTTCTAGGGTCTCCCCTGCATAACTTTTAAGAGTTATATCCTATAACCCGGCCCTTGGCTGCCTTCGTCTATCTTTCCGCACCCCCCCCCCCCCGTCCTTTTCAATCCCTTTCCTATGCTATTAGAGCGGAGCTGTCACTATGTGGATTACCCTATATATAGCCTATCTACAACTTCTTCTCTCTTAAACTACATAAATGTAGTTTTCTACATTCCTTCATTTTCACTTCTTATGCCGATCACACTACAGTCTTGTTTATTTCTGGGGTATGGTGGAAGAGGGTTTGTATTAAAAATTTACACTTCTCAATTCTACCAACGAATTTAAATCATAATTTACTTCAACAAAGTGTAAGTTTATTAATAATTATTAGATATATACCTTGACTTCTATCGTGAAACTGTTGCGTGCAAGGACTTAGAAGCTCGCCTAACATAACGAAAATATGATTTCTTATCTTATTTATCTATAATTTATGAGGGATTTAGACTGAATGAGAAATATAAATATCAATTCATTCATAAATATTGTCTCTAGTTTGGTATTCAATCATCGTCTCCGGGAAAGTTTTCATTCAAATTTTCTTACACATCACGCAAATGGTTTATAATTATTTTATGCTGATTTATTCAAAACTTGTTACATTACTGTAATATCTAATCATGTAGAGACTCATATCGATCTGCTTAACATTGAGTAAACGGTTACTTGGGAATAGGACGTTTAAATGCACCTTTCGAAATTCTTTATTTTGGATACTAGAAATATTGACAATTTCGACGCTGCCAAATACAAAAATTTCATATTATTTCCAAAACTGCAAAGTAAAATTTGGGGCCTGCTGAAACACTGAAAATTTTATTATCTTTTCGAAAAGACTTTAGATAAATGAAGTTGCACTGACCGGCCGTTTTAAATAATGACATAATAATGGAACGTTACTTGTGACAGTTACCGTTCATCAAAATGGAAGAATGGATTTTCTAATTACTCCGTCTGTTTTCCCAACTTCAATTACCTCACGTCATTTTAGATCGTTGAATCAATTGAATTCGCGTGTAGCCTGTGATCGTAGTTACTGTGTTTACAGATACAGTGTAGTTGGTAAATGCAACGTAGGGTTGTAATGATCAAAGTGGAATTAGAGATTTGTTCTATAATTATGTAGTATATTACATAATTTTTACAACTTATAAATAAATTTCTGAATGTTAGTCTAATTTAAATGACCAATCTCTTCCAGTGGGTCACGTCATATATTATATTTGATAAAGACTTCAGAGAATGTAACCAACCTGCCAAATGTTAGTAGTATTCCTTATGGACTCTCGTCCATTTTACGTTAATATAAAATTACAAAAATATTTACATCTTAAAAAAATACATTCAAATATATTTACATAATTATTCATAAATCGAAATATTATTTCTGAGCAACAATGATTCAGAAAATTTTAAATCAAATAAATCAATTTCCTATGCATATCCCAAATTTGACATAATGATATTATTTAAAGTATAATTTTATCTATAATTCTTTACCGCAAACACATATTTCAATCTAGATATTCTAGAAGAAATGAACGCAAACAATGTCATTATTAGCCAACTTAAAAATAAATTTAAAATCTTTATAGCAACGTGGATCTACTTTTCAGTTACTATTTTATGAACTTCAATCACGTTTAGATATTGTGAGAAATAAAAAGGTTTGTCTGCTGCAGCGAGCTTTGCTATAAAGAAGAAGGCTTTTTAGTGTCACCGGTGTTGTGGCTGCCCCAGGGGAAGAAACCTTCACCAGCCATTTGTCTGACATGTGTCCCTTGCCACTAGCCTGGTCTCATATTACATCATATGACAGCTTCTACAGATATCTGATATGTTACTCAAACATTCCGACTCTATAATAAACCTTATTTCTGAAGTCAAGCTTGATAATTTCCATTCTGCTGTTACGTAACATAACGAGATTATTATATGGGCTTTGGTCGGAATAATTTTATCATAAAACACCAAAAATAATAACGTTTATTTCCTGATAAAGGAGTAGTTTTTAAAATCACACCATGAACTCTAATTAGCGTACGAGTGCAATGAGGAAAACCAAACAGAATTTCTCAAGCGGATAAAAGGCATGTATCTGTATTAAAAAGGAACACTATTTAATCTTTGACATTTTAAATCTGTCTGTGCGACCAGTAAGAATAGTATCATTCTCAAAAAGTGGTATGTCTCTTTCAGCTCTTGTTAAAAGTCGTGGTACCTAATTAAGGATTCCATAATTCCCATATCAGTAATAATTTTCTTCAGAATGCTGCGTCCCCGCAGTAAAACCCTGCCTTCAGTCACCCGAAGGGCGTGGGACAAGTACAGAGAGGTGAATGTTTTTATAGGGGTTTCCCTGCATTACTTGTAGGCGAACACCGGGTATGTTCCTTATACTGACGCAAGAAAGCATTAGTTTCTCACATCCCCCTTTTTCCCATATTTCCCTTTTACAGGGAAATGGTCACAATGTGGATTACCCCCATTTAACCTGTGTTAAAAAATATTTTTTAAATAGAAGCTCGGTGAATTAGAACATGACAAAATTTCATGGACGCCTACGTTGGATGCATAAACAGTGATAATAATCAAAATATGACGACAATGCGTTAACAGAATCGATGACCTGAGACGTCGGAAAATAAATTAGTTTTAGAATAGGACAAGAAGTATTCTTCAATAAACGGGATGAAATTAGAAGTACGTTAATGTTCGTTTTCCGCGAAAAAGGAGGCTATATTAGTCAGATTGTCTTACAATGCTATGAATATAATAAGATACAAAATAAGATGTTATACCAGGTCATTTAACAAGTCATTGAATCATTAATTAAAACTGTAATGATTCATTTTTATAACAGTACCAGTTGCCCGGGTATTTATTTAAATTATCCCGGAGATCTCCTGGTAAACATTTAATTTAACCAGCATGAATAGCGCTAGTGTTTGAAACATTTATGTTCCCCTCCTCGACCTAAATCCTCGACATCTAACTTCAAATAAACCAGGATAAAGATTGACGGAACTTTAACAATTCTAAAACTCTCCTACTACATAAAATAAGAGTCTCAGAATATAACGTGGAATTAAAAAACATACGTCCGGTTCCTTAAAGGAGTGAAAAAATACAGCCTCTAATTACACAAAAGCCAAAGTCGAGGACGAGGAGCTCCTGTAATCACGGATCGATACCAATCCGTTTTTTTTAAAAAAAATATTTTTTATGTTAACTCCTTCCATCACAATCCGTAGAGTAAGGCTGCTTCATCCCTTGCCTTTTGGAGTTGGAATTAGGCACTTAAAAATTCTAGAATGACATTATCGAATTCAGTGAACCCTAAAACGTTTTATTCAACGCTAATAATTGCTGTTTATGAATGTTTTTAACTGCCACTTCCTCCACCCCCACCCCTAGAGGCGGTAGGTGTGTCTTAACCCCTCAGGGTTTGTTCCTGGATCGTAAGTGAACAAAGTTTGAATTAAATTGCTCAACGCGTTTAAGATTGTACACATAAATTTGTTTCGTCCCATTACACCCCCACCCCCAGAGGCTGAACCACATCTTAACCAGTATCGCAAATGCTAGAATTAAATTTAGTGACTTCCATAACCCCAGATTCATTACCAGTCTCGGTTTATAACTCATTACTTTTTTATATCGGTATTTCTTTCACTCCTCCCCCACCCCCACACCTAGGGGCTGAACTACTGCTTAAAGGACATATTTTTATGTAACAACCCTTCCCCCTTCCATGGTGGAGCTGCTTCTCACGCTGTAATTATACACTAAAAACATCTGGAGAGAAACTATTTATCTAATCCTTACAGAAAACTAATTATTCGACGCTAAAAACTGCCGTTTTAACATGTTTTTAAATTTCACCCCCGTTTACCCCTTGGGAGTTTCCTGAGACTTAGAAAGGCCAAAGAAACCTTTGCGGGCGTGCGCACAACTCACCGAAGTTTCATCCCAATCGGATGAATGGTTTAGGAGAGCATAAAAGGACATACAGACAGGCAGACATTCATTTTTATGTAGATCGATAACAGTGAAATGTTTAAATTTTCAAAAATACTATTGTATCACACATGTACGTAAATTAACCCTTTCCCAAAATAGCAATACATCTTATGTACATAAATCCTATTTTACGATAAATTTAGAAGCAGAATTTAAGTAAAAAAGGCGAACGAGAAACGCTGTACATAACTAATGTCAAAGGTGTAGATTACCGTCTCTCATATTTACACGGAAAGTCTCCTGATATAAATTAATAAATAGTGCATTTAATCTACGCAACTAAAGAGAAATTATAATTGAGTTACTTGCTAAAACGAATAGAGTAAGCAAGGAAATGCAAATCCACCGAGAATTAGTTAAAACTACCATCTGTTAAAATACGTTTTTTCTTTCACATCTGTGCAGCACCGTTATTTTCTTTGCCAGGAACTAACCTCCGGGGGAATAAAAAGTCAAAGACGCATAAAGGGAAGGCTAAGCTGAAAAAATAGGATTAGTTTTACCCTCTGGGATGATAAGTTGACTTAGAAGAAACCAGCGTTTTTTTTATTCAAGCCACCAGTTCCTTTGGCAAATATTTCTCTCCATATTCTTCAGTAGAATAACAACTTCCTTTTTCTATTTCACCGTTCAGAAATTCTGGTTTAACTGAATCCGTGGCGCGTGAAGCTGCTTTCATGTTATAACAGTCGTGAAATGACGAACCCCGTGGAGGCTCAGTTTTGTTGCCGAATGAGTTTCTTTCTTGTAGGGCCATCGAACAGTCTGATTATATATATATATATATATATATAAAGTGTGTCCGGCGTTGAATTGAGGCAGAGGCAACTGCTACAATGAGCTCGGGAACAATGTTCGTTTGACACCAGTGCTGCCAACTGAAGCAGCAATCGATAGCAACTGGTGACGTACTGGCGCGTGACGTCAGTGGTACCTGACGCTAGCTTAAATCGTCCTGTGGGTATCTTTTCTTATCTTCAAATAAAATGTTATAAGGCGTCACAATATGAAAAAGCATACTTAAAAATAAATCGGAAAAAACATTTATGTATTGGACAATAGACAATAAATGGCTTGTAAATAATTATTTTAGAAAATGATATTAAAAGTAAAGTGAGACAGAAGAAAACCCCAACATTTCTCGTACATATATAGAATAAGTAGTCATATGAGAATAAAATAATTATTGTGGACCCTTAGATAAGAAAATGGTAGGACCTAATATTTGAGTTATACAGTACTTAAAATATTTGAACATATATTTTGATAATAGCATGGCTATTTATATAATTTTGTCCAGATTATTTACGTAGTTCAGAACGACTTGTAAATTTTACAAAATTTAAATATATGAGTTGGCTAGGTTTTTTCAATCATTTTGGTAAAAATATAATTGTTTACCTTTATTTATTACATGTCATAGTTGTCAAAATTATAAAAATTTTCCAAATTATTCATGATTAATACAATATCTTATTTTACGTGAGTGCAAATAGGGCGGACAAAGTACATAAATAATTTTTAAAAAGCTGAAATTCATTTGATTAGTCTAAGCTTATAAGAATTAGTTTAATGTTCGCAGAAAAATGAAATTCGCTCTTTTCACTGCCAGATATAGTAATGTAAACAACATCCAGAACTCTTCCAGTACCCGAGTGTGTAAACATCAGTAGCCTGTTGTTCAAACGGGCGGATCAAGCTATCTATTTTCGTGCAAATGAGTGTATAAGTGTGTGAGATGAAAACCATAAAAAGGAAAATCCACTGTTACCTAAAAGTGTAAAGAAGAGGAATACCTGAAGATGAGGCCTACACAGAATATGGAGACTGGATTGTATTCGAAGGTGATGGTCACGGTACATAAACCGGATAAAATGCATGCCTTAATTCTGGACGATGTTACAAGTTTAAATACAGATGAGTACATAATAAGTTTAGATAATATTATTGAACCCATAAGGATGAAGCACATGTTCAAAATAGCGAATGCGAGCATATTTGCCATTCTAACATATAAAGAGGATGTCAAAAAAATTAGGAAAAGTATACAAATCTATAAACTTAAAGGATGGGTTTGTTCAATATAGACCTTTATTTCCATAATACTGCGGCGTAATCTTATCAAACCTAATCCCAGTTATCCCAAACGAAATTATTGTGTTAGAACTAAAACATCTAAATATCATTCCTGACTCTAAAATATTGTAGCGCAGATATTAATTCAAAATAAATGTTTAATATTTGAATTAAAACGCCTGTGTAGAGTCGAGCTGTGGCTTACTTGAAATTAGTGCCATAAAAGTTGGCACCGGGATAACGGAGCGTCTAGGAGAAACCGTGCCGTAAGACAAAGGCATGGGATTATGGGAGAAACCTGCCTCAGGGGTTATTGACCTGATCAATAAGGTCAACGCCTCTGACAGGCGAGACTAAGCCCGCAAAAGTGTAAAATCGACGCACATTGCCTTAAATCAAACACGTGAAAAGGTTTCTACCCTCTGGTGCGGAACGAAATGAGTCGAAATGGAAGGTGAACAAGCGATGAAACAGGACAGTTCCTATCTACAACTCGGAGAACGAGGAAGTAACGGATGGGAGAAAGTGTAGGAGTAAAAATAATTTAAGAGATCAAAAGATGTTCTTGGAGAGGACAGTTCATACCCGGAGTGTGTTGTATAGTTCGCATGTTCATCTTTGTGAAGGACCGACGGAAGAAGAAGCTGTCTAGAGATGCTAAGAATTACTATGCCGACGAGGCAGTGTAATGGACGAAGCTGCCAGAAATTCATGTGAAGATTTTCCGGTTAGACGGGGGAAGATGAGTACAAAAGATAAACAAGTGTGTTTCTGTCTGCGACGTAAATAATTATTCACGTATATGCCCTCAGTCACCCATTATCTTCAGAGTCTCATAAAAACGCCCTGAGGTTTGCCCATTTATTGTATGAGCAATTTATTTGAATATTTAATGCAGTTAAAGTAAATAATCTAAAATTTAAACTCAAGAGTGAGTAAATTTTAATAACCTTGATGCAATTGCAAAGGACCGTGTTGAATTTGTGGAAACCCTTAATTATAAATCATTTAAAATTAAAAGACAATCAAATTTTATTTTCAGCATTATATTACAATATCTGATATTAATATAAGTACCGAAAATTTTCTCACATTAAAAGTTTCAGAAGGCAATTCTTCATTAACCCGGAGAAGCTAAACACCCTTCCGGATTCGATAATGGTGCAATATGAAGACACTAACTGTAGGGTGTTCCTAGCAGCTGAGAACGATATCTGTTATAACAGTAAAAATCCCGGTCAAACCGCGATAAACTGTGCTAATAGAGATGCACTACTGGAGAATAATCGGACCAGAAAAGACGATTGTGACCAAATTCAATGTAAGAACCCGGCTCCCGCAATTCGAATAACTAACTATCAAGTAACAGAGATGGATAATTCACAACCAACTAACAAAAAAATAACTGCACCGACGAGCTCAACAATCCAAACCGATAAGAAAGACGCCAGTAATTCTGAACAGAATTTAAGTACTAATCCACTAAAGAAAACCAAACAATTCATTCAATATCATAAAGGCGCTCACTCAATCATTGGATCCAGTAAAAATATTATACGAGGAAGAAATCATTGCCGCACCTATCACTTTTGAACAGTTAAAAGTCTCATACTAAATGCTATGGACTCAAAGATCCCAAGGGTCATTACTAGAGACTACTAAATATCCTCTACATAATTCATAAATATATTAGAATCATATTACCCACATTTAAATGATAAAACGACAAAAAGTAGAATTTTAAGCCTCATAAAATTACTTAAAAAACAAGATAATTTTTTGAATCAAACGCCTCCATCAAATAAAAACATATTATGAGAACAGTATAGTGGAATCGCAACAGTCTCAGTTTTAAACAATTTTATTTTAATAAATTTAAAATTATTATCTGTATATTATTCAAATATGTGCTAAATGATTCACTCTTACAATCTAAATGAAAGACACCTTCATTTGAAATGTACAATTATCCTCCATTGGTATAAGTAAATAATATTCCAATGAACAAAAAATTGTGTAACAATATCTGAAAGTGAAATACCATTTACAATATTTGCCGATGTTCTCATTCCATAACTTGGTAAATTTTTTAAACAGCTATTTTTTATGTTTATTATTAATAATACCGTATCCCAACAAATCTTATGTAAATAAGTACTCTTTGTAAATTATGTAAATTGTATTTCTTAAACACATAACATGATGTACTGTATATATGAATTGCATAATAATTTATTAAGTGTATTTTACTCTGTACCAAAATAGGCATAGTAGTGAAACATACACACAGATATATATAAAAACGAAATACAGCTCGCCATAACGTAAACTATGGCTGAACGAGCTATGATTAATATTTTTAACACGACGGTGTATTTGCTTAGTTATCTAAATTTAGATGTGGTACTAATAAAGTACAAGAGACATAATATCCATAAATTTATGCTATTATGTTTCTGAACAACGTTTCTTCGACAAGCAGCGAGATAATTAAATTATTCTAAATTTTTCAGTATTGACAAAAATTTACTTCAAGTGTAACGCGATATGTAGAAGATCATCTTAATTGAATTTGATAAAATGGGGAATAGAGTTTTATTGGGTCGCACATCAGAAAAGAAGGAATGAAAATTTTAATAAACTGGAAAATCGACCCATAAGTCACTACATTTATTGTTCTGCTATTTAAAACAAATGGAAAATCGTGTGATTCGATTTTAATAGAATATGTAAACAGTTGAGTGGAAAATAAATGGGTTGAAGACTCCGTTAAACTGCATACTTCAAATATATTAATGCAAAATAAAGGTTTGTAGCCCTTTTGAGAATTGCGCGGTATTTATTATTTTACAAATGTCGTCAAGTTTCCATGATGTCACCCATTCCACGTGTATTACGAACGATAGTTCATTCATGAGGACATTAAAAATGTAGGAAAGAAAAATAATTGATACCATATTAGAAAAATTTCATATTAATTCCCTAAATTCTGTGTGTTTGATATTGACAAAACATATAGAAGGAGCGGAAACTACTTATTGTAATAGATTATTTTCTTTTTTAATTTTCCGTTTATGTGAGTAGAGGGCGGTGATGTAAACCTTTCTTGAAGTACTTTTTGGGGGAATTTTATATTGTATGCATGTTAGCACTTTCGTATTATGAGTTACTTCAACTTACATTAATACTGATTGAAAAAAGAATAGTAAGTCTTATTAAAATACAACTGTATAAAAATGCTCCTTTTAAAAGTTAAAATTGTTTCAATATCATTTGTATACGAACATATTTAGATTTCCTAATATAAATATGTTCAATTCTTCTGTATGAATAAAAAAAGAATTGATAAACATTACACACTTGTGAGGTTTTTACTATACTGTACTGCCCTTTTTGTACACGATAATGATATGAACGTTAATCGGTTGCATTAGTAATAATCATCCGAAGGGGAGACAAAGGGTACGTCGATACCTCTACATTACAAACTAAACTGTCGTTCTGAGCATATGTAATCCGTTATTTTATTCATCGATGTCAGTCCCATGGGTAAAATATTCTGGAGCCCAAATAGTCCCCCCGTTCGAATCTCCGAGTAATGGCTACTCAATGGGAAGTCGTAAATATACAAATATTCTTCGATCGTCTCGTACTAAACATTTTTAAGACACGCAAAAATAAATATACTTTGTTTATTTTATTGTGGGCATCGTAAAATGCGTTTTTTAATTTGCTTATATTATAGGAATCTTTATGTGTTTTACAATTTAAACAAACGTATAAATTTTTAAACTTTGGTACGAAATAGGATAGGTAGCATCAGACAAACAGACAAATGATATTATTTTTGATTACAAGGGAAGGTAAGTACTGGTAAATGAGAGAATTATCATACGATAATTATGGTGACACATGCATCAAAATGCTAATATTAACCGGGCTTAATGGATTAATTTCAATTTAGTTCGAGCAAGAATGGGAGGGAAACAAAACCGTTACTCTCAGTGTTATGGAAAATGGAGAGGAACTTGTGCTTGAAATTTTTGAGATGTTAATCTACTAAAAATAATTAAAACTAAAGTAGAATAATTTACCAGTTTTAAGGAAAATAGTTTTGAGCTGGTCAAACGTTAGCATCGACGATGGAAGCTATTTTATGTGGAACCTTATTAAAGAATGCGATTGTATATAACTAATATTAAGCGGAAGAGCAGTTTTCTCACATTTCAGTCCGTCTTGGTGGAGTTGTATTAATATTTATCTACCCCTAGCTTCGTAGCTTGTTATGGCAAAAGGAAACATTTTCCTTACTAAGAAATATTGTATATACCCCGCATACCCTCGCGCGTTGCCCTGGTTATCGTAATTAAACTCAGCGACATCCATAACCCTGGATTTGACTCCAATCTGGGTTGTATTCGCGGTATTTTCTTGTAACGCCTTCCCCCCCCCCCCCCAGCCCTATGGGTGCTCCTTACCCATACTGTAAGGGGTTGAAATTATACACAGCTAACATCAATCTGTTTGACCTCTGAAAATATTTATCCTACTTAAAATTGGCCGTTTTGTATTGAATGTTTGTATATTTCAACCTCCGCTTCTGGGAGGTGGTAGACGTGTCTCACACCGAAAGTCTTGATTTCCTGGTCGCAAGGAACACGTGTATGTCGTTTGGTGAAATTTGCTCCATAGGTGTAGATTTGTATGTGGAACATACATATATAAAAACATACATAAATACAAACAAACACACTGTTTTATTTATTAGAAGATTTACGACAATTGGGTAGTTTCCAGACGTGAAATTAAACAAGCATCAGAATAACAATCAGAGACATAATACATCATCGTACTCTAATGTTTATAGTCTTACTATTAAGCACTTAAACATTGTTAGGGAAAGTTCCCAACATATTTTCAGATAATTCATTCGGATCCGTTACTATACTGTTTACAAAAGAATAATTTCCCAACAGGGGTCACCCTTTGCTTTTTTTCATACGTCTGGCCTTTTATTGAAAAACAAAATTTTTGTTTAATCGGATGACCTTTTATGCCTCTATAAGTTTTGTAGAGTGCCCAAAGCACAGCCTTTTTTTCTCCTTGCAGCGGGTGTAACCCATTTAGTCACGAAGCCGCCCTAATTTTCATCTTATTGGTTTCTGACAATAGAAATACATCGTTTATACTTTCTATATAGCCATAAACAATGCAGTCTGATGCAAAATATTGAATATTTGAATATACGTATTTCATGCGTTACTAGTAACACTACAGAACCGATTTTTCTCCCTTTTGACATATAATTTCTGAGCCTCCAGATGATCAAAAATTCAAAAATCCGCCGACCTCTGTGATTTTTCAAAATTCTCTTAAGTTTGACTAATAAAACATCATTTTCCAGTCCGAAAACTCCGTACGTATATTTCTCATATTTGACCAAGCGCCTAAATTTCTGAATAAAATATCATTATAACGCAAAAACAATCCCTTCGTCTGCCAATAAAATAAAATTGGCTACAGTATATATTTCATTTAATCTTGTTGCGGAATCGGATTCACTAAAATTGACCTAACTCGTTTCTGAACATTGAATGATATAATAAACATTTTTATAAATATTGAGCCCTAAATATTCAATATAGATTTAATTGCTTTCTTAATATGTAAAGACTACCGTAACTTTATTATTTATTCCAAATAATTTATTTAATAAACCTTTTGAAAATTGTCGTATATTTTCAACTATAAACTCGTGTGTTTGAAAATATTTTACCAAATTGTTTGTTTTAATGTTCATAAAGTTTCAGACAAAAACAATATTTCAAAAATTATACTTCTTCAGGTAATTACTGTAATAAAGTAACTGAGTTAATGTATTTGTTTGTATTCTGTAATTAAAGTTTTCGTGTATTCGCAATTTATATACGTCCAAAGCTTTGTGCGATTAAATTAAGCCATTTGAGCACACATCCCAGTCCCAGTACATGTTCTACTGTGCCGCAAATTATATCCTTCAGCTACGCGACAATTCCTGGAAATAGGACTCCTCTGTTGTGCATATCAAAGAACACCGCATCATTAACAGGACAGCTTTGAGCGATTGGTAAATCCATCCTCTGTTCCTTAAGTTTTCCATTTGTTGAGTATAAATGTCGTGCTGGTGGAAAGAATAAATTCGGCAATTTATTATCAGGCTATTGGAAACACATTATTAAAACATAATAAATCTTAATATTAAATTTAATGCAGCAAATTCATATATGGTAGGATTTATTTCATTAAATACTGAAAATGATCAAAGTACGTAGTTAGTTTTGCATAATTTCAATTATTTTACAAATTGTTTTACATTATTATAGAGGTGTTCAATACTTGTTATAACACTGTGCGTCAATTCAATTCAATATTTATTTAGGTACAGTGAATTTCTACCAATTCACTTTTGCGAAAACATAATATTAAATTAGACTTATTTAGGAACTAAATCATAATAAACGGAAAAAAATATAAATTTACACACAGAAAAGGATACCTGTCGTTTCATTCCACAACAACCACGTTTACATAAATTACAGAATTTCACCGCCTTCTATTACTCTGCACGTAATAGCTAAGTAAAGTGATCTTGTATGTCTGCGAGTGTGCCATATCAATTTAGTTCGTCTTATTTTAAGAGTTCCGAAATATTCTTTCTTACTTAACGGTCAATTTGAGGTTAAACATACTTCTAACACACCTCATTTCAGAATCTTCTAGTATACTCCTTCGTCAGTGAATAAATTTTTGTGTAGGGAAGACGGAGCCCGGTGAAATAAATCTAATTTTGATTATAATGATAATAAACTGAACACAGAAAGGATAATGACAGCAGAAAAAGTATGTCGATGGCAGAGCCGAAACACAAAGCCCGAGGAAACACCATGGTGGAATGATGTTGTTAATGCTGCTATAACAACGAAAAAGGTGGAAGAAAAATCGAAGGGAACTTGAAGCGAAACTTTTACTTTACAGAAAAGGGAAATCAGGGATTAAAATGATAGGAAAAAAGGCTGAGGAACGGAAATGCAAAGAATAACATGCGAACAGAATAGAGTGAGAAAAAGATAAAAATCTCCTGTATTCCACTATAAAAACAAACGAAGTAATAATGATAACATAAATTCTATCGAGCTTCAAACTGGTGAGGCTTCTAGAAATGAAAATGAAATATTGCGGGAGTTCAAAAAAAATTAAAACTTGCTGAACCGCAAGGAAATCGAAGACTCGCAGGATGATAGTCCTACGCTTATTATAAACAAGTATTTGACGTGGCTGGAAGTGGAGCCCTCAATAAACAAACAGGGAAACAGATCTACGGGCCTGGATGAGTTCAGTGTGGATATGTTAAATAAAGGCTGATGAGGATCTCAGGAAACAGTGGATGGATGTACAGAGTGCTAAATAAAATCTGGGAAGTACATAAAATAAAATGACAATATTTAAGAAAGGTGTCCGGAAAAAATTTAGCAAATATATTGGTATAACCTTTTTATCACATTACGTAAAAATTTATGAGCCCATCCTAGCGAAAAAAATTAGGAAAAGTGTTAAACCTAATCTTGAGGAAGAATAACATGGTTTTCGACCAAACGGATCAACTACAGATTTTATTTTTTAACAAGAATGCTCCTCGAAGAATTTTGGAAGGAAAATAAAAGTTATAGTTGTATTATTTGACACTGAGAAGGCGTATGGCCATATGTAACGTAAAGATATTTGGCAATGTTTTTTGTTGAAGGAAGTTCCAGATGATATTATATCTAGAATTAAACCGCTAAACCATGAAACCAAGTTCTGTGTACAGTTTCAAGGAGGTAGATCAGGATATTTCGAAACCATGAGTGGAGTTAAGCAAGGAAGTTGTCTATCCCCACTTCTCTTCATTTTTGTTATTGATGAAATTGTAAAAGCAGTAAAAAGAAAAGACCAGACAACAAACACACTTGGTTTTCCTGACGATGTAATGGAGTTAATTATAAAAAATAAGTGCAAGCCAAACTGCAACAATTATTTTGGGGATAAAAAAGGAATGAACATCATTCGACATTCTGGAAAAGTCCATCTGAGGTTGGAAAATGAGACGATAGCTGTTGTTAAATAATTCAAATACTTAGGAAGCCTATGTGTCCTTGTTTCCTCTGACAATGCATTAAAACAAGAAATCAGGATACAAGCATCCTCAACATTCTACCTCTTGGCACGTCAACTGCTCTGAGATTTGATATCTCCTCAAGATTATAAGATCTAACTGTACAAAACATCCTTGATACCGATTTTAATTTAAAGACTAGAAGTGGAAACACTTGCTCGTTCAGATAAAATTATTAACATGAAAGTGAAATGAAATTCATCCGTGCTTGTCTTCAAAGATAAGATAATAAATAATTGTATCCGGCAAATCCTTGGATTGGGCACAAACTTCTGAAAAATCTTAAAAGGAATCCAATTATAATGCACCATAATATAACACCAAAGGCATAGTATCAAAGAGTCGTAGCTGATAAAGGATCTAGAGATAGACCTCGTGAAGGCTGGGAAGAACAAATTTTCAAAATCTGTCAAAACGCTGATTGAAAAAAAAGGTGGAACAGCAGTTGATGTGAGAAAGAAAAAACTGGAAGAGGCTTCTAAACGCCCGTACGTGATTAACTGGGGCCGAGATCGGATATTATGAATGGTAACGTTTTTGAGAGCCCTATATTATAGACGAGAAACGAATATAATTTAAGGAAATTGGATCAGAACCGCTTGTTGATTCTTTTCAAAAACCAAAGTGGATTTTATCTTGCTCGCAAGATTTTAAACTTGGTTTTATAATTAATTTTGCTTTACGCAAATAGTTTTTATAGAAATATAAGAGACATTTGCATATTTTTAATTTTCTCAGATCTAGCAGCTTTTTCGTTAAATTCGTCACATTTTCCTCAATTTATGATCTTTTTACGTTTTTTTTCAAAATCTCAACTTCATCTAATTATATATATACCTAAGTGTCCTTTTATTTCTCAGAGTTCCGTTTTATATCCACAGCTGCTCGTATTATTGGACCGTTTTTGCCAATAGTTTCTCCTTCTAAGAGAAGATCTTCCAGCCTCCGATAACATCAGATAAACACAAAGTACAATGGCGGCGTTGTCATAAAATCGGAACGGGAAATAGCCCATAGCAGTGTTTATTGCCGCCTTAAACTTGATAAATGCTGGGAAGTAAAACGCTGGCCCATCGTAGAGCGATTTTGTTGAGGGCGGTTTTATCTCTACGATTTCTTCGTATTCTTCAAACTAAATCCATTGTATACTACAATCACCGTACTTTATTTCAATAGTAAACATATAATTTAGTATAAAATAGTTAAGTTATAGTAAAAATGAAAAATTGAGATTTGTTAATTAGACGTGTCTGTAATAATTATTTAATTAATGTGGAACCCATCATTTGGCTATTCGATCCATACACATCCCACGAAATGTCAGAAGGTTGTACAAAACGTAACTGAACGTGATTACAGTGTAAACCTGACTTCCTCAGTTAATTTTACCTAAGTACTGTAATTCATGTGGAGAACAGAATTAAATACATTAGAATAAGTTATTTCAGGTAATAATGTGTTTGATGAACTTGTCTTTTAATTATGATGATTTAAATGGAGTAATTATTTTGTGAAATATAAATTATTAATTCAGAGGGCATTTAAAAACTGATATACTTATTTAGAGAATAACTATCCATTTTTGAACTCATTATAATATTGCCAAAATTCATTCGAATAAAATTATATTTTTAAGTGTAACTTCATTATATGAAGAGAAATACACGCTGGCATGCAACCGGCAACAAGTGAAACTCAACTGATAACATTTCCAGTTTTTTTTAAAAAAATGTACCCAGATTACAGACTGGAATTGCTGTTAATATATTTTAATCTTTACCGTTACAATTTCTACCTACCTGTAGGTCTTTGTCAAACACAAGATATAGAGAACCCTTGATATAAAATAAAAGATCACATGTCAGAGATTCTGTAGTTGAAATTCAGAGATATCGCCAATCGTGTATTGTTTGATGTTTCTTATTTGCAACATTTCATATTTGTGTTCATTATTGGACTCATAAAATAATGGCATTAAAAACAAATTTGTAATAACATAATGGTTAAAGAGGTAGACTCCCTTTCTTTGATCTGAGTTTAAGCCCACCCTTGGGCCATATTTTAGTGTTTTTATGGGTACGAATTTCAAGTGGAACTATTAACTAGTTTTCAATCATTTACCAATAAATAAATTTCAGTAATGAATTAATTAAAAAAAAACTGCTATCCTCCCAAAAACACCTTAAAAATGCATTATCGCTATTAAACACACAGGAATGTTCCCATATTATATAATAGAATGCCAATGATGAAATATTAATTAAAGCATAATTCAAGGAGAAGTAACCTTACTTCTTAAACAGAGTGTAAGGAAGCGTTGACTCCTTTGACAGCGAATTGTTTTCGTGTCTGATGTGGATTACAACGGGGTTAGCCGGGTTGCATTTTGCCCACAGGCGAGGAGAATGTACGTAGTAAAAACATCTTTATAGCCACTACCAAACGAGTGTGGCGTTTATAAGAACGGAGTATTAGAATTAGAAAATGTAAGAAAATATCAGACAGGAAAATAGTTTATAATCTCTTTTATAGAGAAATCGCACATTTGTAATAAAACACCAAGAAAAGCAAAACGAAAATCTTGGTTCACAACTAAAAGTAAACATGATTTGGAAAAATAACTGAAAAATTTTGGGTTGAAAATACAAATATTGAAGTCTTCAAAGTACAAACATTTGTGCCAAATATGGACAGTATAAAGATGTACCACAATAATAATAATATGACATATTTCGTAGATGCGTAAAAATGTATAACTTGTAGAAATAGATAACTATATTTTTCCATACACGGAACAAAGTTTTAGTAGATCCCAAGTTAATTGGAAAAAACAAGCAATGGAAAAAATTGAAAATATTTAAATTCTGATGGTTTTGCTTTTAAAAAAATTAGAAAAAAGTTAGATAATAGTATAATCGCTAATGAAATGCGTTTTCCATGAATTGTGAACATAGGCCAGGTATATATTACGGTAATGAGTATTGTCCGTCATTCAAACTAAAAATTGTAATTGAAAGCAGGTAGCTAGAAAATTTCTATATATTATTGTATATTTTAAATCCAACAACCTAATTGTAAAATTATGATGAAATATGTATTAGGCATAACTAAATTTCCAAAGTCTGTAGCGTTTGCAGTATGAAAATTCGTGCGGAATTGAAACAGATTGAACTTATTAAACGAATGTTAGTAGTTTGAATTTGTTGTTCGAGATGACAACTCATTTACTAATTATTTGTTCTACATTTTTAAGTTTAGTTAAATTGATGTCGCATATTAAATCAATAAGTATATTATTATACTAATATATTACCTATTTGTATTTCAGTTTTCACGTGTTACAATTGTAATAACTTACTTTTTAAAACATTTTTTATACGTTTTATACGTTCGTTATGAAAGTTATTGTCTTGACTCGGAGATGCAAGCCACCATTGTGTATTATATAACATACGATAAATTTTCAAACATATTTCTTCTATTGTTTGATTTTTGTAAAAAAGAAAAGTAAATTAGTGAAGTTGTAGCGTCAACTCTGGATATAATCGTTATTGGAGTAGTAATAAAGTGCTTCGTTATAAATTGTTTAACACTGACATCTATAAAACTGGAGTAAGATTCACTGTCGTTTTATACGGTTAAGAGCTGGCCAGATAAATTAAAACACAGTTTAAGCACCATTTATGATTATGAGCGTTCAGGACGCCAAATCAGAGGAAAATGATTGCAGAAATCCTCGGTGCAGTACTAAAAAATCAGCGTCTCTAGATACTCGAGATAAGAGTACATTTTACCGAACACTGGAGTTTGAAAAGCCTGCCGCGTGTTTCCTGATGAGCAGAAACGCAGAAACGCACTAAAATTAATATTTCTCAGCAGATTATTTTAAACGGAATACAACTTAGTTCCTGTGACATGATCGTTATTTATTATTACACTCCAGAGTCGCGTAAACAGACCACAATTGGGTCGAAATGGTTGAAAATGCACCGAAGAAGGCGGAAACTTTCATCAGCAGTAAAGGACATGGACACTTTTATGATGTTTATAGTGTGGTTTTCATAGACTAGCTCGAACAAAAAGCAATACAAACAACAGAGAATGTTACGCAACATTGTCGGAGAAATTGAAGAGAATTATTAAGACCAACTTCCGCATTCAGCCAAGACTAAACCTTCAGTTTTTGCTCTTAAACTGGAGACATTACTACCATACTTATTTCCTACCATATGTACCATATGCCACATATTTGACAACGATACTATTCATTGAAGAACCAAATAAAAACAATATAATCCTAACTGACTCTCTGTCTGAAATAAATATAATAAAAAAAACAGAGATATGGAATGGTACCGTCAATAAAATCAGATAAAACATTATTAAAAACCTAAAAAGCAATAAGATAATGATAGGATGGATACCGGCACGCAGAGGAATAGAGGGAAACGAAAGGGCTGACAACAGTGCTAAGATGGTGACATCCCAACAGCAGAATAAAAACAAGAGACCAATATCCACTAAAAGGACAGGGGACAAGCCTATGCCAGAATTCTGGATGAAAGTGGAACAAGTACTGAAAAGGAAGGAATGAAGGAATATTTCATAAGGAAGACAACATCTCAAGAAAATAATCTATGCTGGCAATCTGTCAGGGGAGACAGCAAGTGTTTGTTACTATGATAAGAACTATCCATTCTAACCTCAGGAACACCTGTCTGTTTCCTATGTCACCGCAACCTACATGTGACTTATGCAAGGCTACCCTAACGATGCAGCGTATCCTCTACGACTGTCCAAAGCACGACAGGATTAGAAAAGCCGCAGTTGAGAAATACAAAAGAATGGAGATATGTACCTCCACAGTGGCAATAAATAAGTTTTTATAGTTTAGTAAGCAAACTGACATCAATATGTAATATACTTATACGATGAATCTTAGGATGAAAATAATATGTATAGATAATAGTAATCAAATGTAATAATTTCATGAAGTAGTTATAGAAAGTCGCCAATTACTAATACGTAATTAATATATTAATATTAATAAGTAATAAAAAATAATAAGAGCATGCGTTACTGGACGAAGCATGAAGAAGTAATAACTGAAACACCTATTTCGAGGAATGTTAGAAATAGTTTTAACAATGGAAAAACCGAAAACGATTGTCTACGTGTACTGATTTATACTGATAATACAATTTTAAAAATGTGAAGAAAATGGTAATAAATCATTTGCCCTCCTATGGCTGACGCGTGTTAGGCATAGAAATTTCCGAGTCAGTCTAATTCTAAATGTAACAGGTGAAATATAGATAACATCATTCTAACAAAAATAATGCTTATATTTCAGATTTAAATTTAATATGATTTTTTCTGTGGAGTAATTAGTTTGTTTTAATAGAACTCTATTCAGGAATAATTTTTATGACGTAAATAATTTTGAGACTGTTTTAAGAGAACATGATTTAAGGTGAAAACGACTTATCTCGTATGCGAGGTTCTTTTAAAATGTCTGAAGTTGTTTTGTGTGCGACAGGTTCGGCGGTAGCGATGATCGGCGCGAACCTGCGCTTCGGCAGCGGTTCGACGTCGAACTCGACTACCGGCGGAGGGAAACCCTTCCAGTGCCACCCTGGCGGCACCACTGAGGCCGCCGTCGTGTTCAGCCTGGGCTCTTTGGGCATGGCTGCCAACGTCGCGCTCATGACGCTCATCCTGGCCAAGCGGCAGCTGCGCAGGTATGGCACCCTTCAATACCATATCCTTCCAAAGAAACTTATGTAATCTCTAGTGGAAAGTTAGTAATCTCCATTACTGAACTCAAGGTCACAAACATTTTATCGAACGCTTCGATGGTGTATTAAGGCCGATCATTAATTGAATTCTTTTGCCTTAATATGATAACAACATTTCCAACAATTTTTCTAAATAGGCAAATAAGAAATATGCAATTAACATATTTTAAATACATACTTATCATACTGACTACAATACACAACACTAAAATTCCAGTGGATAAATATCGTACATGAAGAAAAAAATCAGAAACAAGAATATAGTACAAAACGATACATTTTTATTTTATTTATTTATTTTAACAATTTAGCTTAAAGGTAATTACATATGCTTCAATATAACTATTTACCTAGTACTGTTTTCTTATCTCTAACAAAAAATTTTTTAAAACACATTTTAACAATTCGTATTCTTTACAGCTATACGAAACTCATTATATAAAATTATACCTTTATCAAACATCGAAGTTTTAGTACTTCTTAGATTCAGATACTCAATAAAAAAATTCCTTCCCCCTCATGATTATGGATATCAGATTTTCTTTTAATAAAAATATGTAAATACTCGGGCAATTGCCCCTATCTATTCTGTAAATAAAAATTATCAGATAATACAAATTGCGGTCCCTAATCTTTAACAATTCTAATTTATTTAACATATCCTGAATCTTACAATATTTAGTTTCATTTAAGATAGATTAATCCTCTATTATTTCTAATTTATTAATAACATTACTACTTATACCAAACAATAATGAATTACAATAACTTATATTATATAACATTCTACATTGTTGAACAAATCATTTAGGGCGCAAACACGAGATAATAGACTCGAAATAGTTTGGAACATTCAATAATTTCAAGAATAGACAGTGTTCTTTGCTGTTAATAATTTTTTTAAAGCTACAATAAATCGTCTTTTCGTTGCTCTTGCTAATTTACTTATTAACTAATTAAATTAAACACGAAATAAATTTAAATATCATTCAAGGAATGACGCAATGTCAGAGCTCTCGTGTCAGGTATTTTACTTACTTCAACAACTTAACATTGAGACTATTCCGTTATTTATTTAAGCTGAAAGGACGCTTCTCTTAGATAATTACCATTTCTATTTAGCATTTCCTATACTTCTTGCTATGGTCAAATTTTACATTAAACATGTAATATTTTTTAATTCTGTGCTATTATGTAACACTGAATAAATATTGAATAAATGCTCAACTGTAGTACTCACGCAACGGAGACTGGGATTTCTTTATCTTCTAGTCATCTAATAAATAAAACAAAGTGTTTGTTTGTATGTATGTTCCGCGTACAAATGTGCACTCGTGGAGAAAAATTCACCAAAATTCGTACACGTGTTCTTTGTGACCAGGAAACAAACATTGTAGGGGTAAGACATGTCTAGCACCCCTAGGAGCGTACGTAGAAACGTAGAAACGGCCGATATTTGAGTCAGATAAATATTTTTGGAAGTCAATGAGATTCATAATATTTTTCTACATGTTGTTTGTGTGTAAGTTCAACCCCTTTCGGCTTGGGAGGGGAGCTCCCTTAAGACTGGGGGTGGAGTGTCATTACATAAAAATAACGAATTAGAACCGAGACTCGAGTCAAATTCGGAGTTATGGATGTCACTGAGTTTAATCCCGACATTCAACAGTAGCGGGGGTTAGCCGAGGGTGGAAATTTTTGAACTTGTTAAAACGACCGATATATTTGTCGAAAGAGGCTTTTTATGGGTCAATGAGTTCAACACCTTTCGGCATGGGAGGCGAGCACATTTAGGGATAGAGGTCGAGGTGCGTTACATCCAAAGAACGCAAAGCAACTGAGATTGGAGTCAAATCGGGGATTATGGATAAATGACAACCTGGGCAACGCCGGACACCGAGCTAGCAATAAATAAATAAGACCCGATGTTCACACTCTTAGTTTCTCTTGGCCGGCTTGCAACCAGGGTTCTCTCCTACTCAATAAAAGTTTGTCTACCACTGCAAGTAAGCTTATTGAGCAGTTAATTTAAAAAAAAACTCTTTTCTTGTTAAACTATATAGCAGCCTCCATGTTGAATCCAATTACTTGGCAGTTACCTTTCAATAAGGCTTATTGTTGAAGCACTTATAATGGGGATTGGGGAGGGAAGAATTTAATATCTGAAATAAAAATGTTAAATTAAATTATTTAAATACATAATTTTTTTAGTAAACAGGAATGAAATTATTCATATACAATTTAAAGTTCATTTTCAAAACTCTCTAAATAATTAAGTCTTAAATAAAAAACATTTATGTCTACGTTCATAAAGAATTTAGTTTCAAAATTAAAATAAAATATAATCTACATAAAAAACGAAGGTAATTATTACTGTATTGGGATTCGAACGGTTAAGCCCGTTTCAAATATGATTCATTGTTACTCCTAATCGCTTATATGTTCACAAATGTGGCAACGCTCATGGTTCCATTAACTGACAAACTGACTTTGGCTAGGCGAGTGATATATATATATATATATATATATATATATATATATATATATATATTAGTGAACAGGCTACATGAGGGTAATTCACATGGTGGCAACTCCCCTTTAATATCATTGGAATGGAATTGAAAGGGGGATGCGGAAAGGTATAGGAAGGTAGTCAAGGGTTAACTAGGGCCCCGGGGCTATGGTTCAAGGATCCTACCCGGCATTCACCTAAAACTGATGCAGGACAAACCCTAGAAAACCTGCATCAGGTAGGTCGGGCGTTGGAAACTTGTCCCACGCCCTTCTGAAGGCGGGAGAGGGGTTATCTGTGGGGACGCAGCATTCCATTCTCCGTGCTCCGACCAGTTTAGGAGGCAGCTGGCCGACTGCTCCAATGGGAACACCAACAACTCTTACCGTATGCCCATGGTCTGCGACCCCGGAACATACACCTCTGAAAACAAACCGAGATGCCTCGGCTTGTGGTAACATTAACTCAAAAAGGGAGTAGGAAAAGGCATCCCCAAAGGTAGCCCTCTCCGTCTCTCCAGAAAGGTTATCCCTGCGAGAGAACAGCTCTCACAGACTGGGAGTTTCTCCCAGATTTGTATATCCAGACCCCATCGCTATATATATATATATGACTTTTTTAGGAGGTGGGAGAAATGTATTTACGCATACTTCCGCAAAGGTTATGTGTCCGTAGACTGCTACTCACTAAATCTCTCTACTTCATCGGTCCTTGTTAATCTCACGGCACCGCCGGCAGGCATTACTTCGCGGGGGAGGAAGGAAGAGGTAATAGTGCCGAACACATCTCTTTTACTTTCATCTATTTTTCCGTTTATTCACCTATTTATCTACACATTTCTTTATCGATTTACGCGCCTGTTTTCTTATGTGTGTGTGAGAGACTGTGTGTATGTGTGTGTGTGTGTGTGTGTGTGTGAGAGAGAGAGAGAGAGAGAGAGAGAGAGAGAAGAATACTTCCACATACAAAAAATACCATCCGCCTTTATTTTCTACCTTCAATGAAATTTAATTTTTTATAAACCAACTTAATTTTTCCATGTCCTATTGTGATTTAAATTATCTCTTTTAACGAATTATGTGTTCCCGGAACACTACTGTAGTTTTTTGAACGTTAGTAATGTCGCGATGTATTTACTATGAATTTCTTTTTTGAAATTTGTCATTTTTAGATAAATTCTTATACTGGTCTTCAATTTTGTTGATTGGAAGCACTTTGCAATGATTTTCCAGCTATCCAGAAATTGAGAAAGCTAGCGAATAAAAAGTCCCCGTAAATATTCTTCTCGTGGACCGGAAGGAAAGAAAGCGACTCGGGCCATATGGACCGTGAAGTGAAAAATGCGATCGTCGAAATGACAAAGAAAAAGGAACTTTGACCCAAGCGATTGACCTCGTTCATAGCAAGGAAGATTATATAAACGAGCTGATTCGCAATAAAATCCGTTTATTAGGATCGTAAATTTAGTGAGTTGTAAGCAGTAAACCGAAACATGAAATTCAGTTACCAAAACTCGGTTCTTTGTGATTTAAATAGTTCGAACTGCATAAATTCTTTTGTGACATGATTTCAAAAGCGTTGTTATGATATAAGTTACATTATCTGAAAGTGAAAGTATCATTATTTGGAAAATAGGGACGAGAGAAAGAAGTAAATATTAAAATTTGGAGACAGTGCAAAAAAAATGTATAATTCATTAGATACCGTTTTGTGGAAATAGATTTTTTCTTCATAGCCAATAAAAGATTAATATATTTATCCGAACCAAAGTTGTACAGCTTGTTACATTAAAAAACTGGAGGTCAATATTTTGTAGAGAACTATTCTTTTTGTATCAGATACTAATTTTTTAACACTTAATTAAATATATATTATTTCGGCATGTTAAACTATTCATTAACTGAAACAGTAACTGTTAATTCTTTATTCAGATCTTTCGATTGTAAACTTGAACCAGTTAACAGACTTGTAAGTTATATTCTTTCATATATTACACAAACATATACGGAATAGTCGTCGTATCAACATATATAGGAGCGAGTTACCTATCACATGAATGAATTAATTACTGTCATTAAGTCTCCTCTTGTCGGTATACAAAATGAAAGTAGTAATCCATATTAAAATATAATGTATAATTGTCAATATTAAACAATTTTCCTAAAATATAATTTATTCTTCCCTGGAAATGTACAAATACTTTAACACTATCACCAAGAAGGAAACTTTAATTTACTTAATTCTACAAAACCGTGTTTTCACGTTAATATAAAATAAAAAATTTTATGGATTGTTTTAGAGCCGCGTCAACAATATTGTTCTTGGTGACTGAAAATTGCATTTTTTAAAATTTGAATTGATTACAGCAAATTTACGTTTATTTTTGTTCTTTTGTATCAAGTCCCTTTGTTTACTACTTCTGCTGAGATTTATAAAATAAATTTATATTCTTGGAAAGCAATATCTTGCAGCATTGAGAAATTGTCTAGATTTTTCTTCTATGACATATTATTTCGAAATCATGATTCCCATCTACAGAAAGAATGGGATTATTCATTACATAACCAATTTGTCTGCGCACACATCATCTATCTGTTTTTTTATCTTTACCCTATGATTGGGTTTGGTTTTTTCCACGGGAAACCCAGTTCTACATTCCATTATTCAGTAAACTTAAGTACGTCAGACTGTATGTTATTAAATGTGGTAATACTGACCTGTCTGTCTGTTCAGAAGTCCCAACTCCTGTATTTGTACTTCTCACTTTCAGCGTCATTACACACTCATTGCTGAGCTTCCGCTTATCTGTCGAACGCCACATTGGGTCCATCTCAACAATAGGTCGAGGTTAAGACTCACGACTGCCCACGTGCTGCTTCAAATCCTGAACCTTCTACATCATATGAAAGTCTGTCAGTTGCCTCGGCAGCATCGATTGTATAAAGGGAGGATTCTTCTTCTTCTTACTGTTCAGTCCTGAGAGCTGTATCGCGGTAAGTCTCAATGGTGAACCTTTTTACTATTCACGAGGAAATATTACCGGCGGTGGTTTTCCGTTCCCTTCCGCCGTTACGACAACCCCATTTCCTTGCGAACGTGACTTCGAGAGATCTGCAATGTGTTTTGGTGATTGTGCTGAAATTGAGATAACCACATATACACGAACATCCAAGCCAACCCCGGGATTCGAACCCTGGAACACTCCACTACAGCAGGTCGTCAAAGGGAGGACAGGTACATCATAAATTCACTTGATGCATCTCACATTTAAGCTTTTTGTTGAAATGCAGTCCTGAATATTTACAGCTCTACGGCCTTTAAATCAGATTCTAATTCCAACTCATATGTATCAAAATACGAAACAATTTATTTTATTATCTTTAATTGTATTCTCTTGTTCAAAAGAGATACTTCTAATACAAATGTTATTATTGGTTTTTTATATTTTGAATTTTAACGGTTACAACGCCATCTACCTCGAATCAAAAAAATGGTGCAGATAAAGATTAACTTATTTTTATAGATAAATTGAATAGGCAACAGAACGAAGGTTCATTTATTAAAGTTTTGCTTTTTGGTTTTACAATAAGATGTGTATTTCTCTAGATATTTGACTGATCCGGGGCTTTTACCACACCCATTAAACGATATATCTGTCCACAATAAGCCAAGTTCCATATTTTATTGCGTGTCAAATAATTTCTAAAATATTAGAAATATTAATGCTCAACTTAGATTTAATGTTAGTTAATATATATATATATATATATATATATATATATATATATATATTGTAATTCTAATTAGAGGCCATTAAAGATTTTGATAAATTGGATATTTATGGTGGATTGTTAGCGGCACCAATTTCAAAGGCGACAATGGACAGGCGGGCTTTTGTTGAGTTGAACCGCGGGGGTTTTGGGCAGTCGGGTGTTGGAAGTCGGAGAGTCGGATGTTGGAAGTCGAACAACGAACTGCGTGGCTGGCAGATAGGTCTATCCGGAAAAGGTTACAAGTTAAATTTGAGTATAAAGTTTTGGACAGTCAAATTCATCGAATACTATTACAAGGAGTAACCTAATCAATCACGCCACAATAAACATTTATAAGTACCTTGACCGTCATCAATTCCGCAGATAGACAATTTGTAACAATCTGTACAACCAATAATCCGGAAGGAGCAGCCGGTTCGAGTTTCCAGAGGAGAGACCCGAAAGTTACGTCAGTGTTTGGTTAATCAAATATAAATTCAATGATTTCATGACCTTTTTAATGTGAATTGTGAGGTTAGTCCGAGCCCAAGAGTTTAAACATGGTACCAGCAGATGTTTTGTAAGTACAAACAAATTTGATCAAGTTTTGTAAACGATAACTAAAGCTAAAGTCGTCAGATTTCGATTTCACGTTTGTTTGATTGTTTAACTTCTTAGGTTGTAAAGGAATTTGATTGTTTAACGAAAATATAAAGGTTGTTTCTTTACTTAGCAGGCCCAGATAAATAACCCTGAGAAAAGAGTTATAAAATTTCTAAACATTGAAAACTTTAAATGTAATTAATCCCATATAAAATGTTATAAATTTCTACCGAATAAAAGTAAATTGTATTGTAAAGTTTAAAGAATTGTATTGTAAAGTTTAAAGAATGTTGTAATTATTTCGCAATCCTTCACTTTAAAATAAAATAAATAATTGTTTCATAAACGAACTATTGATTTAAATTCATGGAAATAAAATATTGTTTTTTGATTTGATTTGATTATTAAATTGGCGTGCCAACGTAGGGAAAAATAATCATCAGCTCGTCAATTTAATAAAAAATGCAAATTAATTATTTATATATATATTGTAGTAATCTATTTAGGAGAAATCAAAGCCCCATGACGTGGTGCCAATTAATGTAATAAACAATTAACTAGAAAACGTAGCCACCACGTTGCGTGTCAATTAATGAGGTAACCAATTAGGGAAATCGACTTATTGAAACAATTCATTAAAATGGAACTATTATCTATAGACGGATTTGATAAACTTCATAATTACTATCCAATACAATTTTAAATACAGAAAATTTAAATTTAATTAGTTTCTGTACACAATTTTTATCCATAAATTCCACTGCTTTAATAATATTCTTGCAACCTTCAATATCGCTTATCGGACCTCTATCAGTAATACGAACCCGCAATGAAATAACAAAATTTATACATTATTACAATTTTTTTAAATGTATTTACTTGAATATTACACTATCAAACTGAAATAAGAAATCTGACAGTAAGGAATATTTAACAAGGTTTTCAATTGATTTTTGTACAAACCGGACATCGGAGTAGCTCTCGTATCACGCTTAATCTTCCACTACACCAATTATTTTAACTTTTGAGTTTAGATCAAAAATTATTTATAAGACTTACATAAAACAGGCCATAGTATCACTTTCCATACAACTTAAGTCAGCATACGCGATTAAATCCCTACCACACCACAGACGATCATCAGTTGATTTCTAATACTTCGGCGAATAGTGATTATCTACGGCAAGGAAAATGGAATTACACTTTCCAAACATCAGTTTGATTCAACTCTCAATAAATTGTACCATTGACAACAACAACAACTGTTCCAATAAAACTTAGGTTTGTCTCCTTCAATCTCCAACACCAACAACCTTGACAATCTGTCTTATACTCGTCAACTTTTACATGCAGACTCATTAGCAGGGTCTACAAGTAATCATAAGAATCAATCCTCACTGACTGACTGCCACGCTCAAAGACTGAAAAACCTTCTCCGTTTCTTCAAAGCCTTCAGTATTATAAACCGCCGACAGTAATTCCGTCTGAAACACTCCATATTCTTACGCAATATTGACTGTTGCCGACAATACCCGAGCCACAATATTACGCTGACAATACAAATTTTCAATAATTTATAAAATCCTTTCATTACATATATTGGCGGTAATTACAAAATATATATAATGAGTTATATTGGATTCCTTTGAAAAAACAACTTCCTTTCACACGAATATTTGTATATTTCGCGTTGTTTAGTCATCTTACAGATTGCTAAATTATATGTCAGTTGATTACAAATACTCCGGCGCCTCTGACTTATTTCTAAGGGCTGAAACTCATTATCAAATTTCAGGAGCGATAACTGAATTTCGAGTGAAATTCGCGTATGCTCGTAGAAAGTTTGCAGTAGTGGTCTAAGAAAAGTTATCGGGTAATCCTCGGCTTAAGTTATAAGTCAAGTCTGACGCCACATGATAAAGTGCCAGCCAATATCCTAAATCGATTGAGCTGCAAACCCACGCTGCCTACGCTCAACCTCGACACGGTCTTCGCTGTTTATGTTGCTCGTGTCGCTAATTCTATTTCGCTCACACTTAGAACGTCGGCATTCCTTTAACCTGAAAGTGCGCCTCAGTAACCCCACTCTCGTCACCGGAAGGGCGTGCAACAAGTACGTAGTTCCCGACCTACCTGATGCAGGATTTCCAGTGTTTTTCCTGTATTACTTTCAGGGTGTAGTTATGGAGATCCCGATCTCAACGACTGCAGTAAGGGTTCATTTATTGTTCCATAAGAAAAAGAACCACAAATAACGGGATATATCAAGCTATTGACCTCAACACATAATTGAAAGAAATATTGTTCTTATTTCTTGCGTGATAACAGTTTCTTCATCGTGGAGTCCTTTATTTGTTCTACAATAATTCCCTTTAAATTTGTCTGTATATTTTATCCTCCATTCGTATTGAAACTATCTACGTGACTAGCGGATATTGCGGGCCCAAGATTTGAATGCTTCAGTCGTGTTCCGGATTATATAAGAATTGAACGCGTTTTTATATATATAAAAAAATACTTTGCGTTAATCGCATTCCATCTGTTGATAAATATAGAGATTAAATTAAAACAAATTTAATTTTAAAATATATTGCTTCATAAAAGTAAGTCAATACTTAAAAGCCAGTATGTAAAATTTTTGAAGGTAAGTAAAGGGACAGAACTGCAAACTCAAACAGCAAAGCAAAGCTGTGTCTCCCAACAGCAGTTGTGCAGATATCTGCGCTGGCACTGACTCGAACGGCACTGCAGAAATACAGTATAGTTCCCTCCAATGCGAATCCAGTCGTCTATGACTACCTCCGTTCGTTCGTCCGCTTAGAAACTCCTCCAATGCTGAAACCATGACTTAAAGCTCGATTCAGATTTTGTGTTGCCACATCAAATACATCGAGGTAATACCAACTAACAGATATGTTTCAAAACGTATCACTGCTGTTTTACAAAGATTAAGTCTTACTCGGACTGACGTGAACTTTTCCAATCGCTCCAGAAAACTGAGTGTCTCTCCGATGAGCTTCACTTGTGCGCGCTCCGAGCTTATCAAAATTCAACCAATCACCGCTTATCACTACCGAGGTAAAGATACTCTAGTCCCAAAATACGTCAGTTTCTGAAGATAAAGCATAAATGATCCGTTTTATCATATCAACAAAGTATCGGTAATAGCTGGTTTTTACTACTACAACATCTTAAACACAATTAATAATAATTAATATTTCATTTTTACAATTTAATTAAATATGCAATTATTAAATTAGGCGATGTCTGTTCATTACTATATATTAAACGACTAATTGTTGATTATTACATAAAATGGCTACCACAACGTGGGGCAAATTAAATAATCGCTTAACTTGTTTATTATTACAATATATATATATATATATATATATATATATATATATATATATATATATAGCCATTTTATGTAATAATCAACAATTAATCGTTTAATTAATTTGTGGTATCCATTTAATGTAATAATCAAAATGAAAAGGTTAATTAAATTAAAAGATTATGATAAATTAACAAACAAAATAATTTATTATTTATTCATTTGTGGCTTCCAAAAAGTTAAAACAATTACAATCAAATTAAGATCTCTTCTCTAGGGTCGTAACTGGGTTTGATAATTAACAAAAAAGTGATTTAATAAACTGATTAACAATTCAAATAAAATTTACCTGAAAACAATATGCCGATAAATGAAAGAAAACTAAATTTAAAGAGATTAAACTTGAACGAAATGAAAAATAAACGAAATCTGACTACCCTTTTAGTTTACAAATTATTATTATCAAACTTTTGGTTACTCACATAATGTCCGACTGGCACCAGCATTCTTTTGTAGCTTCAACACTACACTATAAATGCAACATTTAAGCTGATTCTAATCTTCTCACAGATTTTACAGATACGCTGTCGAAATGCACGTACTCAGTTCTCAGGAACCTCAGATGATTTTCTCTTAATTGGTCAGCTATCGGATGTCGGTTTCCCTCAATGCAAAATTGTTCAATTTTTTATAATGAAGCAACCTTTGCTTCACCGTTGGCTAGTTGTTAGAAAATCTCTCTGTCCAACTATCTGCTTGCTTACAGGAACTCACGATTTGCATATTTTAGACTTTTACTGTTTTATTTATCGATTTGTATTGAACTCGTAAATATCTCAGTGAAGATTTGTTTTAATGTCTCTCCTCTCGTGGCTGACCGTAGACTGCAGACTAACTTTACTTTTGCGCGCACAATCGCCATTTCGGCACTTCAACAAAGCAACAGAGCTCAGCGCCATTGTCGCTTTGGTCGCTCAATGCCGCTACAATTCCTTTATCAAAACAATCCAAATTATCCCTAATCAATTTAATGGCCTAATTAACTATTGCTACAATATATATATATATATATATATATATATATATATATATATATATTGTAATAAATAAAGGGCAATTAATATTTAATAATTATAAACGGTTGAACTCAAATTATTACCGGCAAACATACACAAAGCTACAAGAAAGGACGATAATGGAACAGGTCAAGGCATTGTAGGACGGTTAGCGCGCGGGGCAGTTGGCAAGCAGAAACGATAGAACGTGGTCGTATTAAAATAGACGAGATTTTCTTTTAAAAAGTCAAGTTGTACAGCATTCACCCAGGTAGTGCTGCAGAAGGACTGCTGAGCCTTCCAGTTTACGCAAAATAATTTAAAATTCTACAAGGAGGAAATATCTGTATCATTGAAAAATGGCATAATTGGCGGAATAAGTCATCGACGAGGTACCGCCAATCTCGTGAATACAACAGTGAAGTGTAAATTCGGTGAAAGAATGGCCTGCTTTTTGAAAAAAAATTGAGAGTGTGTGTTGCTGAAATAATTCAATTGCCCAGGTACCAGAAACAACTGTAAGTTATACCTCATTTAAATTATTTTTGTAAACGTTAGATTAAAGATAAAATCGTCAGATTTCAATTTTTTGGTTGAATATTGTAAATACTAATTTGTAATTTTTCATAAAAGTTTAATCGTCGTAGAAATTTGATTGTTTGAAAAGGGAGTAATGCCATTCTTTATTTAAAGGCCCATAAAAAGACCCTGAGATAAAGAGTAAAATTTGTTGGTTGTATGAAATAAATGTTGAAAAAGGTCATCGAATAATTATTTGTAATTTGAATTATTTTGCATATAATAAATGAATGAGTTTGTTAATTAAATCAAATTTTATTATTAACATCCTTTCATGTAAAGTTAAAATAATGCAATCAACGCGGGCTAAATATTGTGTTTAATTGTTAAATTGTTCCGTCATAAATCTACATTTTGGTGACCTCAAGTGAGGCACTGTTAATTAATTGAAAATGTAATAAATTATTACATTTTTGACGTCACCAACGTGTGGCATATTTAAATTCAATTGTGATTATTACTATATATTGTATATATATATATATATATACACATTGTAATGGCAATTAATTAGGCCATTAATGCGCGCGCGTAAGGAATTCAGTCTGGAATCGGCAATGATATGAGACGGAGGCTAAAATCTGAGTACCAGAGATATAATACAGTATCAAACAATAAAGTCTGCAAATATAAATTGCAAATTGCGAGTTCCTGTATGGAAGCAAGCAAACAGTTGTACGGAGAGATTTTCATTACAATTTGCAAACGGGGAAGCAAAAGGTTGCTTCACGCTGATGGAACAATTTTCATTGAGGAATCCGGTGTCCGCTAGCTGACCAGATAGAGGAGGCTCATCCGAGGTTCCAGATAGCTGAGGACGAGAAATTCAAGCGTGTGTATTAAAATTGCAATGAAGTAGAGTCAGTGTAAAAAAATGGCTTTTTAGAGTGGTAGTGTTCAAGATACAAGAGAGAGATCTGGTAACAGACAGACGGTCCTTGAGTAACCAAAACTTTGATATAAATTTGTAAACGATAATTAAAAGGATAGAGTCAGATTTCGTTCAGTTTTCATTTCGTTCAGCTTTCCTTTCACCTATTTTCATATTGTTTTAGGTTAATTTGTTTATATTTTGAATTGTTAATTGTCAGTTTATATATTGATTTGTTCTAATTATCAAACCCAGTTATGGCCCTGATATAAGAGATTCGAAGAATTAATAAATGAAAATTAAAGTATTTGTTTTAAATGGATGAAATTTGGCGCGGAAATAGTTTTTGTACAATGTAAAATTTATCAACGATAATAAATTTCTTTTAAAGCTGTGTAAATGTTGTTAATTGATTCATTTAATTTAAAGCTAACCAGTTGTTTATTACATAAATGGCTTCACCAACGAGGGGCAAATTAATCGCCTGCTTGTTGTTTATTACAATATGTATATATATCACGACTACTGCCAAATTTCTCCTGCTTCAACTACAGTTTTGAGAGTGAAGATCTCTTTAGTGGGTTGGCGACTCCATTCTCAACATCTCCTCCGCCTTTCCTCAACTCTTATCACCTGAAAAATCTATCCAATCACCACCATTTCATTTTTACATGCCCAATTGTCACACATTAAATCAATTTAAAAATCTACACCTACAAATATTCAGGTAATCGATTTTATTGACAGATATTCCAGTTATACAATCAAATTATTCAATTTTCTCGGTCAGAATCTTTAAAACAGACAAGTTATATAGTCCCGAATTTTTGTAATTAAGATAATATTGCGCTTTTATTGTCTGGGGTTCTGTTGGCATGTTAATGTTTTTTACGACCGTACAGGTGTGATTTCAAATATTATAAAATTGTTTCAAATGACACGTCAACTATTTTCTTGTAGCATTATTAATAATTATATTTATTTTTCGAAATTATTAATATTTAAATATTACAAGCGGTTAGAACAACTCCATGCATTTACTTAACATTCAATTATTTATTTTAACACTTTTAAATTCCATTTATTAATAAAATTCAGCCAGGTTACTTTGACAATATAAATATAGTCGAAAAACATCTAAAAATGTATGTGCGAAGATTAAATAACTATTGGGAAAGATCTTTACTATTGGAAACTCTGTTAGAAAGTTTTACAAAAAACTGCGGTTGAATTGTAACTTAGTTTGCAGTCAACAAAGTGATCCATCTTAACGGCTTGAAGTGTAAAGGTCTCAGGTGACGCCTGATACGCCATTAGTCGTGTTTTCCCTCAGGATTCGGGACGCTCATTCATTATACACTGACTTTGTCGCAGAACGACAGATTTATTATCGATAACGGTTTGCTTTCAGGCACCAGCTGTACGGTACACGCGTAATACAACTGTTTGGATCATTCATTAATCAATGCAATATAATCGATGCTACGAAATTAGAAGCTATATGTACTAGAGCCAGCCCATACGTGATAATGCAATGAAAAACAGTCATTCATTCACCTTTAACATACATCGCCTTTCAAATGTATGTAGAAACGGTAATTATTGAAGTATTACACTTGAACTCAGTAGAAGTTTGGTTTCAATTTTATTTATTTCATTGTTCACTTCACATTAATTTAGCATTTATCTGTAGCGTTTCCAGGTGACACATATATAATATTCTTAACAAAAACCTTACTTCCATTCCGCCCATGATATTAGACATACATAATTATCAAAACCCTAGTTTTTTAATAGTCCTCACGATAGTATTCGAAATCATGGGGTTGGAACAGTCGCCTTATTCGTCACGAAATAGTTCATATTCATGTCTGCCGGCGTCTGAGTACAGTAGCAAATAATTATTATTCATTAATTGACAACGATAATATTAATCCGTATTTAAACCATGTTTAAACTTTCGTAATTGAGTCTAATTTTTGTTGTCATAAATGTCAATTTTTATGAAACGTTTAGTAAAATTAATACAGAAATTGGCCAATAGTCATAATATTTATTTATAAACATTAAAAGTTATATTTTAAACTAAAATTCAACGTAACTTTTCTTCCCTATGATTAGGTACCTCTTCAGACGATATATGATTAAGGAAAATATGCTATAAATTTGCTTTAACAATTTAAGTAAAAATATTTCATCCATTTACCATGGGCGGAAAAAAAATTCGGCTATGTAAGTTGATGAAAATATAATTTTTTTCTTTCAAATTATTTATGAAAATTTATAACATTTTTAAATTGTTTCTTTAATAATATAACGCCTGAAGAGGTCCCGAATCAAGGGGAAGAAACGTTAAATGTATTTTAGTTCATATACTAACTTTTAATCATTTAAATTTAATGCAAGTCATATATAGTTTAAATTTATAATTTTAAATTTAATACAGGTCAATGTTATCGTGAGTCTGAGTAACGCTATCTGTTTACACGTCCTCCGCACTGGGGAAGTAATCATAGCGTTCTAAGCGTTAGGGTTAGCTTCGGAATTATGTTTTCATATTACTTTCTTAAACACAAAACTTATAAATCAATATTCTATCGTGACGTTTTTGTATTTAATGCTGTTTGTTATTTCTTGGCTCTATCTATGAGAGTATTTTAAAGCTAACTTCTAGCCTACTCTCGACAGTAAATATTTTGTTAACCTACTAATAACACGCTAGGTTGAAAGGAAGCTAAATTGGGAAAACTGAATTTTAAGTTAAAATTTTCAAACGGTGGATGACAATTTATGTTAACTTATAAGTTATTTCCCGTTTCAGAGAACAGTCTGGTTCAACCAGTTTTCCGTAAAGTGAACGAAGTCCTCGCCAAAAATGTTTTCTGGCTGTTGGCAGCTAATGGTTGTTGGCAGTCTAACAACTTAAGTTTTTTTTATTAACAACGAATAAGGTTTACTACGTGACGGTTTGCCTTTTTGATTGTGGAGAACAAATAAAATCAGCGTGACAGACGGAAATGTAGATTACATCGGGTTCGGATTCTCTAATGCATGAAACGTAAATATAATCTACATATTAGGCAATTCTAAGCCACTAAGACAAAACTGTTATTTAATTTATAGACATTGCAACGATTGTATCATTAATATATTCCTGCTTTTAACCTATCATATTTTCATTTATATTTCAAATGATGAAATATGATGCGAAAGTTATAATGGCCAATTAAAACATTAAAATATTAAATTGGAAAACGTTAAGGGAATTATAAACTGGTAGGATCCAAATACATTATAAGTACAAGATGCAAATATTATTTAAAATTTTTATGAAATTTTGTGACTTCCAATAAATATTATGAACCCAACAACGAAACATTATATACTTTGTAACTAATATAGATGATTGAAATTAGTTGCATGTATGTTAATCATTTTTCTCATTTAATAACAAATTCTGTGAGACTGGGACCGTCAGAAGATTAAAAAAAATTCTAAAAACCTTCCAGAGAGAATATTTATGTAGATTCTCATTTCGTTCTGTAACAAAGAACCGTCGTGATTTTTTTTTCTCGTTGAAAACACGGCCAACGAAAATTTATTCAGGACCAATGAACATTGAACAAGAATTAACTCATGTCCCGCTTCGTTTATTTTTTGTTGCTGGAACCCGTCAGACCATTAAAAGCAGCCTATAAATCCTGTTTGATGCTTAAAAAAAAAGAAACTGTCTAGACTGTCAGAAACTCTTTATAGGCATTCTGCGATTTATTATTAATTCATGTATTAAAAGGTACTTTTTAAAATTTATTATATTTTTCTTCCGTATTGCCGAATTTAAACAAACACGAAAATGATGTTACTGTGATCTATAGTACGTTAAGAGAATGTACAAATTGTAAGCCTAGTTATCGAAGGGATGCAGAAAGGATCACACTCAAAATAATTCTAACACAGTCAGTCAGTCAGTCCGGATTAGCCATGATTAAAAATAGATTGAAAGGTAATGAATAACGTAACATTACCAATATTTAATTTTAGAAGTTATTTTTAGGGTTTATAAAAAACATTAGAGTTTTACATTATTCAAAAGGTAATATAGGATAGTAAAATTGTAGATATTTTCATAAATCTAGCTGTTACGGATTAGTAAAAGGATGAAATATGTATGTTGAATTATTTTTTCCATAACAAAATTAATTTCTATTATTCGTTGATTATTGGTATCATTTCTGTATCGCAAACCAGGACAATTTTAAATGGGTGTAACTACTTCAAGATACTTTTATTGTACTAACGAATTCTTAATTCTAACAGCATCATGAAGGTTCTTTTAATACCATATACTTCGAAGTAAATACACAGTAAAGATGATCAACAAAAGTAAATGTTTTCATAAACGTGACTACTACGACCCTGATTCATTTACGTTAAATTGTTGATTCCATTATATGTTAGCAAGCAGTGTTTGATTTTCTGTGATACATTTATATGAACAAGTAAGAAATTTAGTGAATTTTTCTATGTAACGACGCATACTTTTCCGGGAAAATATAAAACCATTCACTAAATCAGATCTTAAGTAAGCTGTCTTTGTTTCATAGCCGAAGTTGGTGTATTATTAGGATGATGCATAAATTTTTCAGAGTTTTTGTTCATCAAAACTTTGTTTTGCTATTATCTTATTTTTCCCCGACTGTCACTTTGTATTCGTTCCTCGCAGGGGTGAACTTGTAAATACCCTATGGATTTAGCTGATTTTAATGAAGCTTGTTCTCGTTTTGAATTGATGAAGATGCATTGTCAAGTCCAAGATAATGAATGTTTTTGACGTATTCTTCTTTTTGAGTTCAACTGAGAAGCAAAAGCAGCGGAGGCGGTTACAAACATTTTCCGTCCAGGGAGAGACAATGCCATTAGTGAAAGCGCAGCAAGAAAATGGTTTTGTCGTTCCGAAGAGGGCAGCATTGACGTGAGTGAGTGATTCACCACGTTGAAGAGCACTTTAATCCCTGTTGATCCACGTCAGTCAACCCGAGAATTACCAGACACGACATTTGCATTCCATAGGGACAATGCAAAATTACGACGTGTAGTTACCGCACTATATAAGTGAACGACACAAACATCAACCGGTGGTTAATTCCTCAACACCAATTAGCTCATGAAAAACATTGACCTTTACAAAGTACGTTTGTTACTTCTGACGAAAAATGAGCTATTTATATCCATGAGCCATCGTTAACGCCCCCTGGTACATAACAAATGAACAAATACACAATGACTTAAAAATACCAACTGTTATGGAAACTGCCAGTCAAAAGAGTGTTAGTCACCACGTAAAGCTCAAATCACATTCAAACCCATTATTACAACCACTACTAGAAAATGATAAAACAAGAAGACTGAAAAGAAAATGCCCAGCACATCTCTAGACGAGATTTAGAAGTTCTCTTCGCTGGAGGGGATCTCATCATGCCATAATGTATGATGTGTAAATAACATGATAAAGCTACCACATTAGCTTATAGATTAAAATGTATTTGATTGCTGATAAATGTAATATTAAAAAAAAATTATATCCATATAAAGATAGGAATGGATGAGTCTTAACAGGAAAGCAGCGTGTAAAAGTTGAGTATCCACAGCCAATGTTGTTATGCGTCTGGAGTGCAATACGAATTATTTACCTGGAATGTAACCTAGACTCATAACAAGTGTTGCTAAAAAACTGCGACACCTTGCGAACTCAATTGAAGAAAGGGATCCATAGTCCATTTAAAATTAGAACACCGATGGTGCGAGCGGAGTGAATCACAATGCTTGAAACATGGAGCGGACCAAGCAGCATTGACAAAGTAGTTATTCTACAGTTTAGTTCGCGCAATACTGCCCCCCCCCCCCTCTCCAAGCGGACTCGTCTACGGACTTTTAATTTTTAACGTTGTATAGTGCTCCAGCGACGTGATAAGGCACGGTCCCTCACCGCTAAAAGGACGAAAGCAGTTATGTGTGAGCTAGGTTACTAGCTGATTCCGCTCCCCTTTGTATCTTCGGACTACCAATTTTTCCATTCTGCCTCCAAAAATATTTGTGAGAAATTCTCCGATAATTACGCTGACTAATAAACTTGGTTTGACGAATTATTTAACTCCCATCAATTAAAATTTCTGCATATGTGCAGTTTGAGAAATAACCACATATTCTGGAGAGTATGTAAGCCGTAGAAGAAAATATAAATGTTTCATTTCTGTATTTTATTCTTTCTAAATAAACAATTTTCCACAGTGGACTCTGGAATCAGTTAAATAAATTGCAGTTTTTAAGAGGAAATGAATTGGAAACAATATATTACAGGAATTGAAAGCAAAAATTAAGGTTTATTAGGTCTAAAATTTCACTTTTGTACATCAACAGATTACAAATACATCGAACTAGGATAGGAAGCGGTGTGTATTTCCGATGTTTTATTCAAACTCAACCGTTTTCGTGCAATTCAAATCGACAACTACTCCTAGTAGTTTGAAAGGACATAATTAGAGTAGGAGTTAATAATAAAGAAGACAGCAATATACAGACGAAATATGTGATAATATAAATACCACACAACGTTTCTGGGACCCTTGTCCCTTTCTTCAGGTGCTAAGAAGAGCCTGGAGGGACACAACTGGACTCGTCAGTTATTATTAATTTTCAATCAGACGTAATTCTTTTCAGTTTTTCATTTATAGAGTAGGAGTTATTGATGGAACATCATATGCCTAAGAAAAAATTAGGAAATTGCTGTCGAAAAATTTTCATACAAAACTGCTGATGTGAGGGTGTTTTAAGAAACACAAACTTAGGAGTGCGTGGAGACACGCTCACCGGGATATCCGTTGACTGTAGTGTAGAGCGGATGATTCACGATGACCTTAGGTGCCGACGGACCAGCTGAAGTTGAAGACAAGAGCTCCAGACACCAGCGTGAACAGCGACACATCACCAATGTGTTCCAACGCAAGAAAACCTCCCTTTACCTTTCTTTAAGATCCAAAAGGTAGAATTTGTGTGACAAAATATCCCGTATATATTATCATTACATCAATTATATTAAATTATTCTTGAATGGAGTTCCATTTCAATTAATATTTAATTTGGTCAAACGTAACTATTAAATAATTAAGATGTTTCAAAAATACTCTCAGATAAATTTTTGAGTTTGGATGCAACATTTTTTTGAGATTGATGAGCTTCGTCAGGGATGTTTAACCATTATGTTAACTATTGTAATCCATCAACTGTAACGAGATATGCTATGTTAAAAGCAGTGAATTGAAGTGTTTACTACTGGTAAAGACTTGGAGTTAACCATCCTTTCCAATCTTTCATTAAAGTCACAATCAAGGACTATAACCTGTGTGGTCTTGGTTAAGCTGGGTATTTACCTCTTGACTACTTACGCTCTGCACATCAAGTATCGCGGCCACAATGGTCCACCCACGCTCCAACACAAACGGAATATGGTCTGGGGCGCAAGTTATGCTTAATATTCTCTATGTAATTCTGTTTTTTTATATGAATATGCCGCAAACACATATTTCTCAAAATGTATGTGTTGTATCAAGAAAATATACGAAACATAACCTTCCTGACTTTTATGAGATTTAAAATGAGTTGTGAACGTCGTTCATGTGATAAAGAGTCCGGATTATTACCCTAAATTTTATTGTTTCAACCAGTGTAACGTACTATTTTATGGAATTCGGTGAATTTTGGAATGGGGCTTGATGTGGTCATGATTTTGAAAATAGAAAACAGAAATTGAAACATTGGGAAAAAATGACTCTTATAACTCAAATTTTGCCCCCTCAAACACATCGAAAATGTTTTAATGTATCTCAGAAGCATAAGTATATGTAATCCAGATCTGAGCACAATAAATTGAAAATATACAACAGAAATTGAAAAATTGGTAAAAATGAATTTCAAAGCCAAAATTTGGGACTCAGTTATTTGTGTAAATGTTTACATTTATCTCAGGAGCATAAATATATGTACGCCAGATCATAGCAGAATCAAAAAAATCCAAACTGCTGTAGAGGCTTTCAAAATTTTAGACATTTTTAGATTTATCCATTTTCCAAGTAATACGAAAGTAGGATTATCTGTAATTCAGTGAAAGGGATTGAATACATATTTAATGTACGTAAGTAATACATTTCAAATATTTTGTCACCCGATAAAGCTCTGTAGCTCTTTTTAAAAGTGCTCTGGGTTTTCACATAATTAAAATGAAAAATTGACGTCTCATTATTTTTTTCTTTCAGAAAGAAAATCCTGCCTTTAAAATTCAGCTGTATAAAACGTTTTCTTTTAAATATAAAACAGTTTACATCAAAAATTAAAGTAGGATTATCACTTGTACATTTTTCTTAAGTCTGGTAGAAGCAACGTGTTAAACCGCTTACTATCTCTAAGCTGTCCTTTGTAAACAACCTCTCAGGACAAAGTTTTCCTCTTCAACTTCCGGTGAGGGGGCGGAGAGCGAAACGATCTTTAAACCGTCTCTGTACTGATGTCCTTTAATAGTAATATAATCTATTCAGAATGTAACAAGCGAAATTATTTATATATATGTTAGTTTCATGGTGCTCGTGATAGAAATAAATATATCTAATTTGAGTTCTCTGTTAAAATGTTTGTACTTTTAATTGGTTCAATATCAATTATAATGTAATGTAATAATATCGTTATTACATGAACTGTTTAGGATACTGTATCAATTTTTCTACGTATTACATATTTTCCTAAAGTATCAAATGTACTTCATGAGTCTCCTTGTTTTTAATAAATATGGACAAATAAAATACAAGATCTTAACAAGATTAGTTGTTAAACGTGAGTTTATAATATAATTGTAGGAAACTGTAAATTAACGAAGTTCTGTATCCACGTGAACAGTTTATGAAAAGAATATTTTCGTTACTATATAATATTTATTAACTATTATTGAAATATATTTCTGTGTACAGTGCGGAAAATACAGGAAAAAGCTTGGACTGGCATACAAGTATTTTTTCGTCCATGTTTATCAAAACCGCTAAAGTCCTGCATTTATCACTTTAAAATATGTTTTCTGAAATATATCAAAACTTGGAGAACATATACATTTGCTTGCATTTTATTTCTTAATATTCATTACGAATGACTTTTATTCCTCTTTAAGTGATCATTTCAGTCTATCTTTTTCTTATGGCATCAAGCCAAATTCACTTCGCATCCCTCAAAGATTTAAGGTGACGGTACTGTCAAATTATCGTCCAGTCGCGTTCTGGCCTCAATACTCCTTTATTATATCTTGAAATCTAATAAACAGCGTAATAATCCTTACGTAAAATAGTACGTATTTGGTTCCTTTATAGTATTGTTTTTTGCATTTTATGATCCCACATCGTCATCCATTATTAGTATTTGAAAAAATTGAACATCAGTTTTCAAACATGTTGGATAATTTATTTTTAATAGAATAATACAATCATTTATATGTTTTTGATGAATAAATTTTTCGGAATATTAATTCATGTTTTAAAAATTGCAACATCCCCGAATTGAATAAAATTAATTGATGAAATCAACGATCTGTGTTGATATGAAGAAAAAATTGATATAAAAATGAAAAAAAATATATTATGATTGAATTTTATTTGTGAAACCACAACGCGTTGCAATAAGTGCTGCTATACAACGTGGCATAGAATGAAACAGAATTTGAATTTGGGTTTGAGGAAGAACATTCCATACTGCTGGCATGCGAATCCAAATTGCACCTGCAGTAGCTGTGGGATCACGAGCTAGACGCCGACCAACGAAATCCCACACATGTTCAATCGGCGACATATCTGTCGAATAGGCAGATGAAGGATTAAGCTGCTTCTGTTGTGCTCATAATAAGTCATGAACATTCCCAGTAATATGTGGGCGGGCATTGTCCTGTTGAGATACAGCCCCAGGAATGTCTTCAAGGGAGGCGACGACGTGAGCCCCCAGCTCTTCACTGATTTACCGGTTGCTGTTAAGATTACCCAAAATTCGTAGCAGCAGAGATTATGCATCATTCGCAATCGCACCCCAGACCAAACGCTGGGGATTCGTCCACAATCATTCCGGATAACGAACTCCAGAAAGTGGTGCTCACCGGAATAGAGTTAAAAACGAATGGCGCCATCACAGTACCCAAAAGGAAAGCGATATTATCAGAAAATATCACTTGTTGGCAATCTGCACACTAGTCTATGTCTGTGAGCCCTTTTTTCCCCATAGGCGCAGAAGGTTTTGCGTCAGAGGAATTTCGTATAAAGGAACTCTTTGGAACATTTCATACGACGATTCCGTGTCTGTGAGTCTTGTCTGCTTTACACGTCGGCGGTACGAAAAAGTAATGACACAGTCGCCTCCTCTCCCTAACTCCACCCTACTCCGTCCTCCAAACTCTCACGCACTTGTCCTTTCTCATTTCGTCAGCTTACCAGTCAACATTTTACTTTTATTTTTAAATTAAAGAAACAAATGGACGATTTGGAAACATTAGCTGTGTGTTATTTGCGTAGGAATTCCGGGAAAAGAAAAGAGAAACAGTGGGTACATCCCGTAAACCAAGTACATGAACAAAGAGGTGCATTCACTTTATTGCTCACTAGAACTAATGGATGATCTTATGACAGGGGTAAACAATACGCGCGTCTCTCATTGTCGCCAAGTGTTATAATAAACTTCTTGATAAAGACAAAACGTATTATATTTTCATTCAAATGAGCTGCTTATATAACGCGTTAAAAATATATCCAAACATCATCGCGTTCGAATGACGAATATACATATACACTGACATTATCGGAAATATTTATAGAAATTCTGGATAAAGACGTTTAATAAAATTAATAATAAATTAAGAAACCATTATTAGTCCTCAAATAAAATAATATCAAACGGGAGCTTTCGGCTATTTCCTAAGTCATATTCATTTGTTATTTTTTTAGAAAAGTCATGGAAATATTTATAAATTTTTATACATATTTATAAAATTATTTTATTAATAAAAAGTAAAGGAAACACTGGAACAAGAGCACTAGAATACGCAATGAAAGCGTGGAGCGGGAGCGAGACTGATACACAGACTCGCCGTCTGAACGGTCCCACTGCCGTCAATAGTCCGTGAGCTACCTCCAGGCTTTAAAGTCTCGAGTAGGTCGCAGGTTCAGAGCGACTCATTTCGTGTATCGGAGACGTGTCGACGACGTGAATCGCCGTGTGAACGGAGCGTCTGGCGCCCACGGCCCGATTGACTGCTTCAGACGTGACTGACAGACTCGGAATCGACGTGTGAAAGGGGCCTTACACGCAGTCTACGGTGCAAAACACGTCGACGAATTGTTGAAGCACACAATGATATACCTGTAGCAGTGCACCAGCGTTCTGCCAACTGTCGAGATGAAATTGAATGGTCCGTCATCGCCACATCACTGTGCTTGTGTTACGCTCCATACAAGCTGTTATTGCACGAAAAGAAATCCCTCCTTCACGAAGTGCGATGATTCTTCCACGTTCAAACTCCGTAACTTGCTGAAATGTCACCCTCTTTCGACGCTGAGGAATGCTCTTCCTCAGGCACTCATTAAAATTCTTTTTGATTCCATTCCACGTCGTACAGCAGCACTTATTGCAGCGCGAGGTGGCTTCACAAAATACTGAATTTCGTCATGTAATATTTCTTTTTTGATTTGTAATTTTAATCATTTATTTGTATCAGCACAGGCCGTTTGTACACGAAATTTCATTGATTTCGGAGGAGTCCCTCATGGTGCTGCAATTTTTACAAACGTATTTAGATACACTTTTCTGTCGACTCGTATATCAACTATAGCGTTTTTATCTTGGGAATTACTACTACGGTTGTTTTCTATGTCTTCCGTCGGTAATGATGATAACCTAATGTAGTGTTCAATCGTGCAGGCGTGAACAGCGGAAGTTCCGTAATGGGTTTGGACACACTCCGTGCCGGTATTCGACGCGATCTCTGTGATGCGAGGAAATGTTGCTGATCACTATACTGAAGCAGGTCGGCTATCTACGTTCGGTAACATTATAATTTTTTTTTGTGTTCCTCAATAATCGAGGCCTAAATTTTAAATCAAATGTATCCGTTTTCTAGATAGAAACATAAACTCAATTGAATTTCTAGATGGATAAAGCAAGACCAATTTTATTTTACAGAACCGCATGCGAAATGTTTTAGTTTAAAATTATAGATTTTTGGAGTTGACCATAAAAATTTGGACATATTTGATTAAATACAGTGCAATCTGAAAATCCCGCTGATTTTAAATTTCTATCTGGAACACACATAGATTGAGTTAATAATTTATGTCTTGATTATTAAGGAACAAAAAAGGTGAAAAATGATGGATTCCACTTATGAAATCTTTATAGTCTTACTTAATTAAGTATATTCTGGAATATGCTGAAAGCTACTTCAATCATAAATTTAAATGAATGTTCTTAAGGCAGTTAAATGTTTGTCCTGACTGATTTAAAACCTGGCGTTGCCAATAAATTAAAATAAAATATTTTATAATTTCTGTTGGGCGAGAGAATTGAAATTGTTTTGATGGCGCGTCGGCGGTTTAATCCCGTCAGGAAAGTTTATTAAATTTGTTAAACAAGCCTCGTTTTCGACCATACGCTCCAAGTAAACTTGTCACAATTAATCGATAGTCGTTGTAATGATATGTCTATTTATCCCACAACGAGACGGTTTGGTAGTGTACATGTTCAAATTAGGCACGACCGTTCCAAGTTGGCTACAATATTTAGACTTGCTATTTCGTCTACTTCCCTTCTCTTTAAATATTTAACGTTTAATATACTTTTCCAAGTAACTCTTACCTCATAAACTTCTCTCTGACTTCGTAATATAGTTACTACTCTTGCTTGATCGTCCGCTTTTCCGTCTGAGCTTAAAGTTCAAACGGCAGTAATTTACTTCTATGTTTCAAGAAATTTAAAATACCCAAATTATTTCTGTTAACATTTGTCAAGACAAATCATTTATTCATAAGCATTTTATCACCTGCAAAAGAAACTGCGTTTCTTTAAGAAAACTAAGAATTCCCGATAAGAAGATACATTCAAACTACTCAAGATTTTAATTAATTTCATAAGATTTTAAAACGTTGGGTTTTAGGAAGCATTGAAGCATAACATAGTTTAAATATTTATTTGGCATGTAATTAATAACCAAGTTCGTATACACAATTGCTCCTTATTGTTATACAACATTCGTAGCCAAGAACTGTAGTCAACATTTCCTGTGTTCGCGCGAAACATTTGTTGAACTAGTTTCCTCCAATTTTTTTTTTTTCAATAAAATGACAAATGGCCGAATAAACTGGATGATGCGACAAAGTATAAATTTCAATGATTTAAATTATTTAATCATTAATTAGACAAACACGAGCCAGTTTTCAATATCAAAATAACGTAATTAAATATTCCTTACATATGAGAAAAACTTCGTAAAATTAGTGGTAAAGTAATATGGATGAGCTATTTTTCTGAGGAATAATTTCGTGTGCCAAGTGTCTTCCGAGATTCAATGTCTCGACTCTCGATCCTTTTGGCATGAACCTAAAAATTGTATTTTCGTGGCAATTATTACTAGTCAGTTTGGTGACGAAGAGCTGCCCCTTAAAAGCAAACGGAGTATTAAACTTCAAAAATAAACTATATAAATAACACTTTTTGGACGGTTTTTATTAATAATATACATTAAATAAATTAACGACCTATTTTTACTAACAATTTAAAATATTTTATCAAAACAACGAAGTTTCCGCTCATTTTGTCTTTCAACGGTTGTTATGTTTCTAAGGTAAGAATTTTTTTGTAATTAATGGTGAAAATAACAAACAATATATCTAATCACAAATTTAAAATATTTATTTCTTCGTAGTCCTTTATATAAAAAATTAAAACAATCTAATATTTAAAATCGGTTTATACATTTTCAATATTAACTATTATATTATTTTACATTTTAGTAAAGAAGAATAAGAATACATGTTGTAAATTTGTCATTTGAAATATTGTTTGTCTTTGTCATCATGTATGACAAAAAACGTCGTTGTTTTGAATAAAATATTTTAAAATGTCTGTAGAAATTTATTTAATTTCAAACATGTAAATGTTTCACAACAGTAACATCATTTCTTACTAACCAACATTCTAGAATCACTTCAATACCTTAATTTTAGTATTATTTTTCTACCTGTGTATAACGTATCAATGTAAATTCTGATGTAACAAAAACGTTCGTGTTACTCGTAATATGTCGTTAGATTGGGTTTTGAAAAATACTTCTTTACACGTTGAATCAACATAATACCTTCTGAACTGGTTTTTTTTTGTATATTTACAAACAAATTTCTCTGATAACTCTTCCAAATACTTTAATTAAATTTTGAATTTTAAATTTTTTAAAATAGGGTAGGATACATTTAACTAATATTCATAATTAATCTCATTTGTAATTCTCTTTATATATATATCGACTGTAGTAGTTGAATGTATTCGTATAAATTTCAAAGTAATTATAGACACTAATCTAGTTTTGACGACAGTTTAACCATTCAACCAATCAATAGCTCATTTTAATATGTCTTCTCATGCAAACGAAAGTTGCAAGAGGAACTATATTTTAGGTAGTCGGACTAAATAAAATCCATGAATAGATTAAGTAAATTTGTCAAACTCAGTTAGGCAACGCCGTTGAACTTTCTTACCTTATGGTTATGAAAGCAGAGAAGACTTTAAAGCTTATAATTACGGGCCTTAAGACGTGGCCGTTAAAAGACACTTAATACTACTGGGCTCCGGTCACAAGGGCATATTCCAAGTTCTGGCGAGTACCATAAAACGCTGGTTCCTGGAGCAAGGAACTGCACAGTCGAGAAGCTGCCATTAACCCCAAAACTTTATAGCCCAAAACTGAGTCAGCCCGTATCCGAATTTACGTCGTACGTGTGAAAATTATTGAGGGAGTGAGCCCGGTACTAAAGGCAAAAGAAATACGCTCTTCAAAGGCATTCGGTCATGGACATTGTATCGCGTGCTACTTCTCGAACATATCTTTATCTGTTAACAATGGAGAAAACTAAGATCAGAGCATCATGAATGTACAATGGCTCGTAATATGAAGTTATAACTCTGGTCATAAATGAACTTATAAGATGTTACGGTATAGAAATGAATACAATTAATGACTTAGGAAAAAGTCGTTTATCAGTATTTGATAGTTTCCTTCCATACAGTACAAAACAATTGTATACATACGTTAATAACACAAAACGACTGTATTCTTAGTGTCACTGATATGAATTATAATATCATATACTGTCTCGTCAATCTTTAGTTCGTTATATTATTTAAAAAAACAAGAGATTTAGAAATTTTTATGTCATTTTCACTGTTGACCATAAATTGTATTATTAAAATCTGTCGATTATCACGGCTCGATTAAATTAGTTCTAGAAGAATGTTTGAATAAATTTCTCTATACCAAGACTTTCTTGTCGAGTGTTTAGAGTGTCAACTCTATTATTGTAAATATAAATAGGTTAGAAACATTTTAATTTATGATAATCAATCATTTTATGTAATATTTTCACGTTATCAAAAAAATCGTATGCTTACATGATTTATGATGGGACGAAAGGCCTGTTTCAGTTTTGGAATTCTCACCCAAATTGATCGTATAAATAATGATTTTCACCTTGAAACTAGTCCCCGTGTGTGCAATATACAATGTTTTACAATCGTTGCAATCGATTTTATGTATTACATATTTTTGTTCAATTAACAAGTATTGTATCAATAAGGTTTTCGTTTTATTATTTTTTGAACTTGAATTTTATTACATCTATATCATTATCTCTTAGAAGATAATACTTTACGGAATAGTAATTATGAATTTATTGATATGAAAATAATTTATTGGTTAACATTTTAAGTGTTATTGTGTTATTAGTACTATTCTTATTGTCTTCATCAATTACTTTAAAATACTGTTTGATGCCACCCTTTAGTTGTTTGAGGGAATTAGTTATACTGTTATTTGGCACGTTAGTGTCTTTATCTTTATACTGCTGGATTTTCCAAACCATAATTTCTATAATGTTCAGATATTATAATTTTTTGTTTTTTACTATGTAATATATTTTGTCTATTAATTTTTTAGATCTATGTATTAAGTTTATAGCTACGTTTATTTTTTGGTGCATTGGGTGATTTGAATATAAAATTAATGTGATATTGGATGTGTTTACCTTTTTCTACCATTTTGTCCGAAGAATTGTTTCTAATTATAGTCATATTAGTTAACTTATTCGATAGTATTGTGTATTCGATTTCTTAGCATTGTAGACAATGAGCCACATTGAATCAGACGTTTTTTAAATGCCAAATAGACAACATCTGCAATAGTACACAATACGTTTTTGAACCTATAACAATAATGCCTAATTAGTAACCATGTGGCCACATAGAAGAAATTATATTACGAAGGTGTTAATTAGGTTTTATTATGCATCATATATATGTTTGTAATAATGCTTTTTATATACGCCAACAGTGATAATGGCGTAAGAATGCCGAAATCTCCTCGATGTTTTAAATAATATAACGAATTTAAGGCTCATAGGACTGTTATAGTGTATTATATAATTCCTACCAGAAACAAAAATACTTTATCCATACAAACTGAAAAGGCGCTATGTGCTTTCATGGTCGTAGGAAACCCCATTTATTGTAAATTAAATTTAATCAAATAATCTGTCTCAGTTTTTTGTATCCAATTAGCATAATAATACACCAGATTATATATGCATTTGTATATTCAATACAACTGACTTTATTAACGAATCCTGTATATTAACCAATTTTCACTCTCAATATGTCATTGACTCCATATAAACATCTCCAATATTAATTACCATTAACATTTCAACGAATTCATAAGTTTAATATGTATGTTAAAGTATTTAAGAATACAGAAAAATTTTCTTACACGGACTATCCTTTTAATTTTATTTTAATCTTGAATAAGTTTTTCCGAATCGTGTTAATATGAAAGATTTGTAATTGTAATATACATTAAAACATTTTAACAATAATCTAAACAGAAGTAACAGACTTGCCTTTCTTGAAACTTATTAAGACTACGAGCTCTTAAATCATTATTTACATCACAAATACACAGAAAATTATAAATCAGAATTTGGCTCCAAACTTAGAGTTTTCATGATTTTTCTCATTAAATATTTCTGCTTATGTATTGCGATTAAATATATAATGTACTTCTGTTCTAAATTATGTGAAAATATGTTTTTACTAAATGAAAGTCCACAAAGTTTACTTGTATCTTATTTGTCTTATTTAAAATGAATAATTCTCAGCTAATCTTCGACACAATTCTAATTTCCTTTTATTTATGCATTTCGTTCTAAATGAAGACTAAGAGCAGTTACTGTTTTTGGAAATAACTAATTTCTGCCATTTCAATGAGTATTTAATGAACATTAATTAATAAAATTTGTTGTTTCGAGAATAACGTGCTCAGTGAACACTTAGGCCATATTAATTTGGCGCATTGACTTTTTGATTCTGTACTAAAATTTTCAATCCATTTAGTCTGGTGTCGGCTTCTTCACTTTAGACCCTAAAGTGATACAGTGAAAGAAAAATCGAAATATCCAGCTAAGGTCGAATATGACACTGAAAACATTTATTTGTTTCTGTTTTTGAGTCATTTGATATTGTCTACTGATAAATAATCCCTCTGTCTGACTAAATAATTTTATAAAATCACAAGTTAACAACATATAATCATCACACACGCATTAAATTGAGATAACAATTTGTCAAAAAAATACTTGATACAATAGTCTAAATTCGGCACGTAATACTTATCTTTATTTATGCTACTTTCGTGTTTAATATATAACTATAATTACCTGATAGGAATCTAAAATCCATATATTCATATTAACATTGTTCCTTTATTGAAAATGACTTTTTATTGTATAGAAATTGATATAGGCGGATGAATGTACATTATGTGTGTATAATGTATCACTTAGGTATGTGCCATTTAGGTATTTCACGTAGAATTACGAAAACATTGGCATAGTTGAGTCTCATTCGTATGCTTGTGGTATCTCAACTGTTGGCCTGAGACAAACATTTTCCTACCCCACCTGAGAGCGAGGGATATTCTGCAACAACCTAACAATTTCGCGTCGTTCAAGGCCCGTGCTTCGAATAATAGTAGAGACAAGACGTAGAAACGGCGAATAAGACGTTAATGGAAGTCTGCAGTAAAAAGTCAACTCCAGGTGAAAGCTTTCCTTCAGAATAAAATTATTGTGTTCAGTACGAAATAGCAGAAATCTTACTAATATAATCTTGGATACAGAAAGTAATTTAATTTTCATTCACACAACTTTTTTAATTTTTCACGAGTATAGGCGTTGTTATTAACGTATTGCTTTTGGACAGCAATGACTGAAGAAAAATATATAGAAACTGTGCATTGCTATCGTTTAATTGTTTTTGCCCCTAAACATTAGTATTCCGGGTACACATTTAAATCTTCATGTTCATATACAAACTATTTTCGATAACAGTTTGGCATTACTATATAATTCTGACATTACTATAGTTTATGCACTATATTTTTACTTTATTAAACTAATAAACGTTTATCATTACAATTCTGTAATTTTTATCTTATTTTATTACTTTAATTTATTTACAGTCCCATCTACAGTTGTCATTAGCGACTTTGTACTTAGTTGCATTTTATCTTTGTCTGGGAACTAATTAGATGGGAGTTTCTCAGAATGGAAACTGACGGACACAACATGCATGCTCTCGCCGGGGTTCGAACCCTCTGTGATGCGAGGCAGTAACGCTGACCCCTATACCACAGGAGTTCGGCCATTTTTCTTTTTCACATAATTTTTTTTACTAACCTTTAAATTTTTGTAATAGACTCTTCCCGAGTTCAACAGTAAATTATGGGTATACCGTAATGAAGTCCTCTATTATGCTTCGACCTTTTTCTGGACAGTAATTTTTCACACAAATAAGATTTTTTTTTCTTTCAATTTAAATTCTCACACAAATAGTAAAACATTATTTTTCGCATTTTCTTAAAACTTAAATTTAAAGCACTGTACCAATTCTCTTCTAATATTTTCTGCTTTCAGACTATGTTTAATTATTCATTAAACTCTTACTACTATTAATCAAATACTAATGGAATTCGATTCTTCTTAAAAAAAAGTTGTCAATAGAAATATTATTAACTATAATTATAGAATGAATTATAAGTATTTATATTTTAACGGTTAAAATATTATGGAAGAGATTTAACGTTTCTTCTTTTCTCAAGGTTGTGGTTTGTTTTTATTTATGGGTTGCCACGCATCCCAATTAATCGGGATTGTCACCGGTTTTAAGCCTCTTGTCCCAGTGTCCCGAACAAATTGGAATGTAAAAATAACTGTAATAAAATGAGTAGTTATATTTTCGCATATAAAGGTGGAATTTCCCCAGCAATATTATGATTTATATCACACGTGGGACTACATTTTCTCCACACCTGTGCTTAATGGTAACGTGGAGAGAAAATTCTCGTTGATGCAGATTCAATGGGCAGGTGCAACAAATAGACTTTCTATCAATGTAAATGAAAGTATAATTCAGTCCATTGAAAAATACGATTTCAATTTTTGCCAAATGCAAAAATGTACTTAAAAATAATTTTAACTTAAACAAATTTATGTTGTAATATATCTTTTGTAGCTTACGAATTAATTTACTATACAGTTTGGTTCATTTAAAGTTTATTTAAATATTTAAAGCACAAATTCAATAATCTATGTTCTTCTTGTTGTAAAAATAAAACAGAATGTTTATTTGTATATATATATATATATATATATATATATATATATATACAAATAAACATTCTGTTTTATGTGTGTGTGTGTGTTCCGTTCCTTACATTTGCTCTGTCGGGGTGAGACACGTCTACTATCCCCAGGAACGTTGTGGACGGGGAGGAAATAGTCAAATATGGTAAAATGGCCGATATTTAAGTCGGATAAATATTTTTAGAGATCAAAGACATTGATATTGTTTCTACCGATGTTATCCGTATATAATTTCAACCCCTAACAGCGTGGGAAAGGACCACCCTTAAGGGTGTGAGTGGAACGGTATTACGTTAAAATAACGCAAAAAGAACCGTGATTCGAGTAAAATCGTGGTTATGGATATCGCTGAGTTTAATTATGATGACCCGGACAACGCGAGGGTGGGAACATGTAAAAACTTTCAAACATGTCAACCGGCCGATATATGCGTTGTATACATTTTTATCGGTGTCAATGATATTCATAATATTTCTCTAGATGTTCTTTAAGTATAATTACAACCCCAATCCGTTTTGGAGGAGAGCACCCTTAAGGGGGAGGGTGGAGTTGTATTACAGAAAAGTAACGCAAAAAGCAACCTAGATTGGGCTCGAATCCGGCGTTATGGATGTCACTGAGTTTAGTGATGACATTGAACTTGTTAAAGGATCAATATTTGCTCTGTCCCCATGTTTATGATGAGTTTAACATTTTTCCATTGCAATGTTTAAAATTGTTTTTATTCCTATACCTATATTGTAGTTAATTTTTACTGTTCTTATTCCAATTAATCCATTGCTAATGTAAACTCTTGAAGATAGTTAATTTATAAAAATATATTTTTGTTCGTAATAGATCCCTATACATTAAAATACAGGAAATACCGAAGTCTGATTTGCGTATTGCTCTTCGTGGGAGTGTGCCGAGCAAGCCATTACTCGAGGATCCTTGCATTTCATTATCAGTCTCCATTAGACACACACGAAGTAGTTTATAGATGTATATTCAGAGCCTCGCTTCGCAAAACAACTCTCTCAACTCGTGGTTGGCAAATGTGGCAAGCAAAATGTTGCCAAGTCTGCTAAATTTAACTGAACAGCTAAGATAAGACTATTTATTGAAGTTGGGGTAAACAAAATTGCCCCATTTGTGCGAAATCAAACCTCTATAATGTTTTAATAATAAAGTATTTAAATGTTTTTCACTACATATTATACGATTAACTGAACAGAATAACGCACAATAGTTTGAAGTATTATTAGTAACATTTGTAATTCGTAATTAATATATTAACAGTCTTAAAAAGCAATTTTGGTCAGGATTCTAACTCTTATTGCAAGTAAAGATTGTTATGTAGTATTTGTGATACTTCATAATGTCATGTAATCTACACAAAACAGAATTTAATGTCGATATCTACTTCAACAAATACATACTCATAATCTCATTCCATTTGATAACGTTCTAGATGAGTATCATTCCTCAGAGGGATTTTGTTGTTTTTGTTTCTTTCTTAAAAACTTGCAACATCCAAACGCTTTTAGTCCCTTTTGACGTAGTAAATAATTTAGAATTTCATTTACTAACGTAAAGTAGAAAATCTATTTATAATCAAACAAAAAAGTAAAATGAAAAATGTATATTGATGTATAGTCTCGTATTTCGACCACAACGTGCGATGTTCGAACATGCTTTCCTAACTCCTCAAGCAAACAACAGCTCTAATCAAACCACAACAAACATGGCGCCTTGCACTCGGAGCAAATAGGACACAGTTAATCTGTAGCCGTAGCACTCACACAACAGAATGGACCCGACTGGCCGGAACTACCTTTCTTTCCAACACGGGAAAGTTCCAAGTTTACTAACAGTTTCGACCCGAACTTGCACTTCGGATTCTTATCGGACGAACTCTTACGTAGTGGTTTCTAAATGTACTCAATGTGTGGAGTAATCTGGGTCATAACAACTATCCCATTTCACATGACGTTCTTTATTTGGAGTAAGAAACATTTTTCATTTTTTTAAATTGAAATATTTTCCTGATATCTCTATAGAAGCTTTTAAACTAAGCAATAACATCTTAATAAATATATGTGTTTCTCTAATCAATTCGTGTGTTGAAATTTAATACCCAAAGAAAAGTATGGGTAAAAATTAATTTTAACAGACCTGTACGAGAAAAAGAAGAAAACACATTTACTTATATATATATATATATATATATATACTTATATATATATATATACTTATATATATATATATATAAATATATATATATATATATATATATATTGTGATGAAGTGAATTAGATTTAATTATTGGTTTCGAGTATTTTTTATATTGTTAAATTTACTAGAAAACACTTGTAATTATAAACTGTTAGATACGTATTAACTCCTTCAGAATATTTTAACTGAATATTTAACCTCCGATTAATTATGGTTATAATTGAAAACTTTTAATTTTGCATTTGTTATATTTTTACTGTTAAATTCAGCGTTTGATTATTATGATTCATTATAGAAGTTCACAGTTGCGGCGCAATTCAACAAGAATGTATAAAAATGCGCGGAATATTCTATAATATAAAACGCGAAATAATAAACGGAAGGAACAATCAAGGGAATTAGAGCTTTAATTCTAATTGTCATGTATGAAGTGAAGCTGCAGAATAACGCTATCCCTCCTGACTTGCTGATCAGCTGCGGAGATCCTGCCTGCTTCCCGTACGTCGGTTCGAGAACAGAGAACAGTAAAAGTAAGAGTGTGCCAATTTATTTTATACATTGAGTGTGAGGTCAAATCACGAGGTTTTTATTGAGGTAGAGTTCAGCCTGAAATTTCTGGATATATTTACAGCACCCCCACTTAACACCCTGATGAAAATTTTTTTATGTCTACGAACTTTTCACTGAGCTATATATCCTTCTACAATTTGGTTTGTAATTAAATTCTCAATTTTGTACAATTACAATATTTACGTTTTTTAATTTTCTGATAATAAATGTGTTGTTTAGAACTTATGAATTTTAAGAACCCAGGGCAATTAAATTTAAATAATAAATGCAATAAATAAAATCATAGTAAATTTTATAATTTATATTGAGAGGATTTATATTTACCATTATTTTATTATGGCCTTCTGACATTTTTACCATATAACTTTAACTGAAGTCCAAGCTCTTTATTTTATATATAAGACTTTAAATATTATTGATAAACAAACGCCAACCTACTGTTGCTAATTAAATCGTATGGCAGTTTGATTGAGTAAAACACAAGAATAATTAGATAGTCGATGATCGCCAGACCTAAGAACTTTGATTTCCCTTTGGGATCATTGAGTAACTACAACGGGAAATTCAACCGTTAGTACCACATATATACTAGCGCCTGCCTGAAACATAAAATTACAATGTATTTTCCCTTTATCCAGAAATTTTAGCCGTAGTAGACATCAACTAGATTCGTATGATTTAATAACGAGTTAAAGATTTTCCTATCACAATTAAATATGGCACATTAATCACATACACATAGACAAACACTATATATAATGTAGTGAATAACAACCTTAAGTGGCCGCCCTTGTGTCCGCGGGCCTGAGGAGGAATACATTAAACGTGCACTGTGCTTGCCCGAGAGGCCAAGAGAAATCGCGGGTACAGGTCCCTTTTTTTGCATCGTTTGTGGGGGGGGGGGCGGAGTACGAATAAATACTCCGAACCCGGGTGAAAGAGAGACAGACGCAAGGACAGACGCAGGGAGACAGACAGAGTGAAGGCTGAAAGTGGAGTGAGAGGGTGGAGAATTTGGCGAGCGGGAAGAAACAAAGGTTTTGAAGGACGTACATCGCGGGGAGGCCGAAGAAGATGGGCTGCTTACGACGAGACCAGTGACCCACTGTAAGTCGGCTGACGCCACAAGTAAAGTAAGCATCACAATTTTTGTAAAGTGCTTTCAAAAGTAGAATTTTTTACACAGTGCGGAAATAGACTCTGTTCTTGAATAGCTACCGAACCACCCACTTTACCCTGTTGAGGAGGACTTTATAACCAAGCCGGAGCTAATGTTAATTTTTTTTGCAGACCCAATAATAAATTTATAATTAATGTATTTTTGTATCTTCATGAAATAAAGTTTATTTTTAATATTTAGTAATAAAGACATAATCATTACAATATATATATATATATATAATGCATGTGCCTGTGTGAGAGAGAGAGGTAGCAGCCACTTGAGTGTGTATAATATTTGTGAATGTTATTTCTGTAATCTTTTTTGTAATTAATGTCTTTATTTCCTTTTTAAATAACATGTTAGTCATCATTCAAAAAATAAAATTTTCTATTTTAAATTTTTGTTTTTTGAAAATTTGTTTATAGTTACGCTATATACAATTGACGGTTATAAACGACCCTTTCTAACAAAAAAAGTAATAAAGTCAAAATTTAATATATATTTAATAAATATTATATTTTAATTTAAGACCTAACAGATGGCCAGAAATTTTCGCAGTGAAACTGATATTTTATATAAATCAATTATTTTGTTGTAAAACGATTAAAATCATACCACAATTACTACGATCAATTATAATAAATTATTTAGAATGCTTTACATGATTGTACGCGGATATGTTTTGGTCTCTCAAATAATAATTGCGAAATATATAAAAACTATTCTACAGGTTGTTGTGTAGTAGTAACCACTATATAACATAAATGTAATCAATATATACTCTGTAACTTACAAAAAATGAATCACGTCAGAGTATCAGTGTACAACGTAATACTTTATAGCACTTAAAACTACAAGCAATCGATTCCGCGAATCACAGTTCAGGGGGAAATCTCTATATTTGTTTAAAGTAGAATACGTCGTACTGCGGTAAATTTCAGAATTTGGGTTACATGCAAATTACGTAAAATGTAAAACAGTTGTATTCGTAATAGCGATGAATTGCTCACTTCTCTGTCATCGATTAGATCGAAGTGGAGCCAAATGTCTGCCGGGTTGCAAATCTGAAAAAAAATTATCACTTTGTGTTCAGAATACTGCATTACTGAAAGGGTCATTCACATAGAAATTTAATTTAAACAGGACCCAGAAATACGTTTCTGCATCTCCAAAGTGAGTAAAATACATATAATGCGTGTGCCTGTGTGAGGGAGAGAGGTAGCAGCCACTTGAGTGTGTATAATATTTGTGAATAATATTTCTGTAATATTTTTTGTAATTAATGTCTTTATTTTCTTTTTGAGTCATCATTCAAAATATGAAATTTTTATCTAAAGTCTTATCACATTAAAGAATGATTAACAAATGAAAATAAGAAATCATTTAACAAGTTTCTGGCTAACCGCATCATTTACCTGTATGACGTAAACTATGAAAATAATTTTAGATCGTTAATTTAAAATAACTTTAGAACAAAAATTATGTAAATATTATATTTTTACTTTAGAAAGCGTCCCCGTAATATGACTGATGTAATGAATAAAAATTATGAGAGTTTTAGGATATTTTGAGAAAAAACTCTGAATATTTTTAATAAACCGAAGTCTTTTCTAAAGTGTTGTTCTGAGAATTTCTAAGCGTTTAAAATATTCTACTTCTTTAAATATTAGAATTATTTTTTTATTTTTTTATCTAATTTACATTCATAAATAATTGCTTAAAATATTTAATAAAATTTCATATAATATTTAATAAAATTTCATAAAATATTTATTTCACCCTGGTTTATAAGTAAAAAAATTAAACACTAGTAGTTAATTTTTCAGGGGTTAAGGCTGACGAAAAACCGACACTCTGATCACGTGTCACTCCTAAATCCAGAATGTGTCATGTAAGGTCTGACAGTCGTCACGGTAGGCCAAAGTCCTTAATGGGCTGTCGAGCCAGGATAATACAATAGTAAATTTTTCAACAACTGCTGTTAAAAATTATTTACTTTAAGCCATAAACATCTTCTGGATCAATTTTAAAAAATTTAAATAAGCTACTTCTTAGCTAATCGATACTTTAAATGTCTTAATCGTATCTGTTAACAAAGCCGTTCTGGGAAAACTATTTTAGGTATCAGGATTGGTAATATATATTGATTCAATGTCGAGTCTTATTAATTATGTAAATATTATATTATATTTATATAAATATTATAACACTTAATTTATTTATTATAACACTTAAATTGTTCTAGAAAACATATAATTTATAATTAATAGTGATCGAAAAGAAAATTTTAGCTAATACAGAGGTTATTATTTTTATGCTCCAGTCATTATAAATTCTATATTATTATCATTTGAATAAGTTTTTTCTTTAAAATAGTTCTACTTGTTTAACCAACAATTATTCAAATGAATTTCTTAGCTAATCTTCTTCGAACATGTCTATTTTACGGAATGTGACGTTCGTAGGCTCGTATATATATTAATGGCAAGAGCCTCTTAGTGTGTACTTGGAAGTTACGAAGGTAGGATGTGGTCTTTGCGGGTCCGCATCCCCTAAAGTCTTGTTAGTCTGGTTTCCTAATCTTCGGGTTACGTGGTCTTATGAGACTTGTTCTGGGGCTCGAGAAAGCATTTAGAAGTACAATCTTTCAGTATAAATAAAGACTTATTAAATATTATTAGTGAGATGTGTGTCCCATTGAATGGGTATATTAGTGACTGAGGGATAGTTTAGTCTTTTTTCTTAACGCCAATATTCCTGGTAGCTGAAATCGGACAAAAATACAGTTTTTAAAGACTTATTCCGTAAGCAATAAGTGCATGCCAGTATTGATGCAAGTAGGCTCATATTTAAAAGAACTGTTAACAGCTATTTCAAGTCATTGCTTACGGTGTATCTTGCCTCATATTATTACCGTTTTTATATATAGTTCTATTTCAATTTGTCTCTATTTGTGAATGATTTATTCAATTATACGATTCCGTACACTTCGTGTCTTTCCACACGTCCAGTAGATCGCCAGCTTGATCGCTTATAAGTGCAGCTTTCCCCTCTTCTTAGGAAAATACTATATATAATTATTCTTGATCTATTCAGTATTATAATGAAATAGGCCTATATAACAATATATACAGCCACTCAGCCACTAAGGTCACCACTCAGGAAAACATCGAGAAATCGTACTCAACTGAATGCGTGCACGAAAAAGCTTTGTGCGAGATGGGTCCAGCAATGTTTAGGCATAGCCCATAAGACTTTTTACGCACAATCGTAACCTTCGATGAAACTTGGATCCACACTCCAGAGACCAAAAAACAATGGATCAAAGCTGGTGAAAGTGCACATAAAAATGCGAAGGGCGTTAGAAAGATGATAGCCACAGGTTTTTGGGATTCTCACGGTATAATATTCATAGATTTCTTGAAAAAGGGCACAACCATGTGTCGGCTCTTTTATGATGCTCTGTTGGATTATTTGAAACGGATGCTGATTGAGAAACGACAAAATTGGCTCGGGCTCGCAAGAAAGTGCGTTTGTTCATTTCCATATAGTGTTAATATACATAACCATGGAATAGTGATTCTAATGGTAAATCAGAAGAGTTGGCATATTCAGAAGTTTTTAATGAAAATCCCAGACACTTTATTTCTTAATCTGAGTGATTTTTATTTTAAGAAATTTAAAATGTATATTTAATTTTGTGAAAATTTAATTTAGGTTTATCAATATGAATGAAAAGTTTATATATATATATTATAAAAGTAAATCATTACAACTAATGTTACATATAGTAAAGAATTAAATTGATTCTTCCCACTTTATTTAAACCTAATTACGTCTTTATTAGTTGAAAATTATTGTTTTAAGCATAATGAAGTAATCAATAAACATTCAACATTACGTGATGAAATAAATACCACACGTTTCTGCAATCCTTGTTTGATTTCGTCATGTGAATAAAAATAGTTAGAAAATTGAAATTTATCACTTAATTTTGTTTGTTTGGTAGCTACTACATTATATTTTTTTAATTTATATTTTGTATTTTAATATCAGATTTAAACCTGCATTTTTAAATATTTGCATATCGAATGGAATATTTTAATCAAATTTTATTTAATTTTTCATTGGCTTCAGATTTTATTAAGAATAATTATTCTGTTTTTTGCTTTTTTTGATTTTACATATAATTATTAATGGTTAGAAGGATTATACTCGAAACTTGTTTTAGTGCAGACTCCTGGTAAGTGCAGTAACTTACAGTAAAAAACTCGTATATACGTTGGAAATGACTTACACGTATTATCAGTGTATCCATAGTCACTTTTATTGAAGGTATTTCTTTGTTAAAAAGTTATTGAATCAAATAGTCAGGAAGATCATCACCATAACTCTCGAAGGATTGATCGAAGGAAACGTCAGTGGGGAAAGCCAGCTACATGGCTTGAGTCTATATAATTAGGAAGTTTGCCTTGCGTCCGTGTGATTAACTAAATGGATAGCCACAGGAGCCTGCTGCAGAGGAGACGGCTTGTCCCATAACGGATTGGGATTTAGACAGTACATTTGTAACACAGACACAACTCTACACACTCGTAGCCGCAGAATTACTCCCGCCACCAAACCGCAGACTGCGGCTCATAAATATCTCCCGTGTTCAGCGACCATTTCATTAGTTTCACTACTATATAATATCAACTCTTCTATTCTCTGCAATTAATACGTGCACTGTCGGATATCAACGTGGTTTTTATGAATTTAAAGTGCATAATTTTGTATCTCATGAGTAAAGTAAAACAGAATCCCAATCAGTACTCACGTTTTAAGGGTAGTAGCAGATATTTCGTAAAATTTTAATAACATTTATGTCAAATATACTAAAAGCTCATTTTCTTTTGACATTGTTTCTGTAAGTATTGTCACATTCTAGATTGTTCCCGACAATCTTTGTAATAATCAAATGTGGTGCCGAGCTCACCTATCTTAATCTAATTTCACATAGTGTAATTTAAAAATGCATATAGTTCTAAATATGATGCATATTTAGTTTAGTAAGGCAGTTTGGTCATTGGTTATCTCACTGGCAAATTAATTGTCGTTTGGAGAGCAATGACGAAACTTGATTTAACTCAGGGAACCGGTTAAGTATTTTTATTAACCTCCTGTGGTCTAGGGGTCAGCGTGACTGCCTCGCATCACTGAGGTCCCGGGTGTGAATCCCGATGAAGGCATGGATGTTTGTGTGCTTGAGAGAAACTCTCGGCAAATAAGTCCCCCGACTAGAAAAAATTATTTCCCATACTGAATCGCTAATAATCAGAGCTGTTGATGCGACTGTAAATAAATCAATATAAAAAAATATTTTTATTGGATGAAGTTTGAAAATTGTATCTAATGACTCATTTACCAAATTTTGTCGTTTGGAGAGCAACGAAGAAACATATTTATGACTGAGGGAATTGTATATATATTTTAAGGAATTTTATTATCGTACGGAAAGCAAGGAAGTAACACTTTCAGTTGTCTGTCCGATCGATTTAGATGTACAGCAGCCTCATTTGCAGCCGGTAAAAAGAACTCTTAGCTTGAATTTTCTGATTGTTGACTGCCATTTCTGCGTACCTTCGGTGACCGGACTCAACGGTGTATTTCCACATAATCACGCGTTTTTATGTTTCTGTGAAGTAATTGTAATATAAACTCCTTCGACAATGACAATCATAATTATTTTCTCCGGAAGCTACAGAAAGCGTTAATTTACAGCTGTTACAATAAAATACAATTGATATATTTCAATAGTGCTGACGATAAATTACATTAATATATATGATTTAATTAAAAATGTTCCAATGGCACATTTTAAAAGAAAATTTGGCTCATTAAACGAACTCAGATTATAACAGATTAATTAAGACGTTTGACTCTTCAAACCTTTGGTCAACGAGTGGATTCATAATTAGATCACGGTAAACACTCAATTGTAATAAGACAATTAAATAATACCTTTGACTTTGACCTTGACTACATGATGTATGATTTTTTAAGCTTACGGACATCAAACCGTGGAGTGAATTTTGGATGCTGCTAAAGTTCAAAGGCGATGTTGGACGATTGGTGAATGCATTCGTTGATCATTAAACTAAATCCTGTGGTAGACAGTCGGACGTTTCTTTACTGGGCTGGATCGCCAACAGCACTATCCTGACAAACTGTTTGTTGACTACACACCCAATAATGGCTGATAATGGATTTGGTAAAATGTGTTAGAACTCAACAATGTGTCAAAAAGGGAAATAAATTAAGTATCAACAAAAAAGAAAGATTAATTAGTTTGCAGAACTTTTTGAGCCAGTAAGATAATCGAGGAGGGACAGATTGTGCTGAGCGCAGTAACAGAAAAGCCTGGGAAGTCTAAATAAAAATAAATATTTCCCAAGGCATTTACGGGTAAGCCGGGTCTAATCCAGTAAACTGATTAGAAAAATATCATACGCAAATTATAATTTGTTAATTAAAAAGTTGAAATTAAATCAACTTTAAATTAACATTAAAAAAATTAATAAACTTTTTTTTGTACGTGTAGACAGGCTATGTATAGAGTAATCCACATAGTGGCAATTCCCCTCTTATAACATAGGAAAAGGAGTAAACGGGGGGATGCGGTAAGTAGAGCAGCGTAGCCCTCCCGGAGTATGGTTTAAGGATCCTACCCGGTAATTCGCCTCAAAGTGATGCAGGAAAAACCTGCATCACGTTGGTCGGGAATTTGGTACTTGTCCCACGCCCTTCCGATGGCTGGAGAGGGGTTTGCTGTGGCGTCGCAGCTTTCCCCTCTCCGTGATTTGACCAGTTTAGGAGGCAGTTGGCCGATTACCAGAGCTCTCTGGGAAGGTTCACCGGCGAGAGAATTCTCTCGCAGGCTTCCTTCTGAAAATAAACTTTGTTTGTTTCCTTGCAACCCTGTCGCAAACCAACCCCGAAGTCTGCGAGGGCTATTCTCTCGCAGGCAGTATCTGCGAGGGATGTTCTCTCGCAGGTAGAACCTTGTAGGAGAGATACGAAGGGGCTACCTTTGGGGATGCCTTTTCCTCTCCGTTTTTGAACTAAGGTTCCCACAAGCCGAGGCACCTCGGCCTGTTCTGAGAGGTGTATGTTCCGGGGTCACAGACCTTGGGCATACGGTAAGTGTTGTCCGCTATTCCCATTGGAATAGTCGGCCAGCTGCTTCCTAAATTGGTCGAGGCACGGAGAAGGGAATGCTGCGTCCCCACAGCAAACTCCTCTCCCGCTATCGGAAGGGCGTGGGACAAGTACCCAATGCCCGACCTACCTGATGCAGGTTTTTCTAGGGTTTTCCCTCCATTTCTTTAGGCGAATGCCGGGTAGTATCCTTAAAATATAGCCCGGGAGCCCTAGTTAACCCTTGGCTACCTTCCTCTACCCTTCCGCATCCCGCCTTTCAAATTCCTTCCTATTCTATTAAAGGGGATTTGCCCAACGTGGATTACCTTCATGTAGCGTGTCGGACTCCCCCCCCCCCCAAATAAAACAAAAACCTGTCGCAAACCGAAAGCTACTGCAAATTATGCTTTTAGAACTTCCTACGGACCGCTACGGGCCGATCGTTAAAGATCAAATCGGACTACAACGAGGAAAACACACTGTCCCGCTACACAGGACATAGGACCTCAAAGGGTTCATTTATGTATCATAGTTATTAATCAAGCCCTCGTACGTTATAGCTGGAATATCGTAGAAGTAGCACAAAAATAACTACAAACACTTATGCAAATATTTTATTTTGATATTTTGTACATCGAAGTTTTTTAATGAATGTCAAGGGTGTATATATTTATTTGGTCCCTTAAAATTAGAGCTGGCGTCACCACGCCACATAGCGAGGAGCGTATCAAATTTTCAAGTGCTTGTGTCCTCTTCCTGCCGACAGAAGGGAACTACACCTCATGACAGCTGATCGCTCAGTATATAAAATTCAAAGTCTATCGGGCCAGGAGTTAGACATCTATGTTACTAATTCTATCGCATTAAATAATATAGAAGCTGTTAATAATATTAATTCTCAGTGCGACCTTCTCTATTAAAAGTAAATAAATTTGATTTCTATCGAAATGTTTTTCATGCACCAGTTTGATTTCGTTATTTTGTGTTCAGATGGTCTCAAGGGCTGCTGTTCCATCAGGCGCTAGTGGATTGCGCGAGAGCGGCCCTGCTGCTTCCTCTAGCAGTGAGTATTCTTCGCTGCCAGCCAGTGCAGAAGTGCTCTCTGCTGGAGACGGCCTTCCTTCTGCTCGTCACCGTGTCCACGGTCAATATGCTCACCACTGTTCTCAATGACTCCCCCGTCTTTCCACAGGTAAGGTAACTCTCTTCTTAACATACTGGAATTTGCAACAAAGTAAACAAATTTTAGTTTTCTCAACAGTAGAAATGTGTCCTGCTATGGTATGTAAGCGTTCACATCATTGCTATCTCAAAAGATGTCTTTGTGATCTCCTAAACATTGAATTTTCCTTACGACGTGTTCTTTATTGCGAAATAACACTCCACGGTGTATTCAAAATTGATAGGGTCCGACTGAACGGAATGTTGTTGTGCATTCGGCATGACCCAGATGTCTTGAATATGACAATACATTATTGAAAATTCTCGGAATATGTCATGTTGGGTTTACTCTTCTGGACTACTTCAAATATTTTAGCCCAAAACATAGGAAAAATTAGCCAAAGGTGTACCATTCATCGTAATATGAATAGTTCATGCACCACTTCACTCATTCAGGACGACGTTAGGGAACAACTACTTCCTGATCGTTGGGCTGTTGTCTTACAGAGAGAACGCTATAATAATAAGGAACGTAGGTTTTCCCAGTGTAAGTGCTGGATAAAGTTTTCTCGGGATTCCAACAGGGTAGCGTCGTTTAATTGCCACAACGCCAAGATGGCGGTGCTAAATCATCGAAACGTTGTGACAATTAAACGACGGTACCCGTTTGGAATCCCGAGAAAACTTTATCGAACACTATAATAATTTTCAAGAGTTACAATAACCAATTTCTACTGGCCTGGATTGTAAATTTCTTTACAGCATTTATTGCAATATACTTAAAGCGTAAAACTTGATACGGTAATTTATACAATGTAATAATATTTCCACAGCGAATTGAAGGGTAGTCCCTTTTTCTTGTTATGATAAGAAGGGGACAGCTGAAGGACAATGAGATAAAAATAGCTGTGGTCGGACAATTGCAAGAGTAGATGAAGAGAGAGCGGAGAGTCGAGAGAATATATGATGGTGTGCATTGTGTTGAGATGTTTATCCGGAAAAGGCATATTCCCAAAATAAATTGAATCGCGTACAATCATAATTCGTGTAATATTATTATCGGAATTGAAACTCGTTAATACGCCATGTATTTCAACAGTTCCTCATCGGAGGTCGGTATTGCTTTTGATATAAAATTAAACATGAATCCGTCGACAACGAGTTGAGAGTCGCTGCTACATAAGCTTAAGGTAGTAGCTGAGACTTCTGGTAACCGACGCTGGACGCCAGGTTGCGAGCAACCATCGAACGATAATGAGAGTGGCCCAGATTCAAATTTCAATTGCCGATCCATGGAGATTCATTAAAATAAATATCCTACTAGGCACTGGATCCCTGAGATTATTTAATTGATGATAAATAATTGTTTTATTTTATTGTTAATAATATGTCGCTTGACATTAACAATTGTTTTCCACTTTCCTCTACGTGATGTTTGGCAATATTTAATTAAACGATTGTAACGACTTCATGACTAAGAATCGTTCACACAAACCAATATTAAACGCATTTCCAAATGATACTGTTTATAATCTCATATTTTTTTACTAATCTTCTAATACGCAGTCACTTTACGTTAACTAGAACTCTTCATATTACGACAGTTCTCCGCTAAATAATAATGGGACCTGATTGCAGATTTCTGAAAATTATTCACTGTACTTGCAAACGTTCTATAGGACTGAAAATATTACCTTTGCTGGAATTGATCAAACTGACCGTAAATTACACCTCAAAGGGTTAATTTATGTATCATATTTATTAATCAAGCCCTCGTAAGTTATAGCTGGAATATATATACTTTCAGTTGAAAATCCAAACATTTAATTTGACGTGTCAAGTGTACGTATACAGTATACGTGACAGTGTACAGTATTGGTATTGTATCATCACTGTTTAAAATTTACCTTTTCTTGCACTTTCAAAAATTACAAATGTTAAAACCCCAACAAATGTAATCTCGACTTTCAATTAACTATTGTACTTATATTATGTAAACATGAAACAATCAATTTTAAAAAATCTTAAAATTTTAACAAAATTGTGGCAGAAAGTCATCACTATCGTATTTCAAATTTAAAATTTAAAAAAATTACGTCTGATTGAAAATAATGAATAAGAAAGATAGCCAATTCAGACAAAAAAGTGATAATATAAATACTACACAACTTTTCTGGGATCCTTGTTCCTTTCGTCAGGTGCGAAGAAGAGTTTTGTTAACTGACAAGTACAGTTGTGTCGCCCTTGGCTCCTCTTCTCACCTGACGAAGGGAACAAGGATCCCAGAAACGTTGTCTGGTATTTATATTATCACTTTTTTATCTGAATTGGCTATCTTTCTTTTTCATTTTTTCAATTTGAAATATGTTATACTTCCGAACAAATATAAGTTACCTTGATGAACTCCAGAAATTTTTTGTTCACATATGAAATCCTGAATAGTTTCGAGGAAATAGAAAATATAGAATACAATTTTGTACTATGAGTTTTATAAGGATACATTTTCCGGTGACAATAAATCTGTTTTATGTTATATGAAGGGTCAATTGGTATGAAGTTATTCCAACTTACAGTTGTTTTAAGCTCTAATTCTTTCCAATATCCTATGACAATGATGGATTTATAAATTGTAAACCTAATCGCAAAACTTTTCTTTGAGCATCCATGTAGACTGCGATGATACAAACGCATCCGTTTAAGTCTCAAACTGGCAATAAAAATCTAATATATCAATCTTCTCAATCAGTTTTACGAATATTTTAAGTAATAAAGAAATATTAATTTCTTAAAAATGTTAATGTTAATATATTAACAATATTGTTTATTGTGTTTCGTATTAAGAGATTTAACAGAAGAAATCAATCATGCAATTGAGAATCAAGAACTTAAACTGTAATATTTACAAAATCATAAAATACCAGTTAGCGAGAAGGGTGACACCGACAGGAGGGACGGTAAATACAATTTAGGTAACCTCTTGTAATTAAAGCCCTTAAAACAGCGTTTTAATCTTAGATTTTAATGGAATACCTTAACTCCGAACACGGCACAAAGCAAAAAGCGTAAACCTCTTGGGATCCGGTATACGTGAGCCATGAAAGAGAATCCTTTGACCTTTATCGAGCACTGCTTAGAGAATTGCGATGTTCTTTATGCAGTAGCCGAGCTGTCTATTTATAATCTAATATAGGAGTTGCGAATTCTCAAACGTTACGATATATATCTAATTAAAATTTCGAGGTAGAAAAAAAACTGTTATTAAATTATGGGAAGAAACGTTATTGCAAACGCACCAATACTCTGCCAAATCTGGCGAAAGCTTCTAGCATATTATGCAAAAAAATATCTACTGTTTTATAATAACGGCCGTACACATTGTAAATTAATTTTTACAATGTTTAGACGTTTGCTATTATTAAATTTAAAATTTCTGTTTTGAAAATTTCGTTAAACTTCCATTACTTTGTTTTACAGAAGACGAGACGAAAACGAAATAAGTTACGGCGTTAGAATGAAATTGATATTCCCACATTATTAATAAGTATAAGTTACCGTTTAACCTATTTCTATATGTATATAAATGAATGTCTGTGTGTCCCCTATGCACTCCTAAACCATTCGTCAGATTGCGATGAAACTTTCGTGATTTGTTGTGCGCACCCCAGCAAAATTTTCGAAGCGTTAGGCAACTCCCAAGGGGTAAACCGGGGTGAAATTTAAAAACATTGTAAAAGGCCGTTGTTAGCGTCGATAAATTACTTTTCGGGGGCTATGTGATTAATACTTTCTATCCAGATGTATTTAATGTATAATTTAAACCCCTTAAAGCACCAATAAGGGAGGTAGTGGAGGGAAGTTACATAAAATAAACGCGAAACAACCGAGATAGGTGTCAAATCCAGGGTTATGATTGCCAATCAGTTTCATTATGACTTTCTCTATGTCAGTTAAGTTGTAGATCAGTAGTCCGTAAGTGTGGTGGTTGTTGATGAGGATGTGGGTGAAATGCCGTTACATAAAGTAATGAGTAAACAACGGAGACTGGTATTGAATCTGCGGTTATGGAAGTCACTGAATTAAATTCGGGCATTTACCATACTCGTTAAAATGTAGTTCAGTCTCTAGGAGTGGGGGTGTAAAGGGCTGAAACACATTTCCGTTTACAATCTTAAAATCGTAGATCCAAATTTTACCAAACATTAGACACGTGTTACTTACTATCCAGGAACAAACACTGAGGAGCTAATGCTTTAAAAACATTCCTGAAGGCCCATTGCTAGCTTTATTTGATAGTGTCATTCTGGAATTTTTATTTGTCTAATTTCAACTCCAAAAGGCAAGGGAGGGAAGCACTTTTAGCGTACAGTTGGTGGTGGAAGGGGTTTACATAAAAAAATAATGCAAAAAAGACCGATATTATTTTGGATTATGGTTATAGGAATCGCTGAGTTTAATTCTCGCCTTAATCATGGTGGTTGTTCAAATTTTATTTTCCTCTTCGTGGATGTGGACGCGGTTAAGTACCTTAAGATGGAGAAAACTATTCGAGGCTATTTTTTTATTTTCTTAGGGTACTCTCTAAATTTTGGTCTCTTTTTAGTTAATGGTTGTATTTTTTAACTCCTTTAAGGTATCTGGAATAGTTTTAGACATTATTAAGTTATCGAGTATTTTTTACTGTTTTAATTCGTCGTGATTTTTAGACACTTTTATTTTAGGTAAGTTGAGGGTTCCAGAATACTGTCACTCATTGTCTTGGTTTATTTGAAGTTAGATGCCGAGGGGTTAGGTCGGAGAGTGGACCGTAAATGGGTAAATTTTATAACACTGGCGCTACTGGTGCTGGTTAAATGAAATGTTTACCTAGCGGTTAGTGTCGAATAAATTTCTACTATATATATTATATATAATTTATATAATATATTCTGATTATTAGATAAATTATTAAAAATTTAACTATCCATCTCTTTAGTAAATGCATTTGACTTCATGATGATTATTACATTCAAATAGTTCAACTGTCTAAAATTGTCACATAAATAGAATGGAAAATGATTAAAATTTATTGACAATAAATGTCCGTAAGTTACACTTTTAGAAAAGTATTACCGGATAGTTGCGGTATTTAAAAATAAAAATTATTTCAACATCTGAAATCTTAAATTAAAAAATAAATTTAAAATATTACTAAATTATAATCGCATGAATATTTATCAGTAGCAAACAGTATGTTTAACGTTACAGCTGAATTCTTTGTAATTTTTCCCATTCACGAATAAGGCGGTGTTTATAATTTCGATATTCTAAGCTGCCCTAAATAATTTATTTTAAAAGTAGGCGCGCTTCACTTTGACTGAAGCATTAATGATTCGACAGTTATAGAAGCAATCGATTGTTCTTGAAAGCACTCTCCTTTGGAGCAACCTTAAATATTCAGAGACGTTACCTGTCGCAAAGATCTATCAGACGCTCTCTACAGAGACCTGTTCTAATGTGTCCTTAAATTTTTAAAGAAAATGGCGATTTTCACTTTAGCTTTACAGCAGCGACATTAACTATTTAAAAAATAAATAAACAACACTTTGATAATATAATGTAACATGAATACAAAACTATATGAAATTTTTAAAATAAATTATCGCGGAGAAATGGAAGATTTATTATATTTATAGATACCAGGTCCTACTTACTAGGAAAGTCTCTGATAAGGCATCACAGTTTCTATTGCCAAGGTTACACCTGTGGCATGTGCTTCTCTATTAAGACATTCTACATTTATGAAACAGCCATACATAATTTAATGTAACTAAAAGTTATAAAACCATAATATAGATTTAATTATCGCGACATGTTAACATATATCAATTTGATAATCCCAGTTATATGTAAGATATTATATTAAGACATTCTACATTTATGAAACAGCCATACATAATTTAATGTAACTAAAAGTTACAAAACCATAATATAGATTTAATTATCGCGACATGTTAACATATATCAATTTGATAATCCAAGTTATATGTTGTATGCCGCATTTTAAGTACTCAGTGTAATGATATTTTTGGATCATTATTTAATTATAGTAAATTATTGTATTTCCTCGGAGAGGATGAGAGTAAGAAGAGACAGATGGTAGTCTGGATTACCGTGGTTCGCCGAATAATGTAACGTATAGTTCACTCGAAAAACGTAAAAACTACACCAAACGTAAACCGTCTGGCAAATTAAGGCTAGGCAAAATAGGAGAATTATAGATAGGAAATAGGAAAGGAATCGGTTTCGTGAATGCCTTGGCACTTAAACTCCGAGACGGGAAAGGTATCTTTGAACACATCACTTGAAGCACAAGTCAAATAAGATTTAATGAACATAAAAGATGGAAAGGCCAAGAGCCTCCACCTTGGTCGAACGTCTGACTCTAGAAAACTCTAACTACTCAAATGACAATAAAGCAAATAATACTGTAAAAATTATTAAATACGAATAGGGTTCGCAATATATAAGGAATCAAGGATTTAAATGATCACTAGATTTTATTCACTGAGGAGTAGTGCTATATTTATTCACAATTCAATCGATAATTAGACAAATTGAATCGCTTTATATTTATTTATATCGTTGGCAACGTTTCTTGTACTGGTAACTTGCTAACTATGAGCATGTCCGCATATACCGCAGACGTAAATTTTTTCTTCCACTGTGAGAAACTGTTTAATTAATTATGAACAGCCCGTTGCATATAACAGGATTAAGTTATTTCAATTAACGATTAAAGTAAAAATATCATACTGATGAAACACACAGTATACCTTACAATGAAAAACTTTGATTAAGTGAGCACCGCTCTAATGGTGATCGATGAAGTCAGGGCGTTGCGATCGTACTCAGCTGGTCTCGACTTCTCCGTAACAAGTACAAGCACAGTATTGAATTACACTGCATATGCTTTATCTTTGGAATAAATTACTCTGAAATTGGGAAAAGTCACCTAAGTCTTCGACTTCAATGAAATGAGTTAAAAAACTTCCCTGCATTTTTTCCAAAGATGATATGTTCATTGACCCAGAAAATGGACACATTTACTCCTTAAATCGTTCCGAATCTATATTTTCACTCTATATTTACCTTGTTACTCGTTTCTTGTTGTGGAAAATTTGTTACCTTCGCAAAAAATTCTAATCCGTCTAGTTTTATCTTCTATTATTTTTTATTTTCTCTCTGCAGTGTATCTACCGTTACCCCTTCCGTTTCCTATCTTTACTTACTTTTTCGTCCATTTTACTCAGATAATGGAATAGCCAAAAAATATTTATAACAATACTGGCGTATAAATTCCGCACTAACACGAGTGTACCCGACTGCCAACCCGATTATACACGCATGTAGGCCCACATACCATTCTTCACTAATTAAAGCTTCTATTGACTGCTAGACTTTATCTATACACTGATTCAATAATGAATAATCGATAAAGAATTTTAAAAATATTGTAAGGGAAAAACATAAAGTTGACTAAATGGTGAAAATTTTAAAGTAATCATGTCTTGAAAATTCAATTGCAGACTATGCAACTTATTACCAATGTTGAAAGTTCTGTTAATCGTAATTAGTCAATTGGTATAATGTGTTTGTCATTAAATACATAAAAACTTTTTAAATAACTTTCCACATTTTTAAAAGCATTATTTAAAAGTATGTATAATACATTTGACATATTTATCAATTGTTATTACATCTTACGGAACTTGACTAAAAGAATGTAGAATTTTTGTGCTATTTTGGAATCAGAGAATTTGCATTTATTTATTATTCTGAAATTGTTTTCGAACATCCAAGCTTTCAGGCACGTCGTTATCCTAAGCACGTATCAGATTAAGCTTGCAAACTTAAACACGGAGCCTGTTGCGCATAGAGACCAACCAATTTATCAAAACAATTCATCGGCAAAATAAATGTGTTTATTAATATTTTTCGGCATTATGAAACAAACAATAATAATCGTTATTTACAACTTACTTTACAATTATTCATCTTGGCTGGAGGCTTACATAGATGTAATTTATTTTTTCCCATTTTGTCCTTGTACGTTTTTCGTATTATTTTCAAATCAGAATGTTATAATGTTTTTATTTAACGCTTTCTTAAGACCTCAGCTGAAACACTAGGAAAGTGAAATGATATCAATTGAACACAACATAAAAAAATATTCTTTTCGAGAAAATATTTATTGATAATCGTAGCTCCGTTTATGTCTTACTTGAATTTAGGTGATTTAATCAAATTCCCTTCTTTCAAAGGTCTTGAAATAATCAATTACATTATTCTGCAAATTATTCCGAAATTGTGAAGGGTGGTTAATTAAATTATCTTTTATACTGTTTATTACACACAAAGGTCTGGCTTGGTGATATTATTGAAAACCCTTTAACCTTCTATCAGTGTGACATAATATTTAAAATGCTCTAACCCATAATTCAAAATATCTTCAGGGCTTTTTAAATTGTCCAACCTCATGTACGTAACATTCCACCTTGATAATGGAAGGGTGTATTATATATAATCGCATCATAATAAATTAAACACATTTGTAATAATTTAACTATATCAATTTATTCAATAAATAATAAAATGGCCAACATGTCAGAAACAATATACTAGAATAAAAGTAAATAATGACACCACGTTTCGCTCATTTTCTTGTAAACTCTTCAGATGCCAAGTATAAAAATTTTATATAGTGGATAAATAGTTCTTGGGTTTCCACCATGGTTAAAGTAACTTAAACCACGACGTTTCGATGTCGCACTCTGCCATCCTTCTCAAATGAAGTTTTTAAATTGTCCAACCTCCTGTACGTAAATTCCACTTCGATAATGGACGTGTGTATTATATATAAACGCATCAAAATAAAATAAACACAAACTTTACTTGAGAAATATGCCAGAGTACGACATCGAAACGTCGTGGTTTACTTAAGCTTACTTTAACCCGGCTGGAAACACAAGTACATACACCAGGAAGATCGTCCATCTTTGATAAATTTGATACAGATGGATTCTACAAGAATGAATATATAAAGATTTAAAGACAACAATTTTTATATGATCATGATATTGAATTTTTAATATAAATATGTAAATATTAAACAAAACATTAGTTACAATTTATTTCCTATAATTTCAATGAATAATAAAATTTTGGAAAGAATTTTCTAAAGCGTGTGCTTATAACGAACAATGCAGTCGAAATGACTATTACAGACACAATCAAATTGAGCGGAATTTTTGGTATCGTAGATAGTTATTATATTATCTGAAAAAACTTGTTAATATATGCCAAATTAAATTGAAAAATAATTAATAATAACCATTAATAGTAAATTTTATTTGAATAATTTGTAATATTTAGGACATAATGTCGAATTATTAGACCTTATGTTTACAGTTCACTATATAATATTGATTATAAGGTTTTTCGTCAATTTTGCCAATCTAAATTGTGTTTATTTAGATAAATAAGTTTGGTCAAGACTTATAAATTTTGAACATTAATTTTCAGATTGTTCTTATGTCCATTATTTCTAGTTTTTAAAGAGCGCTTCGTATTGCCAATATAGCATGCATTGCTATCTAAACAATTAATTTTGTAAATTACTTTATGTTTATATAGAATGTTAAATTTGTCTTTAGTATTTTCACTAATCTTCAATTATTGGAAGATTTAAAAATAATACAAATACCGTAATTTTAAACAAGTCAATAAATTTATATTGTATGTTAACAGAAAAATATAGAAATCTACTACACAATTTATTATTAGGCTTTTTAGCCGGTGAATTATTAAATTCATACCTTTCAACGACTAATTGATACATTTTTAAAAATAAAATGTAAACGATAATAATTTAGTAGAAAGATATCAACATTTTGTCAAGCAGTTAGCGATGTTTTAGTGAAGAATTTGTGTCTCGTGGATATTTCCACATTTTTAAAAACACAGTTGCAGCTCTAACAGTCAGTACCAACAAACATTTTCGTCACCCTCCTTTACTTTTCGCCATATTGAGTTGGAATGGCATTTGAATAGAACAAAGATACTTTCCAGCAAGCAGCCAGCATTCAACGCAGCTGTCACAGTACATAAAGCGTCGTCTTCTTTTCGTTCTATTTGCACTTCTCTTCCTACGGTAGGCACCTTTCAGCAAAAACAACATGAAACAGTAAAATCAAGAGAGGAAATTTTAATATTCAAATCAGAGTGAATTCTGATGCTCCACATATAAAAACAATATTTTGCGAAGAAAGACTATTTCATCACTTTTTAAATAACTTTAATTGCAAGTTGTTATTTAACTGTATTTTTAACATTCTTAAGTTCAATACATATATTGTAATAAACAATCAATAAGGCTTTAATTAAATGAAAACATAATCAAAATGTAAAACATAAAATAAAATTTATTATCAAATTGTGGCTTCAAACTCAAAAAAACAATTACAATCAAAAATTTTTATATCTCAGGGCCTTTACTGGGTTTGATGATTAGGACACGATAAATGTAGAATTTGACTAATTAACAATTCAAAATATAATTTACCTAAAATAAAACAATAATTCAATCAATGAAAAGAAAACTATAAGAAAGCGAACGAACGAAATCTGACTTTATCCTTTAATTAGCGTTTACAATATTATTCATAATTATGTTACTTGTCGGTCTGGTACCGGAACAATCAAATTTTTACCTCGTTCGGACACTTTTACACTTTAATTTTTTACTCATCAGGCCTTGGTTTTCACTGACTCTAATTAATACTTTTTAGTTTGTCAAATGTTGGTTCTCTGTTCGTTAAGGATATGTTATTCACTCGTTCCGACGATAATTAGACGCTGGATGCAATTACTTGGTCTTCAAAAATTGAAACAATGGTCTAATTTGAGAATAGAAATTAGACTTTTGCACTCAAAATGTTTATCGATGAATATTTGGATGTTTATTTCGCAGACTGCAACTTATAACAAAATTGTTCTAACTGGTCTCGCTGTTCTACTACCGGTACTGGACTCTTTCTAAATACTTCATCCGTCCACAGCAATCTTTCGGCACCAATTCTCAAGTTTTAATACTTGTTCCATACTTTGCAATCTCTCGGCACCAACTCTATCCTAGCTGGCTGTAGACGTAAAACTGACTTAGACTTTCGTGCGCGCAAACGCCATTTTAACTTTTTGACAAAGCAGCCGAGCTGGCTTCTCCATAGTTGCTTTGTTCGATCAGACCGTTATAATGGATTTATCAAACAATTCAAATTTTATGTCCAAACAATTACTGACCTAATTAACTATTGCTACAATATATTGAATATAATTTGCATATCTACATTATATTGTTTCAAAATATTTCAAAAGCTTAGCATAATAAAAAATGGAATGTACAGCCATAAATTCATAAATATTTCACAAGATTTACCTAGGTGCTGACATAATACCAATTACATACAAATGGGTTCCTATGTACAAATAGTGATTTAACTGACAACACAGATACTGAGAAAACATTTTCGAAGATAACAAACTATCAAATCATTTCAATTATTCATTTAAGTTAGAACCCAGAATAATACTTTTAGTATGGAGCAAGAGGATTAAAGATTTAAGGAATATATCTCACGGAAAGTCTAGTTGCGTAATGTGGAATGCAAGGAAGGAAAGAATTCAAATATGTGAAAGTCAGGTATTCTGATTTTATGTATGAAAATATTGCAACTGTTCTTATGAAAATATATGGTTACCCCACAAATAGACGTCGTCACATCGTTACAACAAATCACGATAATTTTCATCTTATTTTCTATTTTACTTTAATTTCAAAAGCGTACTTGGGTCAAGTTCAACTTATTTGGTTAAAATTTCTAAAAATTTCAATAACTTTTTAGATTGATTAAATATTTGTACGCATAAAATTATCAATTCTTACGATGGGTAATTAATACGAGCCAAAAAATTAATTCACATTCTAAAGTGAAATGTGGAACTTTTAAAATATGTGGATGCATTGGTATTTCAAGTCAATTAATCTCAAATATGGAGTGTAATTCTGATCTTGAATATTCAAATGTTTCGGCCTCGTGACATTTCATTTGTTAAATTATTAAATAGAGTATGATACCAGTAAGAGAGATTGGATGATTATACCAATATTCCTCTAAATCAAAGTAAAATTCAGTTCTGTTTCTATTAGGAGTTCATTTTTAAAATCTATACAAATAAAAAAAATCAATGTCTGGCACATTTAAATGGAAATTTAAATAACACAACGATATTACTGAGATATCGCCGCGGTCAGGAAATTAAGCGGTTGAGATTTTGCGCTGTTGTTATTTAGTCTGCGGCCGGCGACTCAAACCATTCCCGTTATCAATAGCGAATTTAACTAACGCTCCATTTAGGCAACGCATGGCTATGAACGTTGCTATTTCCTGGAATAGATGACCTCGGTTCGCTTTACCAGTCCCATATGACAACGTCGTAAATTTTCTCACCCGTCTAATTTCCTTGCCGCAACAACCATTGTTTAGGTATAACACTATGTTTCTATTTTATGTGTTTTATGTAGTAATTATTCATACAACTGATGTTATACAAAATACTCTTAAGTGTAAAAGTAGTTCAAATAATAATATTAATTTTCAATGGTCAACAAGGATCGAAAAACATTGTTATGTTTCGTGTTCTGAATATATTTTCGAATTACTCTATTTCCAACTAAATTATAGTTATACATGCATTTATGCATTCTTAATGAATACCAGGACGGCAGTAATAGTTTCATTATCATACTTTTGTGTGATAAATAAAGCACTTTTACATTACTTTATCGCACAAAGTCAATCCATCTTATAGTCTGTAACGTGCTGACTTTAAATTTCCATTATTGGGGTCAAAACCCCCTGCACACAACCGCAATTTCCCTCCTAAAATACGGCAATGTGTATGCAGACGTCATTTACAAGTGGCGCCGTACGCCTGCATGAAAAGCATGAATGTGCAGCACATGCCCTCGTGCATAATATGGTTGTTCCTCGCTCAAAGAACAATAGGGTAAAGGAACTTCTGTATGGCACACATTTATTATAAATAAAGACAAAATGAAGTACAAAATATTTCAAAATTAAATAAAAGAACAGGGTTTTAAAAAGGTAAAATAACATTAATTAATTAATATATTGTAATATAAATGTCCAGCCAATGTCCATTGATTATTAAATACTGAATTGTAGGCTGATTCATACATTCAATATTTTCATCTATATTTCGTGAGAACTCATATAGAACATTTACACTCGAAAATGAATTGAAACTATTTTTCTTCAAACATTTTAAAGACATTATTTCTGTAGAATAAAAATATTTTTACTCCAAAATACTCGCTTAAAGCTGTACATTTTTCTAACGAATATTGATAAATTCCGGGAATAATGAAAACTATTTTAAGTTTAAGAGAATCTTTTAGAAGTGTATTCAAATTACAACATTATATATATATATATATAATTTTTTAGATTTTTTGTCAACCATCATTCTGAGTTCCTCCTACATAGCTTCTCTTTTATTAGCGTTGGTACAGCCCAAAGCTTTAATTTTAAAATCATATAAACTAATTAGTTTCGTCTCTGCTTTTAAAATTCTTTTCACAGCGTTGTATTCTGCCTGCATATCTAAATGTCAGAGTTTAGTTTTGTGACCGATAGAGATTTATTCGTTTGAAATATTAATTTCACATTCAATAAAATTTCCATTTGCGATTCTCATTTAACGCCAACAAAAATGTAACACAAAAACTGTTATTGGTATGCTTATAACGTATTATATTAACGAATTTATCGATTTTATTTTAAAACTGAATTAGAACTATTTAAAATATCTATAGTGAAAGTGTTTCAATACATTGTATACACACAGTAATTAATTATTTGGCATTTAAAGGAAATTTTTGAGTTTGAAACTGTCAACATTGTTTTCAGCGTTAAAATTAATATCTGGACAATTTTTTACATAATAGTTTAACGTTACTAAACATGACAATAAAAATTCACGAATGAGTTTATGAACGGAAAAATAAGATTGTTTAAAACAAAGCTACAATATGCATGCTGAACTAATGAAATGAGAAACACATTGTCAACCTACATAATTGTTGCCTCAAGCTTTATTGTTAAAGAAGTGTTCGTAACAACAGTTTAAGCTCTCAAAAATCATCTTATGAACTCGGATAATATGAGAAGAAAACTGGTATTTTTAAAATGTTTGTCGACGGATTGATTTTTTTCCAAAATAAGTAAATAATATTTCATGTTTCTCAGCGATAAATGCACGTAGAAGATTTGTATTGTCATCTCATGAGAAAGCAGGCAATGGATTCTAATCGCTCTTTTAGGGAACTGAGAGACGGATGGTAGTCGTAAAACAAGTAGGCCATATAATGGAGATCAATTGTAGATTACAACTACCAAAATGTATAAGACAATCCAGTATCTGCCCGGTTATCACTCATGTGAGTTGGGGGTTCAAATCTATAATTCGTTACTTGTTGTCAGTGTGAACACTTCACGAAATTTGTTGTTCTGACGCTGCGAAGCAAACGGATAGCGGAAGTGCGCGTACACTCTTAAACAATATAAACGTGCACATTATATGAACTTTTCCGATATAATAAAATGCAGTCACGGAGCAAAACAAACTCTGAAAAAATAAATGAACTTAATAAAATACATGTGTTGCATCATGTTAAAAGTTACCTAATTTTTTATGTAACAGGATCCAACATGATCATTATGAATCAGTAAGGCAAATTCAAGTCTGGATTCAGAAACAGTATCCCTATTAAATGAGATATACTTGTTTTCCGGCTCAACTATTGCGCCACACTTCTGTTATTCTACACAGGAATACATTTAGATTTCTGTCTCTCTTCCCTCACTTCTCCGAATCGCACGCTTTCATATTATCATATTTTAATTCATTTTGTATAAGATTACGAAAACTTATACTTAACATTAAAATTAAATCATTGAAGTTTATTGAAAAAAATTAGTAAAAAGTATAATTCACAATTATTTCAATCGTACATAATTGGCACATTAAGATTGAAAATCAAGATAACCGAATAGGTTCATGTTGAAAGTACCGCTCCAGAAAAAATACATAACACATCAGACAAATTAATGGAGTAAGGACAATTAGTTCAAATTAATTAATTTGTTTACTTTTCTTCTGATCACCAAGCGCAAACAAATTATGTACTGATTGCAGTATTACCAGACGGTAAATTTTTTGCAGAGATAGACCACAACACCACGGCAAGAACACCACCATGGAAGATTAACGAAATTCCAATCGATACATCGCTACATAAACTTAAAGTAAACAATCCACATAACACTAACTGGAACGCAGAAATCTATCGGTTGCTACAAAGATATAATTCTCCTAGAGTCATTTATACCGATTGGTCCAAAAATTCAAATGGAGTAGGGTGCGCAATAGTTACGACAGGCAAAGAAAAATCTATCGCTATAAACCATAATGCATCGATAATTTAAGCAAAATTATACGCCATCTTCATGGCCACGGAACTGTGTCTGGAAACACCGGAGGCCAACAATATCATCTTAACAGATTCCAAGGACACAATACACAGAATAACTAGTACAGTACACAAAAATGGTTGCATAAATCTAATTAGAGAGAATATATTGAAAATACAAGAAAAAGAAAACCGAATCACTATAGCCTGGCTACCATAGTAGGACACGACAGGGCAGATCTCCTAGCGAAGAAGGAAGCTGATTATCAAGGAAGATCTAGCAACCTGCCAGTTTGCACCAGCAGGGACTGCAGAGTAAGGCTCTACAAGGAACTTGAGGAAAAGTGGAGTAGACCTGTGAAACCAGAGGAATGCGGAGTCATCCTCAGAAATGTCAACAGTATCAGAGAAATATCGCACCCGAAAGAACTATCTCGAAGGCAACAGGTTGTTGGTGACAGAATCAGAAAAATTGCACTCCAGTTTCACTCATTCATTCTTGATCTCCAGATCTCCAAAGCCGGTATGCAGCTCATGCAAGTAGCCCACAACAATTGCTCATGTCCTCTTTGACTGCCCCAAATATAGAAGATCAACCATAGCCGCCCATTCAATGATGGAGATTTGCAACTCATCAGCAGCAATAAACAACCTCATAGACTTTACGATGAAAACTGAGTTGTATAAAGTAATTTAAATGTTATACAAATGCAGAACTTAACAGATGTAAGTCGCTAATGACCAAAAGGTTAATGCGACGTTAAATTGGAAGTAAAAAAAAATAGTCACCACCGCTTGAGGAATGCTATTGTACGTTCGCATAAACCAAGTTATTCAGACAGAGAATTTCTTGGTATAGTTTTTAAAACGACGCTTCCAGAAAAATTTCAAATAAGGTCCGGACAAATCTGTCATTAATAGGAATACAAAGGGATCTCGATACGAATAAATGATTTTAAAAATACCAAGTTTATCCGCTACGATTCGACAGAATGTTTAGTTTGAAAAGGTGACAGATCAGTGAATTCTGCTAGGGAATGTGCACCGGAAAATAGATAACGACACAAAATATTTCACTATTATGAATATGTCTCCTTTTTTCTAGTTAAATGTTATCAATTAATTTGAATAATAAGGAAAAAATATATCTGTGAAAAATCAGAACAAGTGATAAACCATATTTGTTTTTAAATGAGGAATAACATTAAGTCGTCGTTGAGAATGCATTCTATAAACTTGTTTAATTTTAAATTTGATTGAGAAATAAGATACGCAAAACGATATAAGCTAGTAAAGAAATTAAATAATAGATGGTAAATATCCTCTAAAAAGAATAAAGCACCAATCAGAAGCGTCCGCTATTGTCATTACAATTCATAAAACGGCCTTTAAAAAAACTTCCTTGTTATATTCCACCACTAATGAAGGTTTTTATCAAAATTTACATATCCGCAATTTGAGATTTTTGTGGAAAGACATGAGACTTCTAATTTATTTGAAGACAAGCAACAGCACGCTTTCACCCTTAAGATAACGAGCACGAGGTTAGAACTTCTAAGTTCCTTAACAGGGCACGAAAGTCTGGGGCCATAACTTTCACTTTCCAACAACTTGTTACCCAGTCTCTTAAACAGCGAAGTGCGGAGATAATTCAACGAAACCAACGGTCACGATGCAGAGAGCTCTTAGCCAGTCCTCCTTAACCTGACACATGAGATGGTAACACGGGAAAATGTGCCTGACAGCCGCTTTATGAAAGCGAAAAGAACTTTCTAGAAAATGAAATGTAAAATAATCTTCTTGGATCATAATCTAAATTCTCTTGATGAAACGTAGTTAATGTCTGGAATATTATCTGAGATAATCAACGTAGCACACTCAATACTGCTATAATAATTGTTCAATTATGACTCAAATAAGATTTACCATTTCAAAAATTAAAACAACAATAATATTTTACTGATGTTAACATCAGTAACAGAGTTTAAATTACATGACCAAGCACGGTTTATATATCTGAAATATGAACAAGTTAATTCAGGATGACCAAATTGGGAACTGCGGACAATTATTTTAGTTGCGTTTCCAAAGATATAGTCACAATTCTATGAATATTCACTGAGCTTTCTAAATCAACCTTATTGTCGCTGTGAATGCTTCCAACAATCGTAATTTATCGTATTGTTAAATTCTCTTGAAAATGTCGTTTCTATTCTATTCATCCAAATCTTATAAGTCAAATTTGAATTTTTTGTTTTAATATTACTGCAATTTAAGAAAAATCTGACAATAATCGTCATAGCGTATTTTAATATGTTTGAACACTATTTTCCGTGGTGTGTAAATAAAATATAGCTATTCAAACGTTAATGCGTTATAATTATTTAATATATAATTGTGATGATAATTTTATTTTTATACTACTATTTTTGAGGAAAACGTATCAGTATTCTCTCAAACCAGTTTTGTATATCCGTTTATGCCAGATTAAGTAAAACTGAGTGAAGGAGTTTATTCAAACTAATTATATAATTAACTATTATTAAATCTTAATTAAAATCAACCTTAAACTGACTGGTATAATATAATATAAATACAGTTAGTGTAAAATAACCAAAGTCAGAATTTATAAGCATTAAAATTTACAACTAAATACTAAACGTTTCTGTCCTTTGCTTAGGGAACTCTTCAGTTGTATATAATAAAAGAAACAATTTAAATATGACGTGAGTTTAAAAAAAATCAATGTAACAAATTTTTATTTTAACGACTGTTTTTGAATTATTAAAACAATTGCTGATCATATACAGACACTTTATTTTTAATTTTATTATAACAACGTTTTTGGATACCTTTTTGTATCATAATTAAAATTAATAATAAAAAGTGTCTGTATAACGTTCTCAATTATTTTATTAAATCAATGTAACAAAAAAATTAGACGTCCTCCATCAACTTCCACGGTCATAAAATTTTAACGATTATGTATTCTGACTTTTGGACATTTTATACTAATTATAATTAAATTATTAAATCAACCCAAAGTGTAAAACAGAGGGTATTTGCAATGAAACATTTTACAGCAGCGTTTGTGGTCACAGCAAAATATTTAATCTTAAGACTGCATTCATAAAAATCTGCTGTAATAGAGTTACGTGAAGTGCTCAAACTTAATTAGACAGAATAAGACTCTGATTATACATTGTCTGTGTACAAGATTTCTCTCATTCTCGTCACGTCTCTGAGTAAGTCACGTAACTTGTTAATTATAAAAGGCATGTGCCTCAGTCTACATAATAGCAGATGTCATAAATCAATTTAATATTCATCACTCTTGGAATTATTAATATTTATTCAAAATCAGCTTTAAGACTTTTCAAAAAAGTTTGAAATTCAATTAATTTATTTCGAGTTTTTTTTGTTAGGCACGAAATGCAGGAAATATTAGATTATTCTTTATAAAAATATTTTGATAATCTAAAGCAGTCTCCAGAAAAACGTGCACATTATCGTTTTAGGAAACTCATAAAAACTGTTCAATGCCACTGAAACAGATAATAGTTTTGTTTATAAATTAACAAATTTCTTATTGTTTAAATTAAGATGCTAAGTAGATATTTTTTATGTTAAAACTTATCCCACCTAATTTAATCGATAAAGTATACAGAAACTTAAAGTTAACTTCGCTCATATTAGATAAATGATCAGTAATTGTTTATGTGGTAATATTTACAGCGCATAACACTGTTGTATTGATATTTTCCAAATAATTAATGTCTCAGAAAAAGTAATTGTGAAAAAGAAATAATAATATGGTAATCATTGGTTAATACTATCACCATTTTTTTATATCTGTTAGAATTTTTAAATCCAAGCGTTCAAATTTCTCAGCATAATGACACACTTCATGATACTGAAAACCCGATATTGACACCTACAATTTATCGAAAAGAAAATATTTGAATTGTTAATATATGACTTTTTAAGCTTTTAATTGTGCTATTAATTTCATACAAAAATAATTTGAAACGATCAAATATCATACACGCTTAACAAACGTTTACACGATAACTCCAGTAATTCTGTTTTCGATGTTACCTTCATAATGTCGGGTCTACAGAGTTAAAACAGACTTTTATTTATTAGTAGATATAAATTCATGTGACAAACACTGTGTATTCTACAAAACCCTAATAAATGCTTCCACCTGTGAGCTGTGAAATATGTTTTTTTAAAGAGGTCGAAATGAAATTTCATCAAATTACATAAAACATTAAGTCGCTTTCGCTCTTACCTTTTAACACATATGTACATTAATTAAATTATTTTCGATAAATAAAACATGTTGCGCTATTTTCAATAATATGACAGATTAGTAGAATAAAAGCATATTTTTTAAATATTTTTAAATACTGATCTGTAATATAGACCATTTTTTGTAAAAAAAAAATATAACCTTCGAATGTTAATTATAATATAATATGTATAAGAGTTAGTAAAATTCAATACAATCATTTAGTTAGTTAGTAAGATTCAATAAAATCATTTAGTTAGTTAGTAAGATTCAATACAATCATTTTTCTAATACACAAATGCATTTACGTTATGTTCAAATAATTACGATTTTATGCAAATAATCAATATGTGCACTATTTTCGAAAACGTATTTATTTTAGTTTCATCTTGTTTAAATTGTTATTATTATTATTATGTTGTTAAAATCGGTTTATTTTATTGTTGAACCTGAAAAATTTTTGAAGTCCTTAAATTTATTGAACAATACAGTATTTTATATGAAAAGTAATAAATAGTAAATATGTTTATACAGGGTGTTTCATAATTCCTATTTCAATTTCTAGGGATTGTAAATGGGACTTAGTAGATAAAGTTTTAGTAAGATACCTACGTCCGGAAATGTACCATTTGGATGCAAAATAAGTTTGAAGATAGAATCGATTTCAAATCTCTCGTTTCACAGTACACAAAAACCAAATGAACAGGGGCTGATATCGCGTGCCTTGTGTTTACGATTAGTTCTGCACATTCATTCATGGACAATGTTTTGAGTACTCGTCGACAGGTTCTTTTCTAAGTGAAGGACTTTCTTTTCAATGCGTTCGTATGCTATTAAAGAGAAGTTGCCACCATGTGGATTACCCTCATGGAGCCTCTTACTCTAAAAAAAAACTTTCACTATCAAGGAAGCCTGTGAGAGCATCTCGCACAGGTGAACCTTACCAGAGAGCTCTGGAGTTTTTTTTTTTATTATTCAGGAAACTTTACACTCTAAAGATTTCACAGTTGCGATTTTTGTACATGTAATGCTATATATATCCTGTGGAACATTTTGTTTCACATCCTGTACTTATGTTTGTTATTGGTTATTAATTTGGTCTCTCGGGCTCTTTCTTTTTAATCGGCGATGTTGAATCGGAGGAGGAAGAGAGGCAGCTGTATCGGATATTAATGTGTTGGGGTGAATTATGTCTTTTTTATATTGAACAAGTTTGTATTTGTTTATTATTTGGTGGATATATGGAATATTGAGGTCACTATGGATGCGGGAATTGGAGGAGTACCAGGGACAGTTTGTGATATAACGAAGGATTTTATTTTGGGATCTTGTTGACGTGTGTTTTGGCAGCGGAACCCCAAATGTTACAGCCGTACTTCCATAATGGAGAAATGAGGGATCTATAAACTAATTATTTCATTGAAAGGTATAAAGGCGAATGAGGATTAATTAATGGTTTTAGTGTATTAAAGGGGTGATTGATTATTTCTTTAATGTGACTGGTGTGCTGGGACTATGTTAGCTTTGAATCTAGTATTAATCCAGGGTATTTATGGTTTTGTTTGTTTGGAATGGGTGTGTTGGTAATATAGATATTGTTAGTGAATGGTGTCTTTTTAGGGAAAAAGGAAATGTGATGGATTTGTTTGGATTTATGGTTATTTTCCAATGATTAGCCCAAATGGCTACATGATTTATGGCAGCTTGCAGTTGTATTGTAGCCGATTCGTAGAGATAACTACATTTTCGGATGCATTTTCCTCTCTCTGTTTTTTTTAACTAATGTTCCCACAAGCCAAAGAACCTCGACCTGTATTGGGGGTTGTGTGTTCTGGGGTCGCAGACCTTGGGCATACGGTAACAGTTGTCCGCTATTTATATTGGAATCGTCGGCCAGCTGCCTCCTTAACTGGTCGAGCAATGGATAAGGGAATGCAGCGTCCCCACAGAAAACCCATCGGCGGGCGAGGGACAAGTACCTAGTGCTCGACCTACCTGATGCAGGTTTTCATAGGGTTTTACCTGCATCACTTTTTGGCGAATTGCTGGGTAGGATCCTTAAATCACAGCCCACGGGCCCTACTTAACCCTTGGATACCTTGCTCTACCCTTCCGCGTCCCCCCTTTCAGTTCCCTTCCTATTCTATTAAAGGCCACCACGTTGGATTACCCTCATGTAGCCTGTTACTCTAAAAAAACAGACTGAGGCGATGCGGAAAGCCTTCGTGATTGCATTGCCTTGTGCTGCTCGACCATTACGTTCAACTTCGCCGGAAATTATTAAAACCTTTGAGTGTAATCTTCAATTTATTACAATCCTGTAGTCTCGTTCTGTACTGCTCAATGACTGAATGACAACTGATGTGAACTCCGACACAGCATAACTGATTGTGAACCCAAGACATACGATATCAACGGTTGCCCTCAGCGTATTTTGTTTACATACAGTAAAGCAGGAGATTTTAAAACGATTCGATCTTTAAACGTATTTTGAATCAAAATGGTATATTTTCGGACATGGAATCAAAACTTTATCTACTAAGTTCCCTCTACAACCACAGACTTCTCTAATAAATAAATACTGAAAACCCCTGTATAAATGTAATTAAAATTTTAGTTCCAATAATTTGAGGCATATCTCGATTCCTTAATATAGATAAATCTTAATAAGTAACTAAATCAGCAACATAAAATGAAATATCATTCTCTTTTTTGAAACTTCTCTTGCGAAACCATACTACCCGTACTCACGACAACACGGTTATTCAGAAAAAGTATATTGATTGGCTTAATTGTAACGCGTCTTCAGAATATAAAAAAGCAAGCATTAGTAAAGAATATGCTTTATACTCTATACGATAAGTAATAAATAATTATATTTCGCCTGGCACTGTTAACACCGATCGATTAACAAATTCTTCGTTGATGAAGAATTTCAGACACTCCCAACATTTCATTATAATTTGTTCCATACGAGGTCATTAGTCACCCAGAACAAAGGAAAGTCACGTAGTATAGGGTTTGGTGCATTCGTCGCCATAAAAATTGCGCGTAAAAATGTATCTAGAAATCCCCATTCGATTCAAAAGCCTCCCATTATATGGTTATAAACGAGAAATATACTTTTGCACCGTTTTCAAATTTGAATAATAACTTGAAAATATGCGTATAAATAATCTCTGTATCAGGTTCAATTAATTAAAACATATCCGTAAAATAAATGTAAGAATATAATAAAAAATATAGATTTTTTTCATTTCTCTAACCGGAATATTTATGCTGTAACAAAAACTTTAAACACACTGCCAACTAAATGTTTTTTTTACGATAGCTCAATAGTTTATTACATCTAGTAGGCAATCACATGTTCGAAGGTTCAAATCTTCCTGCGGAAACAACTATTTTTCTTTCAGTGAAATATATTGAAGCAATATCACTGTTGTCTTTAAAACATATGTTCCAACGTTAACGTACATTATTTTTTTTTTAGGTAACAGGCTACATGAGAGTAATCCACAAGGTGGCAACTCCCCTTTAGTAACATAGGAAGGGATTTGGGGGTAGAGGAAGGTAGCCAATGGTTAACTAGGGCCCCCGGACTATATTTTAAGGATCCTACCCGGCATTCGCCTAAAGAAATGCAGGAAACATCCTAGAAAAACCTGCAACAGGTAGGTCGGGCATTGGGTACTTGTCCCACGCCCTTCCGATAGCGGGAGAGGAGTTTTCTTTGGGGGACGCAGCATTCACTTCTCCGTGCCCCGACCAGTTTAGGAGGCAGCTGGCCGACTATTCCAATGAGAATAGCGGACCCCGGAACATACACCTCTCAGAACAGGCCGAGGTGCCTCGGCTTGTGGGAACCTTCGTGTCTCTCCTGCCTGCGAGAGAACATCCCTCGCATATACTGCCTGCGAGAGAATAGCCCTCGCAGCAGTACTCATCACGTACATTATTAAATGGAAAAAGTATTTCTTTGTTTTAAAAAAAAAATTCCATTGCAGAGAAACTGACAAAAGTTTTTTTAATCATCTTTATGAACATGAAAATATATGTTCTCTGAATTGTTGAGTGAACTACCACTAAACACTCACGATATGTAAATAAATTAGAATATTACAGAAAAATATATAATTTATTTTCTAACATTTTCGTACACCTCGAATTGTAGGTACATTTAGTGCTAGTGATGGAACTATGAAAGTAAACTCAAAAGGCTGTCCTTTATTTCTAATTGCGCCGTTGCTTTTTGTTACCTTATGTGGACCAAACAAAATATTTCCATAAATCGAAGCACTGTCTTCGGAAATTTTCTGCTCTATTTTACGGTAAATTGTATGTGTGGATACTGTGATGGAATAAATTTAATATTTTTTACTTGAACATTATGTATGGATGGACCTTTTGTGAAATCAATAGGAAGACCAGTGTTGTCCATTGCTTTTTTCATGTCTATTCACGAATCTATCTCATAGCAGATATATATACGACTTGTTCGCGCCGAATATGACGTCTGTTCACACACTGTTCAGATACAATTCTAACATCGGGGCCTTACAATAGTGATGTGTTGCTATTATAAAATGTTTCTTAATATTCGCACGTCACCGTTGAGTAGAGTTTCAGAGGAGTATAACTTTGAAATGATAATTTTGGATTAAAACTGTTCCATTAAAATTTTGTTGCTCTGTAAAGGAACTAATTAAGAATAAATCGAAAATTTATGTATCACAATTTCTACTTCCTAAAACAATTTATTTTTTGCTACGATGTAGCAATTGGTTGGTTTTTAAAGAAATTATCACTTTACAAATGTACAGATAGTGTCTCGAAAATTCTTTTTTTTGTATTATCTGCATTATTTTGTAAGTTAAATTTAGCAATGCCCAGATATTTATGTCATATATCTTTAAAATAAGAACATGGGAGAAAGCGAATCTTGGAATTGGGCGGAAAAATAAATAAATAAACTTAGATAAGCATTAGTTAAGTATCATTCAAGTGTCGAATAAACCCGTCCGAACCAAATATATATTGCTCATTTATTCTGACGATGTGTAAATGTCATTAATTAAAAACTTTATAGGTATAAAATTTCCTGGTTCTTACCATGATCGAAAATGAATATCTTTATACATTTTTTTCCCTTCTAAAATCCCACATTGTAATACTTATGCTATGGACAGTTGTGTCAGAGGCTGTACTTAACTTTAAGAGATAATGAATACAAGTAATTTTCTACACATTATGCTACTATCTCTATGTTATCCTGGATTAATAGCTCCATCGTTATCTTCGAATACGCCGATTGGTGCTCTTCAGACCTTCGTGCAAGGAAACGTCGAATCCGAGCTGAACCTGTTGCATATTCCCTAACTGAATTCATTACAGTCCTGCCCTCCTCTTTTCCCTCAAGTAAGCCCACGGCCATTTATTATTTTCTCGGAGCTTACCACCTACCTTTAACTTTTGTGTACGTCAAATTATTTTTTCGAGTTTCCTGCCCAATTCATCACAAACTCACACTGACCATTTGAATTAAGATTTAAAATTTTTCTGAAACTGAAAAAATTTCCTCTGTATAATTTAATGCAATTTAAATTTATTTAATTAATTGAAAAGGAATCGTTACAAAATGTCTAAGATATGTGTTTAGAATCTATAACTTTGAAGATACTGGCCTTTATCGTTATCTCAAACTGTTAAAAACTAATTTTCCTTTATATTAACGTAAATTATATTTTTATGCTGTCTAAAACAAAATGTAACACAAAAATATACTAAACAATGAGAATGGAATGGAATATATAAGGGATAAGCAGATAAGTTAGTTTACAATAATAAGAAAGAAATCCAAATACAAACAAAAAAAAGTGAGCCTTGTTCCTTTCTTCAGGTGCAGAAAAGACGCAAGAGCCTAGAGCGACACGACTGCACTAGTCAGTTGACAATACTTAAAAGCTTTTGAGAAAGAAACAAGACTTCCAGAAACGTTGATTGATATTTATATTATCACTTCTTTTGACTGTATTTGGCTATCTTTCTTATTTTTAATTTTCAATCAGACGTAAATTCTTCATTTTAAGTTTGTTTACATTTGATGTGAAAGAAAAAAAAGTTATTTAATATTTTTAGGATAAACTGCATTTTAGGGGGTTAAACTATTTTTTTAAGTCATAGGCTGCGTGGGGGATATCCACTTTTATTGCTCCACCCATTAATAAGCATTGGAAGTGATGTAAAAGGTGGAATTCGGAAGGTAGCAAAGACGGGACTAGGGTGATGCAGGAAAATCTAGAGAAATCTGCATCAGATAAGTTAGGCCTATGACCCACGCTCTTCCGATAACGAGAATTTGGTTTTCTGTGGAGACGCAGCATTCCGAACTCTTGTCTAGGCTCGATTTGGAGGGCAGCTGACCGACTGGTCCAGGAACAGCGAACAACTCTTACAGTATGACGGTCGCCTACGACTCCGGAACGTACACCCTTCAAAGACGAACGAGGTGTCATGGCTTTTCAAATCACTGGTTTAAAGCCTTGAAAAGGAAATTCGAATCAGGAATTTAGTTCTTCCAGGATTAGAGTAGCTGTCATTAGAGTTAGTCTAAGGGGTTAATCGAGCTTTAAACAACATTTGAAAATCTCCGGAAAAGCCTAAAATACTTTTGTTGGAAAACTGGTATACTTCATTTTTGAACTAGTGGAATGTAAGTATTGTATGTGCGTTGATGTTTAGACCTTTAAATTGATAAATGTCGAGAAAACTGTTGAATTCATCGCGTACGATTTATTTTCTACTTTCGTACAGCTTATAATCCGCATATTCTTGGTTGGTATCCACAAAAATTATATGTCTATGTTTTCTGTGTTGGTGTCAGGATGACGACGACAGCAGCTCGCAGGGTCCTCTGTTGATGGATTCGCCGCAGTGTGTACTATTCGGCACGTTCATGATCTGGTTCGCGTCCATCACCATCAACCTGGGGCCGACGTTCTTGAGCGGCGCGCTGGCTGCGAGCGCTGAGATGGGTCACAACGCACCCTCGTGTCCTCTGGTGCACGGGCCCTTCCGCCACTACGTCCTCAACGTGCTCTGGATCGCCGTCAACCTCGTGTGCGTAGTACTCACGCTGTTCCACCTGCACAAGCTGCACAGAGACCTGACCAAGGCCAACACACAGGCCGTGAGGGTCGCTGGGCTGGTCACCACGCTCGTCTCCGTCACTGGGGGCGGCAGCTCCGCCGTTCAGGGACCCGCAGCAGCGGGAGTGCAGCGGGTACACAACACATCTATCTTTTGTCTGCTCTCATACCACTGTGATAAAAACGTAAGGTGAAATTGTCATTTAAAACTCCCGGGTATTAGAAAGGCAGGTAATTTTTTTTCCTAGGTTGGTAGGACTGTCTATAATATTTGCCAAGTGTCTGTTTGTTAAAAGGTTTAATTATCTTCGAGTTACACGTGTTTTTGTAAACAACCAAAAGCGAATTTTCGATGTTTGCGATTTTTTGTTGAGCAAAGAACTTGCATCAAATTTTGTTTGCGGAACGAATATTCTTGTGCGGACACGTTGAAAATGTTGCGGAAGGCCTTTGATGATCAAACTATGGCACAAAAAAACGTTTATAAGTGGTACAACGAGTTCAAAGAGGGCCGAGAACGCGTTGAAGACGAATCGCGCTCTGGACGACCATCAACGTCTACCGACGAGGGCCACGTCCAAAAAACCAAAGATTTGGTGCTTGAAAATCGTCGATGGACAGTTAGAGATTTCGCTGATAGTGTTGGAATATCATTTAGCTCCGCCCAAACCATTTTGAAGAATTTTTTGTCTCTCAAACGCGTCAAGTCTCGATTGGTGCCAAAATCGCTCAATTTTTTGGGAAAAAAAGCGTCGCGTTGATGTGTGTGAAACTTTGCTGTCTTACTATCAGGACCACTTGAAATGCATCATTACTGGAGACGAGACTTGGATTTACGCATACGACTCAGAAACTACTGACCAATCCAGCGAATATCGTGCAAAAGGTGAAGCAAGACCGAAAAGACCACGGAAAAGTCGATCGAAAATCAATGTCATGTTGACAGTTTTCTTTGATTATCGTGGTGTAGTGCACTATGAATTCCTTCCGCCGGGCCAAACTGTCAACAAAGAATATTATTTGAGCGTTATGCGTCGTTTGCGTGAAGCTATTCGTCTGAAACGGCGGTAATTATGGGCGAACAACTCTTGGTTCCTTCATCACGATAATTAATGCACCATGTCATACTGCATTGGTTCTTCGCGACTTTTTTGCCAAAAACTCGACTCATATCGTTCCGCAACCACCGTATTCGCCTGATTTGGCTACGTGCGATTTCTAGCTATTCAGCAAACTCAAAAGGCCAATGCGGGGACGCCGTTTTGACACGATTGAGGAGATAAAAACCGAATCGAAGAAAGTCTTGAACGCTATACCGGAAAAAGACTATTCCGGCTGTTTCGAGGACTGGAAAAAGCGTTGGAAAAGTGCGTTTTATCGGACGGGGATTACTTTGAAGGGGATGACATTGATTTGGGAGAATAAATAAAGAATTTATATTTTATAAATAAATTCACCTTACTTTTTGTTCACAGTGGTATATTACTAGTATTATAATTACTTTTTGTTCACAGTGGTATATTACTAGTATTATAATACACATGGCCAATGTAATTAACTCACATTCTACGTTTCTGCACTCAAATATATTTGAGTTGGGGCCTCGTTCGCTGTTTATTTGTGAATAAAATACATTTACGAGGGTAGTTCCAGAAGTACCCGATCTAACATTGAAAACTTAAAAAATTAGTGCTAAATTTATTTATTTTTTACGCTTTGTCCTTTTAGCTCGATACACTTTTCTCAACGATGTTCAATAGATTTTTAGTTTGTCAATAACTGTATTGATGCAGGTGGGTTTGCAAATTTTATAAGAGGTAGTGTCGGAAAGAATTTGGTTAACAGTGTTTGTGTATTCATTACGGTCAAGATCTACAGTGACAGAACCTTTGCCAGCGTTTGTAAAGAGTATGTTGGGATGAGACTTCAAAAATTGTTTAGTTCTATGGAGGTTTTCTATGAGATTTCTATGAAAAAGGGGAAGGTGTGTATTTTTTTTATTTTTCAAGTACAGTTTGAGTGATGTGATTCCTGATTTTATTGTGTTGTTGTGTTGGGAATAAAGATATATTGGTTTCTATGTGTCTTAAGAGGAATGGATTGAAATTTGTTGATAGATGTGGTAGGTAGACTAAATTTGTTTCCAAGTGATACTACGTCAATAACTTCCTTAGGAATAGTATGGTTACTGAGGTTTCTGAACCAATTGTTGTGTGTGGAGTAATTGGGAAAAGTTTTGTAAAATAGGAAATCAAATTTCTTAATTTTAGTTGCCTTAGGCGAAAATGATATCTGATTAAACGAGAGTATTGGCGAGAGAAAAATTCGTTATAGATGTTGGTGGGCACCATTCTAGTTATAGAATTCTCATGAAAAACAAGTTGTTTAGTTAAGGACTGAATGTGTGAATGTATGTCTTGTATTTCCAAGTTTAGGGTACATAACTGTAAAAATTTAATTGTGTGTTTCTCTAGGCTCTTCTTAGTACCTGACGAAAAGGGACAAGAATCCCAGAAACGTTGTGTACTATTTATATTACATTTCTTGTCGGTGTTGGCTACCTTTATTATATGATATTCAATAGCTTCAATAACATGTTTAAAGTGAAAACCATCGAGATCCTCAAAATAATCAACAACCATAGACTCCACTTCTTCAGTATTGGCGAATCTTTTACGATCGAGCAATTTTTTCAAGTTTTGGAAGAGAAAATAATCGGACGGAGTTAAATTTTGCAAATAGGGTATGTGAGGAAACATTTATAATTTTAACCCATTGGTTTGGCCGTCGTGATGATATTGGGTGTGAACTGGTGCATTGCCGTGATGAAACAATAGTTTATTTTTCTCCAAATGCGGTCGTTTTATATTTATTTCAACACTCAAACGCTGCAATACTTTCGCATAATTGAAGATAATATGAAAATTTTTCCAGGTACATATAAAAAATCTGACTTTCCCAGCAGACGGAAATATCTTTGCCGTTTTTGGATCCGATTTTCCCTTTTCAACCCATTGTTTTTACTGATCTTTCGTCTCAGGTTTGTAGTCTACGGTCGTTGATAATTGTATCACATAACGATGACCAATTTTTTTCATATTTAGAAATTCACTGAGAGAGTTCACTATTAATGACTCTCAAACAAACTCTAAACAATGTAGAGTGTTCAAACATAAAATTTAGAAAGTTTTGTTTTTCAAACAACAACTCGCCATCTATACTTCAAATTCCGTACTTCTGGGACTACCCTCATAGCGGATTATGATATGCTCAGTTAAACGCAAAGACGCCATGTTTACGTTTGGGAATATTTTTACTGTGTTTGGTAGCAATTTAATAAAATGTCTGATTTCTGAAAATGTTTTCATAATAATGGAAAGATTGTTCGAGAAGTAATTATATATATTGTAATGATAAAAGGGCAATTAAAAGAATTAATAATTAGAGATTATTGAAATAAATTGTTAACGGCGAACACACAGATACAATAATGATTGAGAATACTTAACAGGCAGGCCATTGTTGTTTGAGTGCGCGTAAGTCTACGGAGCAGTTAGTCAGCCACGAAACCTTGCTGAATGGGGAAGGAGTTGAAATTTTGTTAGTCAGCCAAAGGATATTGTGGAATACAGAGTAATTGAGTCTGGCAGTTGTTGGAGCATATTAGTAGAGGAGAGAACAAAGTTTTGATTCGATCGGTGATTCGAGACGAGAGCGCCAATCCACATTTGGCCGGCGATATCGAGGAGCTCTCAAAGTAAAGTCGGCGGGTATCGGTGAGACGAAGGTTTCGGAACAATTGTGTCCAATCGGCCGGAGATCGGCAAAAGTGAAGCAAAGTAAATTCAGTGATACATGGCCTGTTAAAGTGTTCAAGGTGAAAAGTGTGTTATAAAATCACGACAATTGCCCTGGTACCGGTACAACAGTAAGTAAAGAGAAACATTTAAAAATCCATATTTGTAAACGCTAAATAAAGATAGTATATCGTCAGATTTCGATTTCACTTTCGTTTATTTCGTTATTATGATTAAATTTTGAGAGTTTATAAAATTGTTTGTTAATAGTGAATTGTAAAAAAACTATAATTGTTCTTTATTTAAAAAGGCCCAATCAAGACTCTGAGATAAGAGGAAAGGACATTTTGTATAAAAAAAATTATGTAAAGTTTCAACAAGTAATTTGTTTTATAAAATAAATAGTTGTGCATAATAAACCAATTGCTTAAGTGAATTGAATCAATGTAATTATTTTCATGCTCCTTTAATTCAATAATTTCAATGATTAGCCCAATTTAAGTAATTAATTCATTTTGCATATTACATTTATGGCGTGCTAACTAGTGGAGAAATTTTAATTAGATCCATTTATTTCAATAATTGTTATGTTGAATATTACATTATGGCGCCTTAACGTGGGCGAATTCAGATAAATATTCTATTATTATCATTGTTTATTACAAAACCAATTTGATAAATTCAATTAATTTTCATTTGATTATTACAATATATATATATATATTGTAATAATTTAAAATGACTGACTAATGGCTGTGGCTAAATAAAAATATTTATTTGAACAATTAAACAAATTTTATTAAAGTTTTAATACAATATAAAATTACACAATAATATTTAGAATCTCAGGGTCTTTACTGGGTTTGATAAATGGGTGAATTGAATTTAAATTTACTAACAAAACAATTAAAGAAATGAATAATCAAAGAAAAGAAAATAATTGAAGAACGATCTGACGTATCTTAAAGAAATGGTTTACAAATAAATTTTAGAGTTTTTTTTACTTACGGCCGACCAGGTCTCAATTTTGGGGTTTTCTGTGCACACGTTTTTGGGGATATCACTGAATTTAAATTGGTCGAAACTTTAGGTTCTCTCAGCTGGAAACGGCTACTCCTTCCGAATTAATGGTCAGTCAGATTATTACCAACTTCCTCTCGATGACATTGGTGACGGTCTCTTTACTGATTGAGTTTTTTTACTGCGGCAGGAAATTATTAGGTTACTGCTTGTGGCTTTACTTATTGAGAAACTTTCCTGTAACCTTATTTGATGAATTACAGACTGAAAAACTTTTTGTTCAATTTTAACTTGTAACCTTTCCGTTTCGCTTCTCCTCGCTGACTCAAACTGTACTCTTTCGCTCCTCGCCGTAGACTGTCTGTTCGTCTCGTAGAATTCTGACTGCGTACGTCTTAACAATGGTTCTTTTGTCTCGCCGCCCGCTTTGTCGCGGTGTATGCTTTATATAGTCTAATAATGAGTTCTTTACTTTGCAATTATAACAATGGATTAATTACTAATTACTACAATATATATATATGAATTGTCTCAACGCTTATTTCAATAATAAATTCACAAGGTATTCACGTATATATTAATTGGGAACCAAAATTCATGTCTGTCAATTTCCATAGATTTATCGAAGTCTCCTAAGAGTATTTTTTAAGTTCCCACATTACATGATAATCATATCTAAGGGAAATATTTAGAAAGTCGATGAAGTGTCGGTCTGTTAAATGCAAACTCACGTTGAGATTAGAGGTATTTTCCTTGCATTAGACTGGAAATTACAATTGGTTAGCGACACCTGCTTATTTCATGGTTGATGTAAACGAAACATTTCGCGAGGTACACGTATCTGATTTTGTTCGTTTTTCGCTAGTTTAATATTTGGATCTTCCTCTTTTTAAATATTATATTAGTGCTAGATTCTTTTAAATTTATGGCGAGAAGACAGGTTTTACGTAATGGTATAGTATTAAATGCTAGAGATTTCTTTTCAATTCTCTCTGACGCGAGTGTTCAACATACCGAGTTTTAAGATGAGAACATCTCGTTGAATGCATGTGAATAGAGCCGTGCAAAGCCAGAAGTGTTAGGAGGCAGTCGAATCCCTCGTTGCTTATGCGAACTTCCGTATTTAATAAGGCGTGTATTTGACAGGTGTATAAGGGCGGCGCCTTGGCGGAGCACCGTCGTATGAGGAACTACCTTCAGCGTGTTGAGAGGGAAGGTGTGCAGAGAGTCAAGATGTTCCTGGTCATCACAGCAGCTTACGTCGTCTTCTGGGGGCCACTCTTCCTGGTTACCCTCGTGCATCGGCCGGCTCTCGGCTCCCAGCTCGGCTACGAGGTAAGTAACGCTTCAGCTTATCCTTCTTCTCTTCACAGCATTCTTATTCCAACAATTAACATATCCTCCTATTCTTTAATAAACTGTTCCATCTGTAAGTTCTTAACACGTAGACTGCCGACTACGAGATATCTCGTAGATTGCGTTCTTTTCTAGGACGCCAACTACGAGTTCTCTCGTCCTTGTTTACTTGCCATTTTTGTGCAGCTACGATTAAACTCTGAAGGTATCAGTGCTAATATCGATAGATGGCTTCGGGGAAAAAATGCTGGCTTACTTGAACAGAAAATTTATTAAAAAACGAACAAAAAATATAATTATAAAAAATAATTCAAATTTAAGAAATAAAATAATATTTTGTGGAACTTCTTAAAACAATCTTCCACACAAAGGGCTGGCTTCTCTTTACAGGCTGGACAGAAATAACGCCTTTCTCGGAGTTTTTTTTCCTTGGGTACATATACGACATGGCTTTGTCGGACGCTGTTTTTTTTTTCGGTATGTGGTAGACTCTCTAAATAATGGAGCTCTTGCAATCTAATTTTTTATGCTTTTTGATGATAACTATGCACTATAATTAAGAGTTTTTAATAATATAATGTAATTAAATCAAATTGTCATTTTAGGTCAGATTTCTGAAAATTGCCGTGGTAATCAACGTGTTAAAAACAATTTACAGATTCAAACAATTTCTTTACACTTTAACGGTGTATTTTCGTTCTATGTTTTCCACTTTACGGAGTGGGTTAGGATATTTTAGTATAACGGTAAGTCCATATCTGTGTGGCACGTTGCCATTTCTGATGGCAGATATTCAAATCCGGAGTGTTTCAAGGCGTGACCTCAACCGCGCGCAAAATGTGGTGACGTGAGTGTCAAAACTGTTCCATTGCTTTACGTATCGAACACGGGGCCACCGCGGAGTTGGAGCCGTGATTTACATCACGCGACAGATATGTGATAACTGTAAATAATATAAATCGTTCAAACTAGATACGTTAATATTAAAACCTCCAGTTGTTTTATTAAAAATAATTTTTTATTATCTATTTGTAGAGGTGTATGTTCCGGGGTCACAGACCTTAGGCATACGGTAATAGTTGTTCGCTGTTCCAATTGGAATAGTCGGCCAGCTGCCTCCTAAACTGGTCGAGGTACAGAGAAGGGAATGCTGCGTCTCCACAGCAAACTCTTCTCCCGCTATCGGAAGGGCGTGGGACAAGTACCCAATGCCCGACCTACCCGATGCAGGTTTTCCTAGGGTTTTACCTGCATTATTTTTAGGCGAATGCCGGGTAGGATCCTTAAACTATAGCTCGGGGGCCCTAGTTAACCCTTGGCTACCTTCCTCTACCCTTCCGCATCCCCCCTTTCAGATCCCTTCCTATGCTATTAAAGGGGAGTTGCCACCATGTGAATTACCCTCATGTAGCCTGTTAGCCTAAAAAAACAAAAAACAAACAGAATAATATATAATTCTGTAAGCATGAATTTACTCGTAGCAAGAGACATTATCAGGGAGATATCCAATGATACCGCCTGTAGAATTTAAACATGAAAAATTATTTACTAGGCCACATCATTTACATGCTTTTGATGTTCACTGGTTCTAGGAGTTGGTCCAGTAGCTGATTAGGATGCTGAAAAAGATAGATTTTCATGCAATTAAAAATAGTAACATTAACAACGACAACGTTATTAAATCATCGTTGATAAAATAATACTGTAATTTTAACAGAACTATTGAAAGCCAACCCAATCCTCTTTCCAATAATTTAGTATTCTCGTCATAGGTACTTGCAAGCGACAAAATTTAATTTCCGTCGTGTGTTTCATACATTCAGAAAATTCTATTAAACTTTATTCGCTTTTAGAAATGATGATGATATGAATAAAATATATTAATTTTTTCTCGTCAAAGTTGTGACTATCGCTTACTTCGGAATCCACTCTTTAGTTTTAGTTTTCAGTGCTAATCGGTATTGTAACTAAGTAAAGTAAAATTTTTACTGTATTTTCTTTGATAAATTAAAAATTTATTTGTGTAATTCACTATTTTTCGACAGACTGTTCCTCCGCCACACAGGACATTGGATTTGCATTCCAGTTATAATGATTTTTTTTAAAACCAATGTATTACCTCCTCAACATTAGAATCTGAACATTAGTTCTGCGTTACACTTCCCACATACGCCGTTCAATAAAGTTAGTTGAGGTTTCTCATCACGAAAGTCATCAGCCCTTTGGCTGGTTTATGCGTTCCTCCATTTCTGCCTGTCTTGAGCAAATCTCTTCATTTTTATATATTTCTTGCATCTTGAGCTACCCTGTTACATTGTAGTTCTATCCTCCCAGTACAATTTTATCCTTCCTTCGCCTATCTTTTCTAAAACATCTTCATTTTTAACTTTGTCGGATTTAATTTTAAACATCCTTCTAGTTTTTCCATAGTCCATGTTTCACTTCCATATAAAGGAATGAGGTTTATAAATGTCATAAATATCATCTACAAATAATTGCAGAGGTTCAATCGGACGTTGTTATACATTTGTTATAAATTTTCGTAGCATGAAGAACGAAGACTGAAATGTCGTTGTTCATTGAATTGAAATAATTGTAATGTAAGGTATATCTACTCCACGAAGAAGTATTTCACAGTAGTTGCTAATATTTCCATTCACAATAAATATAAAATATTTTCACCGCTGCTGAATCTCAGTGTAAGAATAAATTAATTCTTCTCGTATTCCCGTGACGCGTTGCTCAGTTGCGTAAACAAAACTGATGAAATAGCCAAATACAGTCAAAAGTAAGTGATGATATAAATAGCACAGTACGTTTCTGGGATCCTTGTTCCTCTCGTGAGGTGATTTGGTAAAAACACGAGAGTAAGGAGGACGGACACAACCGCACAAGCTCATTTTTTTCCAATTACAAGTTACTTTATAGCGTTTATTGTAATAATAATGAATCGAATAGTCATATCTATGTGGTAAGTCGAGCGGTGAAAATCTACGTAACCTTTGGATGTTTGCACTAGTCGAGTAGATTCAGAGTTAACTCATTGGAATGATGTTCTAGGTTGCTTAAGTATTTCTCACTATACTTCATGATCACACTTTTAACCGTATCGACGTTTTAGTCTGCGTCTCTTACAAAATATGGTGCGCATTTATATGCCACGAAACTCTATTCAGCGTGGATCTGCGATAACACAGAAGCTGTTTACGGATTCCTCTTTCTTCACAATCAAATTTCACGTTGAGATCACGGTGTTTCTTCAAGAGTTCGGAAAATAGGGGATCTAAATTTGCATTCAAATATGAAATTCATTCAAAATTCAGTTATATTCCAAATATACATTAAATTATCTTTTATTTATATATTACCAAATTAGAGTTGTATAAAAATGTCAAATTACAAAATAACATTAAAAATGTTAACAATTAATAGTAACAAAAATTATAAAATAAAACAATATAAAGCATTAATTAACCCATTAGTAATAGATAATTATCTTGATAATAATCAAGTACCAGAAAAACATACATCTAATCAAAAAAAGTAAATTGCAAAATTAGCGGCGTTTAACATAAAAAAACATCTTACAAATAAAATTATTGAAATATTTAACAAATATTGAATACTGAAATTCAATTGAAATGTCTCCCCAAATATAAACTGAAACATATGCCTGTCTTACCTAACAGAAAATATAGAACCCTTTTAAAAGATAAAAAAGATGTAGTATACTAATTTAATTGTAAAGATTGCTAGAAAGCATATATTGGGCGCATAGGTACAAGCTTAAAAACTAGAGTATATAACACCATCAGTAATTTTCAACCCCATTCTAACACCAACACCGCCCTTTCCACTCACCACAAAATTACTAATCATCAAATATGTACAGAAATGTTAACATATGTTCGGACGGAAAGTATTTGACGCGATTCATATTTATTTATAAAATAAAACAATAGTGGTAAATGCTGATAATAAAATTAGTGATATTGGAAAATTTAATGCCAATATTGTAAATCAACTGCAATTAACAATTAATATCACAGAGAATATTTAAATTAATTATTTACTTGGTTAACATAAAAAATATTTTATATAGCTACATAGTAATCTATAATTATTGTTGATTGGTGACCATTACATATGACTAAGTAGGTATGAAATAAATGTGTCAATTTTCTTGGATAAATAATATTATAATAAATTTTATAATGATTTAAAAATAATTTATAATTTTACAGAATTATAAGGGCTTAAAGACGAAAGAAACTTACTGTTAATATAAAAATAATGAGAACAACATTTTTACGCTTTAATTCGTCTCAACAATTCCATGGCAGAATTATGTAAGTTGTTTTCAATATAAAGTTACAGAATTGATAAATCAGTATATTTAATATGTTCAATATAATCATTCCAAATAATACATGAAATATCGAAAAAAAATCGGTAACTATAATACTCCTTTATAATCAAAATAAATATTATTTAATGTAAGAGCAATGCAATATTTTTGTTTGTAACAATACTGCTAGGAGCATCTGGTACCGTTTCTCACGTTTAATCCGAGTTAGATTAAATGGATTTCCGCTTGGGTGCAAGCAGAGCTGCTTCCTCAAAGCTTAAGATTCTGCATAAGTTTGCTAAGCTTTTTAAATGTAAATGATTGTTTAAATACGTATTCAGATTCCAAATTAAAGAAATAAACTTATGTATATTACGAAAGAAACCTTCGGATGGAATGTTTACTAGTTTTAAAGAATAGCCTCTCAATATGGCAATAATTCAGAATTTTTTTAAATAAATTTACATATAATACACACAACGTTTTCTCATCAGGAAACTCTTCAGTTACATAAAAAAATATAATTAAAAACACAATAGTTGGCTTCCAAATGAATTTAGTATAGCATAGTTACTTACATAATTAACAAAATATGAATAGATCGGATATAATCCATTAAACAGAAGCATGTTGTATGATGTAGGACCGAAATGAGAGAAAACAATACCATTTAAACTCAAAAGTACATTGCTGTAACCGCTTTTATTAAACACAAGAATAAAACTTTCACAATATCAAGTATACATAATTTTAAATCATAATAGCTGAATAATCACCTAACTGAATTATTTATGGAATTAAAAAAAATTACGTATCAGTTTCAACGTTTATTGAATTTATATTGGACCTAATATACAGTATTTCGCTCATAATAATGCGATAATAATTACATTGATAAATGTTTATAATTGTCTAATCAATGTTGTTATTATTCATGTATACGTGTTTTGTTAAAACACATTGTTTATCCAAAGGTTGTTTTACAGTTGCAAAATGTTCTTCAATTATTGTTGGAAGATCACGCTTCGTTTGACCTACTACGAAACAAACACTGAATTTTGTATATAACTTCTTGCTTTTCCAATTTTAGTAACATATCTTTAGAATTTTTAACAAAATTAAAATTAATACATTATTTAAATATTATCCTAACACCATAATTGGCAAACAGGTTGATTAATTTAAATACATTTTCTGGAAATGGTAAAACGATGAAACCCGTAGATTATTTTACTATTTGCGGCTGTGAATTCGTTTGAGTTTAATCTACTTTTAATGTATATTATTTTAACTGGTCGAGAGTGATGGAAACAATTTAAAATTAGAACGTTATACATTTTGTACAAATTTTTATTGTGGAATTTGGGGTGAGATAATTTAACAGCCTTGTCAAACTTAATTTTAAAAAACTATAGCAATTTTATGTTGGATGAGCTGGTTCGAATAAAAATTTTCACGTGTAATATGGCAGTTTTTTGGCAACAGATATAAGGAATAGATAACCATATTTGGTAATACATATTCAACGCGATATCAACAAAAAAGGTTTCGTTAATAACCAAGATAAGCGTAGAAACGAGAGCTTATTCTCTCGATTCACAAAATATTACTCCACCCACAATTCTCTCTATGACGTGAGTAGAGTTTGTTTATAATCTGTTACGTATGATTGATAAATAAAATTTATAATATTTTCAGTATTTCATCAAGTAAAAAAGGGGATTCAGTTCTGCCTCTCCGTCCAACATACGTTACTGATTTATCTGAATTATTGGATCGGATTTTGAAAACTCAGGGATTCAATGCTACATTTATTTGTCACAAGATTATCGACATGGCTTTCAGGAAATTCGCTGATGTGTCTGTCAAGTTCCTCGAAATATCTTTAAATCATAGCTTATAAAATTCTCTACAGCTATCACCAATAGATTATTCTTTTTTTTTCGTTTCTGGGGTTGTCTCTGAAATATGTCTGGCTTGTGTTGAGTAAATGATGCGTCGTTACTCCGGTGTAGACTTGAAGAATATCGATGGTTGGCATCCCGAGAATCGATAACAGCTGTCTTGCGGTTGTTACGTTTTGCAACAGCTTGCGTCTCGCTCTGATTTCCCTCTCTCACGCTGAGCTCCACTTTAAGGTAGTTGTTTTGATGTATTCTTTGCATGCTTCCCATCACAAAATACTTTTGAGGGCTTCTGTGGGCAATTTGGGCATTGCGAGCTTCCCCGATTAGGAAGTAATTTTTTTATAGTGAAGCGTAATCGGACCCCTCATGTTCTAACTTACGTACCACGATTTGGCTACAGGCATCAAGTATCAAATAAGATTATTTACTTGCGATTGCACGATCTGTAGAGGAATAGTAAGTGTTCAGGTCGAAAATATTCTCCAAACCGATCTCGAAAAAATTCAACGTTGGTCGCAAAAGGATAAGAATGGAAATCAACGCGGCTAACAGTAAATCAATTATTTTTTCAAAAATGAGGAAAGTTATTCGTGTACAATTTAAAATAAAACTGAAAATGTAAGCAGTTATAAATATCTGGGCGTAAAACTTCTCAAGGCTTTAAATTAGGGGGAATATACTAATTCAGTAACTGCGAAAGGATGGAGAGCATTACAATTAATAAATGGAGTACTCAGAATAAACACACGGAAGACTAAGCAATCGCTTGTAGATCCCTGCTAGGGATCCTTGAATATGGAGCCGTAAGTTGGGACCGTTATAGAGTTGAACACATACAAGCTTTAGATAGACTTCAAAAAACGATGATTAGGAATAGATGAAGACGTTTGCGGGTGGGAGAAAAAGCGATAGTCTTTTTTGAGCTTTACAAAATTTTTACAGACGAACCGACCTGGAGAGAAATCAAAACACGAGTTATTCCACCGACATATATAGCGAAAAATGTCCACTTTACAAAATTAAACCGAGATGTCAACGAACTGATGTTGGAGTGTATTCATTCCTAAATGGATCCGTGAGGGAATTTAATTATTTGCCTGTCTATTATTGGCTAGTCCAAAGAATGGTAAATTGTTAAGGAATAGAATAAGGAAAATTGTATAACAAACGTTAAGATGTACCGACTAATACACTGATTCCCACCATGGAATGTCGTGACCGAAATTTTGACTTTCCATAAATAGAATAAGCAACGCAATGCCTTTCATATAATTTCAATCAATCCTGTCATTATTCATGTATACATGCTTTGTTTTATAGAAAGGTTGTTTTAAATTTGTAAAATGTTCTTTAATTCTGGTTCCAAGCTTATGCTTCGTTTGAACGATATAGCAGGATAAACACTCGATTTTTATAAATTAAAATAATTTTTTGTCAGTAAAATGAGAAACAACTGGAGAGATCCCTGAACAGGTTTTTTTAGTAAATGTCAATTTTTACTTTAATAAATTTTGGCCATGATACATTAATTATGTCATAATGCAAGCATTATTGAAACATAAAAGATTAATTTCCAGTTTTATTTACAAACAATTATTTTATTTACTACACTCAATTACATATTAATTAGCATTTTTATTGTACAGTTAAATTCTTATCTTGACGATTTTTTCGTTTCTGATAATAATGAATGAATATTCTATTGAAATTAACATGGTAACATGCAGTTGGTTGCACCTATTAGGTTGTCCATAACAATTATCACATATTTAATTACATTGAATTATTTTAATTAAGGTCTAAGTTTAAAATTAATTAGTATAGTTCATGAAATTGAGCAAGTAGCCTATTCGCTTTGTGGTCGCAACACTCGAACTTGAACATTTGATATTAGTATTGAGATTTCGTAAGGAATTGTGCTGGGATGAGATTAACTTGTAGTTACAGTGTGGCAGTATAAATAAAAACGGAGGCCATATTTCAGCTTTCCTTGTCTAATGAAGCAAATTTTGGACGGCGTGAATTTTCCCAGTTTCACAATTTGTCACAGGCTAATTTCCTGGATTATCCATACGGTGACATAGAAGAATCGGATGTCATAATGCAATAATAACTGTTCCGAATAAGAACAAACGAATATCGTAAGGTACAGTTCAGAAAGGGATATCAGTTTTCAGAGAGAGACATACCCATTACTTATCTTTAATAATGTACTATCGCGAAAAAGTTTTAGATCATGACTTGTGGAAAGGGGCTTCAGCTCAAATTCCAATCTTATTATAAAAGAAGAAAACATATTAGAAATCACAGAGCAGATTTAAGGTTGAACCTACCTAAATTAAAGCCAAAATTGAATAATTGTTATCAAAACATCAGGCCATCCCTGCCATTAAAAACATTTATGTTTTGTGTAGATCATTTATATTAACATTTTTACAAGATTTTCATTTAGACTAGTACATAATTCATAAATGTATAAAACTTCTCATGTGGTTTTTAAAACTATTTCGCTCTACATTTAAACCAATTACAGTGGGTAACACTATATAAGTTATCAAAACCACATTTGAAGTAACAATTCAATATTAGAATGGCCGGGGTCTACCCAAAACAGAAAAAATCTGTGTATGGCGTTCGAGGCGTAACAGAAACGTTTCTGTTTCCTTGAATGATAAAGTAATTGAAGTGTAGTGAAGTGAAACGAACAGGAGGTGCCAAGCACAGTTAATTGTCTGGTAATCATTTCAACAATACAGATTTAAAAACTTGGAATTCTACTTAAACAGATGGGATTATTGTTATTATAACCTTATTATTAGTTGTAGTATTATAATTTTTAAGATTTATATATTTAAGGTATGTTGCCACCGGGCAATTTCCATGGTATCTAATCTGTCTACAAAACTATCCTATATGTTTCAATCATTAACAACATACAAACACTATAGGAAATAATCCCGCAAATTTTGTCAACACTGAAGCACAAGATTAAGTTAGATGAACGTGAATAAGAATAAAGAATAACAAATGAAACACTGATGCTTTCCCTCAGAATGATAAGTTTTAATTCAAAGATATATAAAATATGAAAATAGAATAAAGTTACAGTTCAAGTTTATCTTAAAATTTAAATTCAGCCGTCGGGTGTTTCTCGTAGATTCTTACGCGCCGCAATCAGTTGATTTATAAACGTTGAAAATGGGACCACAAAATCAAGGTTTTTAGAACACACAAACTCTTATAGATTCACACACAGAAATGTTTATTAAAACAAAATAAAAAATTTAACTATGACGTTTAAGTATTTAAAACACAATTTGCTTTCACACTGTTGTGCGCCAGCAGTTTGATTGTGGACAAATTTATAACCTCATGAAAGCTATATAAATTTACACAAAATATTAATATTTCTCCGACTTTATTTATAAATATTTGAGAGTTTCTCATCAAAGTATTGTGGGTCGAGATTTGCCAATTAAAAACAGAGCATTAAAATTATTAATGCATTTAATCCAGATGAGTGTTTGTATTTAACATTAAATTGGTAGCTTATAGGTTGAATTGCAGTAGAACAAATCAGGAGCTTAGAGACCTGTAAAATGAGCAGGATATAATATCTATGATAAAAACTGCTCGAGTGCGTTGGCTCGGACACGTACATCGGATGGAGAATACAAGAGAACCAAAGAAAGTTCTGGAGGGGCATCCAGGTGACAGAAAATACAGGGGTAGACCAAGAAAGCGTTGCATTGAAGAGCGCTATGGGAGTCAGGAGATGGAGACAAGGCAATCGAAAGAGAGCTTTGGAAGAAGATAGTTGCGGAGACCAAGGTTCTATAAGGACCGTGGCGTCAAGAGACAGTCAATCAGTCATAGGTTGAATTGTCCTCAAAATTGTGAATATTCCACCACAGCTTCAACACTATAAATTTGGCGCGATCTTGGTTCAAAAATTGCACCTCTGTAACGTTTTCGGTTCGATGTGACGTATTCTGCTCCTGAAAATACCAACGGGATCATGTTTCCATCACACGGCTTTCGAAAGAAACTACCTGTTGGTCTAGGTCCATTCCAGCGAACAGTATGTAATAATTCTCCCCGAGAAAGTTGGGGATTGTGCGGCCCAGCACACTCGTCTCGCTCCGTATCAGCTCGCTCGGACATCCGACACAAGACTTTCAATTACGTTTTAGAATTCTAATTGCAAATTACGTGATGTACTCTGATAGATAAAACTATTTAAAACATTTTCACTGCACTATTGGGTGTTTTTCTCTTGTTATGGCGACGGCGATGACGAACGTGACTTCGCTCGCTTGCTAGTGCCGTCGGAGAGTCCACTTGCTCTGCCTTGCCCTGGTGCGGATTCCAAAATTCTCATAAAGTTACCAATGAGATAATGTGTATCAAATTGCGGCATAAAAAATCGTCCAATTAAAATGTCTGTTTGACTCAACGTAAGAATTTAGTCGTAGTGCCTAGCCAACAATGTTACACAATCATTCATAACCGCTTCTTTAACTGTCACCAAACAATGTCTAACCCATAATGTTACTATATTTTACAATAAATTGTAATTTAATATGCCAATAATTCGGAAAGAAATGGGTAATGATTGGTATCAGTGGTACCTGATCTTTACAAACTTAAGAAATGAGAGGATCATTTAATAATTAATGAGACAAAATTGGAATAAAAACAAGCTTGGTAGAATAATTTTGGTACTTTCAGGACTTCAGGTTGGCATGACTGGGATGAACTCTTATCCACTGTTTATAATCTCAACATTTATTTTAAATAAAATTCTGCACCAGTTCAACAACGTTCACACATTCGTATTTTACTTTCTGAAGGCAAAAAAAACAACAAATATTTATTCTAGAAAGACCAAAGTTTATGGTGAAAGCTGTAGTAATAGCGAAAACGTGTATAAGTTGGCAGAACTGATCAAAACCAGTCGAACCTCGGCGAATAACGAAAAGTGCTGTTGCTAACCTGGTAAAGTTTCACTCTCAAATTAATAACATTATTCGTGAAGACCGGCGTTTCAATGTCGAAATTATTTCCTATTAAGGTCAGCTTAGTGTTGTACCGTTATTAATGACAATTATCACAAAATAATTGCAAGTTGGGTCCTAAAGGAGTTCTCGCACAAGATACACAAAATTATACGAGCGTTATGAACGAGATGATGAGCCTTTACCGAGCAACCTATGACAAAATTTCGAACCAGAATCTATTTTAAAGTTTTGAGTGGAAGCATACCAGCTCACCTGTCACAAAGAAGAAGACATCTGCAGGAAAAGTCAAGTTGACGGTGTTTTGAGATGCTCAAGGTGCAGTTTTCTGTGAATATCAACTAAATCAAGAAACCATCGAGAAATGAGCCCTACTCTCCAAAGTTAGCGTCACCTGATTTTAACTTGTTTGGTCCTCTGAAGGATACATTATGTGGAAAGAACAACGAGGATGTAAAAAAAGTTGTTGTGAAATAGTTCATAGAACAAGACATATACTTCTTTGCAGCTGATATAAAAAACAGTAAACCGTTCGGACGAATTTATCAATGTTTGTGAGGATTATATCGAAAAGTTTCATTTCTAAAAATATTGTTTTCTCTACACCAGTTGTTCCTTTTGAATGACTCTCGTATTTATACTCGCTAAACTCCATCCACTTTAGGGTTGCTACCCACTCCAGAGCGTTTCGCACCTTTTTTTAAAATTACAATTTAACGTCGCATTAACCTTTTGGTCATTAGCGACTTACATCTGTTAAGTTCTACATTTGTATAACATTTAAATTACTTTATACAACTCAGTTTTCATAGTAAAGTCTATGAGGTTGTTTATTGCTGCTGATGAGTTGCTAATCTCCATCATTGAATGTGCGGCTATGGTTGATCTTCCTATCTCGCTATATTTGGGGCAGTCAAAGAGGACATGAGCAATTGTTGTGGGCTCCTTGCATGAGCTGCATACCGGCTGTGGAGATCTGGAGATCAAGAATGAACGAGTGAAACTGGAGTGCAATTTTTCTGATTCTGTCACCAACAACCTGTTGCCTTCGAGATAGTTCATTTCGGGTGCGATATTTCTCTGATGCTGTTGACATTTCTAAGCATGACTCCGTATTCCTCCGGTTTCACTGGTCTACTCCACTTTTCCTCAAGTTCCTTGTAGAGCCCTACTCTGCAGTCTCTGCTGGTGCAGACTGGCAGGTTGCTGGATCTTCCTTGATGATCAGCTTCCATCTTCGCTAGGAGATCTGCCCTGTCGTGTCTATCTATGTCCTTTTGCGCCGGTAGCCAGGCTACATTGATCCGGTTTTCTTTTTCTTGTATTTTCAATATATTCTCTCTCATTCGATTTATGCAACCATTTCTGTGCACTGTACTAGTTATTCTGTGTATTGTGTCCTTGGAATCTGTTAATATGATATTGTTGGCCTCCGGTGTTTCCAGACACAGTTCCGTGGCCATGAAGATGGAGTATAATTCTGCTTAAATTATCGCTGCATTATGGTTTATAGCGATAAATTTTTCTTTGCCTGTCGTAACTATTGCTCACCCTACTCCATTTGAATTTTTGGACCCATCGGTATAAATGACTCTGGGAGAATTATATCTTTGTAGCAACCGATAGATTTCTGCGTTCCAGTTAGTGTTATATGGGTTGTTTACTTAAAGTGTATGTAGCGATGTATCTATTGGAAGTTCGTTTTCTTCACATGTCAACGTGCTCCTACTGAGATATGAGTCTCCGATAAGTAAAATTGACGTTAAAAAACCCAGGCGAGTCGAGAATGTCTGAAAACGAGAAACAGCTGGATAAAGTTTTCTCGGGATTCCAACCGCGTAGCGTCGTTTAATTGCCACAACGTTTCGATGGCTTGCACCGCCATCTTCTTCAGGTGAAGAAATAGTATCTTCTTCAGGTGAAGAAATAGTATCTTCTTCAGGTGAAGAAATAGGATCTTCTTCGAACACATACGAGTAAGAGACTTCTTCCTGGTTTGAGGATGACGCCCAAAACAGAAGAACGCTGTAGCAATAACAGAAGGAAAGGCTTAGAGTGTACTTAAAGAACAGCTACATTTCGTTGATAATTAAGCTCCCAGGACATAACAAACCAAACCCCGTAAGCGGTTCGTAGTTTGTAAATGGTGAGCAGACCGATTTCTAGATAGTTCGGAGTAGAGAGGAGAATTCGTGATGGCCCTGGGGGATATAGAGAGAATGAAACAGTTCCCAACACTGTTGCTTGCAGCGAGGTATGAGAGTTGGATGTTGCGCTAGTTATCGTAAAAGTTTGCAGTTTCAGCCAATAGTGTTGGCATAATAATGCTCTAGTTAACTTAATACCACCAGAGCGAGGCAGCCTATTCCAATCATGCAGACAAAACCGCACACTGTATAACACCCAGTGAGAACGATAGTAGCCTTAAACAAGTAACCATTGAATATTAAACAAAAATGCGCCAACGTTGTACAGATTCCGTGAGCTGGACACTTGCATAGCCAAGGTCATTTTCTGTATAAAATAAGTTTGACTAAGTGATAATTTTTACAGATCAATTTAATTTGAATGCAGTTAAATTTCGTTATACCGTATCCAGATTTTAAAACAAAAAAATTAACCAGAAAAGTAAGGAACAAAAGAATATTTTGTAAAGAAGCATTTGTGTAAGTTAATAATAAAAATTCAATTTCATAAAGTATTTATTAAGAAATGATCATATTTGTTTCGTAAGCAAAATATTGATTTTTTATTATTATTTCATTACATTTAACCCTCTTTGCCGTAATATTTACGTTACAGTCAATCCGATGCCCGAAAATATTAATCTTTCCTGCTATTTCGTTGGAAGGAGATTTCAAAACAAGTTAATATTTCCCACACAGTTGCGTTCAACAGTTCATGACCAAGCTTTAATGGTATATCAGTACTTCCGTTATAAATTGTTAAAATGTGTAGAAAATCATCATTATCACCACAATTTCACAATGGTTTGATGCAATTCATCATCATATTCTCTTCTGAGCAAATTCCACATCGTTAATTTGATCATGTTTCCATATAATTTCATATAATTCATTTAATAAACATATTCTATACAATATTGCTCAGTTTCTGAGAGATCATAGACATATTCCCACCTTTTGTTCAAGACGCCATACTTGAAAATATTTTAAATTCTCTCAACCCTTATTTTGATTTTCTATATCTCATTTTTAAAAAACCCAACATTTTCAATTTAATTTTCCGAATCATAAGTAATAGTAAAGTGCTAGTTGGTTTCTCTTGATGAATAATTCATAAATTCCTGCTGTAATAGTTGTAAAGTTTCCTTTTCTGTGTCAAGCCTAGATATTTTTGTTTCTCGATAACTCATTTCACCCCAATCGAAACGAACGTTTAAAAATTTTTGAGTACTTTGTTTTTAAGGTAAGAATGTTTCTGGAATAGGAAAACTTTCTTTAGACTATAATAAATTTTTAAAATTTCCCATCTTTCTCGGCCTGTTGACTGAGCTTCTTGATAAAATCGATTCGATTGTTAAATTTTTAAATCATCCTTTGCTTCTTCGACGAATCGATTCATTAATATAACTGCGTCCTGGACATACACTCTTTCCAATAATACGAACGTTTTTAGTACTTTTGTACTTGTATGATAAGTAGACGACTACTCAAATTTAAATGTAAATAAAATTTTAATAATAAGAAAAGTAGCCAAATACAGACAAACGAAGTGATAATATAAATACCACACAACGTTTTTGGAAGCCTTTTTCCTTTCTTCAGCTGCTAAGAAAACTAAAAGCTCGTGAACCAAGAGCGACGTAAACGCACTATACAGTTGTCAAACTCAAAAACTTTTGTGTGGTATTTATATCATCACTACTTTGGATATTTTTCTTATTATTAATTTCAAAACAGACTTATATTTTTCATTTTAAGTCAAATTTTCTTAACAAACCAAAATATTTCATTTCAATTGACATTGTCGTATGCTATATGTAACATCACATTTTTGTTGAAGACGACATTTAGACCTTAATATCTATTAAATTTACTGAAATGAAATTGATTATTTTCCAACACTTTTGCACCTTCCTTCAATTGAACTGTTATAGAAGCACTGTATTTTATATACAATGGTTTTATGACTTCTATTTAAAACTAGCTGATTGTTGACGTTGCCCGAGTATTTCTTTTTATTAGTCAGGAAAAGTAATTATTTCGACACCCCTTTCGAATATTTCGTAATTATCAACTTTTGTCCCACCGCACACATACTGGGTCTTAACATTTTACTTAACCGGCATCTGAAGCATCACTGTCCATCTGTGAAACACCGAAAACTGTGGATACGACACTAATAAGGGCCATTTTGAACCATTTTCTTATTTAAATCAGCGAACCGAAGTCGGAACATTTGGACATATTATTATAAATCCCTTCCCATCACACATTATGTTGAAATTTAATTTAACGTGCATCGGGAGCGTCATTGTTAGTCTCGAAGGCTGAGAAAACGATGAATTCGACACTAATGTTGACCGTTTTTAACGTTTTAACACTTCCATATCTCCTCCCCCAGTTCCACGCCAAGTGGGAAGATATTCAATTTAATTGGCACCGTGAGTGAAAGCAGTGAACTCAGTGACCCTCATAACCATCGTTTGGACACCAGTCTAGGTCGTATCCGCGTTATTTTTGTCACCCCATTCATAAGCATGTTCTCCTCTCTTGCATTACGGGTTGAGATTAGTCTTTAACTAATTGATAAATCTCAGCAGCCGCAGAAAGTAGACTCTAATATTTGTGGTTTTTCGCATTAATTTTGAATGCCTCCAACCCCTCCTATAGGTGTGCCTTTCCACATAGTGTTTGCTCATAGATCGTAAGTGGAATGTGTACCAAGTTTATCTACAGACACATTCATTCATAGATTTCTATTTATTAGATAAAACACTGATTTTCTCATTGGTTATATTGAGGAAATACCTTTGATCGATAAATTTCTGGAAAATATAGAAATTGTACGAGTAAAAATGATCACGGAAATCTGATATTAAAATACTGATGACGTTTCATCAGGTTTCAAATGAATATTTGAAAAGTGGAACATGGGTAAGTTCATGATAATTATTAGACGTCAACTTTTGTTTAGTTGTTGAGTGTTGCATTTTATGTTGCGCGTAAAATTCACGACGAAAATGATACATTGGTGCGTTAATTAATCTACAAGACAAATATTATACCTCATAAAACATCATTTCACGTATTAATTGTTTTTAAAAAAATTCAAATATTTATTCAAGTTATCAACTCTTGTGATTACTCCACATTTGTACCTTCTTCGGTTATATATTTAATTTATTTTAAATCTGTTTTGGCTATCTGTTGCATTTTAGGAACGTTTTTTTATATTGATCATTCAAACATTCAAAACACTCAAAAGTGAATCGTTGTATAATTTTTGTGTTTACAAATATTAATGTTACCATCACTATAAATACTACTATTAGTTTGAAAACAACGTTACTGATCAAAGTATCGAAGATGGGTGTTAATGTTAGGAATTTGAGATGAAATTTTTGCGAAGAACAGAAAAAAACGGACAAATATAAGACTTAAAGCTGCAAAAATTGAGTAATTTACAATAGTTAACTCGGAAGTTATGAGTATTTAACACTCGAGTGGCCTAATGGAGCGACTCTGCACAACTTTAATTTCGAGGCCCAGCTGCATAGTCTAACTCGCATGATCACACGCCCAGGACTAACAACGTTGTCCTGTCTGTTGGCTAATTCCCACTACCACAACCTAATTGCATTCTCTCTGCAGCTCTGCGTCCTCGTTGGAACTCAAATAGCATAAAGTGACTCAGTGAAATCGATTATACAATATAATTATAGCGCTAGAACATGTATTAGACGCCACTCAAAGATACGCAATAGAAACTGATATTCGTAAATATTCATATTTCATGTGTGAACTCATTAATTATCATCTAGTATTAGTTGGCCGCAACAGCTAATAAGTTTGAATTTCGAAACATGTAATTGGATATTACTCTATTTAACCTCTTCGCGAACACAACGGATAATAATACACTGTTAGTTAACCAAGTAGGTCTACTATTAGTAGCATGGCGTAGACCAAAGTATAACTGTTTCAAATGAAAAATAACGTTTATTATAAATATAAAATATATTTTCAAGTAATAAAAACTTGATTATTTTATAATTAAAAATTCAATTTGTTTATCTATCAATTTTATTTTTCTAATAGCAGTTTGTAATATAGTTTAGACTGGAAGTTCATACTTTTTCATTTCACCCCACATACACTCGTGGTATTCATTCTGTAACTAAACTCTCAACTAGGATTAAAGAACAACATGGAGGTCTCCACGAAACAAAAAAACGCTCCGGCTATTAACAAGACACCCTCTCATCAGGATTAATGGGCTGATATGATTGACACAATTAGCAAAGGTTCATGTAAGGCACGACCCATCATAATTCGTGGAATCTGGGATGAAGGTGTACGATCCTCCAGAGTTCCTTAGCGACTCTGCACCAGCCGTCACTACAGGTCGACGGAGGCGAAATTAGTACCTCTGGTATTAATAGACCACTACTTTATACAATAGTGAATAGCTAATATATAATAAATACGAAAATGTATCTTTCCGCCACTCAAATATGTATTTTTAATCAATTACATACAATTCCAATGCTATTGGCTCTCAGATCATCAGCCTTATTTGACCATATCAAACTCGCGATGTTAGACACGGCAACGTAAATAAATTGTTTTTTATTCTTACTAAATATTACCTGTGGTACTTTATGTATAAGCTGATAGCCCACAAACACAAAACAAAAATTTATTAAAATTGGCTCCAATTTCAGTTCCTATAACTGGACGAACTTAGTTACGAAACGGCTCATAATGCAAGTGGTTAAGCTGCGTCGTTGATATTCAGAATCTCCACAAAACTGTCTTCACAGTACTTTTAACTCAAACAAAATGTCTAAAATTCTCCATCACTGGATCTCTACCAAAACTCTCCAACTTCGTCAAAACTCTTTCAAAGACTAATTTAAAAAATTAATAATTAACTCTCCTAGAACTGTTCCTCACAGTATTTCTCAAACGCTGCTTCAAAACTGTCGCAACAATGTATTTATTCTCTGGTCCTTTTAGAACCTACATGGCCTCAATTTTCACCGAATTCTTCTTCTCTCCGCCTCCAATCACAGTATTCGTTTTGGAATCTCTCATTTCCAAATGTACGACCAATCGGCGTAATAGGTTCGAGGGGTTACTTTGTGGTAAATTGGATACTTTTAATTTTCCCACTTTTCACCTGCCAAATTGGAGTCAAATCTGTTAGTTTCCATAGCGATCACGAAACTAACCACCTAAGGCGTTGCTGTTCTTCGTTCCTCTGACAGAAAATCAACTAAATATACTTCCTAATAGCAGTATAAAGGAAAAACTAATATTAATTGTGCGAAAATAAACTATTTACTGTATCATATGATAATTCTTTTATTACTTTTTTGTTAATTCGTACGAACAAGATTCAGATCAAATTTGCGACTTTTCATCGTTGAATTCAATTCCACTGCCACTTAACATTCAGTTATTCATTACATTAATTCTACATTGTAACATGATACGCCGATTGTATTATAAAATGTTCCATGGCCAAAATGTAATAAACTTGTACTGCAATTTGGAGTGTTCGTTCCTTCGTAGCGGTTACGCCGCTGTCCGTCCCCTTACTGCAGCGACACACACCAAACCAATGATGCGATGAATTTCAACTTGTTCAGCATCATCATTATTCAAATGAACGTGTCGCTATACCCTTACAAATATGCATTAAATTTTCGGATGTGCTGATTCCTGAAAATTTCTTTAAACCATTGTCCTATTCATTTAAACCAACATAATACAGACATTCAATCATGCATGTACCACTGTGAACCAAAACTATGGTGAATTTATTTATAAAATATTAATTCTTTATTTATTCTTCCAAATCAATTTCATCCCCTTCAAAGTAATCCCCATCCGATAAAACGCACTTTTCCAACGCTTTTTCCAGTCCTCGAAACAGCCGGAATAGTCTTTTTCCGGTATAGCCTTCAAGACTTTCTTCGATTCGGTTTTTATCTCCTCAATCGTGTCAAAACGGCGTCCCCGCATTGGCCTTTTGAGTTTGCTGAATAGCCAGAAGACGCACGGAGCCAAAACAGGCGAATACAGTGGTTGCGGAACGATATGAGTCGAGTTTTTGGCAAAAAAGTCGCGAAGAACCAATGCAGTATGACATGGTGCATTAACTATCGTGATGAAGGAACCAAGAGTTGTTCGCCCATAATTCCGGCCGTTTCAGACGAATAGCTTCACGCAAACGACGCATAACACTCAAATAATATTCTTTGTTGACTGTTTCGCCCGGCTGAAGGAATTCATAGTGCACCACACCACGATAATCAAAGAAAACTGTCAACATGACCTTCATTTTCGATCGACTTTGCCGTGGTCTTTTCGGTCTTGCTTCACCTTTTGCACGATATGCGCTGGATTGGTCGGTGGTTTCAGGGTCGTATGCGTAAATCCAAGTCTCGTCTCCAGTAATGATGCATTTCAAGTGGTCCTCATAGTCAGACAGCAAAGTTTCACACACATCAACGCGACGCTTTTTTTTCCCAAAAAATTGAGCGATTTTGGCACCAATTGAGACTTGACGCGTTTGAGACACAAAACATTCTTCATACTGGTTTGGGCTGAGCCAAATGATATTCCAACACTATCAGCGAGATCTCTAATTGTCCATCGACGATTTTCAAGCACCAAATCTTTTGTTATCTGGAAGTGGCCCTCGTCGGTTGACGTTGATGGTCGTCCAGACCGCGGTTCGTCTTCAACGTGTTCTCGGCTATCTTTGAACTCGTTGTACCACTTATAAACGTTTATTTGTGCCATAGTTTGATCACCAAAAGCCTTCCGCAACATTTTCAACGTGTCCGCACAACAATATTCGTTCCGCAAACAAAATTTGATGCAAATTCTCTGCTCAAAAAAATCAGCCATTGCAAAAATCGAAAAATTCACTTTTCGTTGTTTACAAAAACACGTGTAACTCAGAGATAATTAAACCTTTTAACAAACAGACGCTTGGCAAATATTATAGACAGTCCTACCAACCTAGGAAAAAAATTTACCTGCCTTCCTAATACCCGGGAGTTTTAAATGACAATTTCACCTTACTTTTTTATCACAGTGGTATGTTGTCGGATGGAATTAAAAATAATGATAAAATGGAAAAAATTACGTCTGATTGAAAAGAATGAATAAGAAATATAGCCAATTTTTTTTGTCTGAATTGGCTATGTTTCTTATAATAAAAAATAATGATGTTAATTAAACTTCCACGTTCTTATAGTTTAAATTTTAAAGACGTAAATGACTGAGATACACAAAACCGAGTTCCTCTTAACAATAATGAGTGACCTCGTCGCTTTGGCTTAACTATTTTAAAAATAATCCAAGAAATGAAAGTCACTGCAAGATATTACCGATGGGATATTATAAGTGACAGAGCTAAATCAATATCAATTTCCAATGTGTCCATCGTGACACTTAATTGGAATTCCATTGGACAATTCAGTCACGCGATAAATTTATATTACTTTCCTTTGTAGTGGAATGAAATGTTCCATTCGGTTGAAACGATGTATTGCCACCACGGAACATCAACTACTCAAATATGACGTTCTAGATGAGTACCCGGAATTCATACGGGAATAAAACATTGTTCATACAACTAGGGTTAGCTTTTGCGCAAAGATTTGTCCGCTGTACAGGACTTGGAGGCAACATGTTCGAATATCACAATTTGTTTATTTAATTTTTTTCTTGTGACTATGGTACGGCTATATTCTCGCGTACTCTTGACAACGTTGTTGTTTACCTGCTATTATACACTCAAATGTATTTTTCATTTCATACAAAAGTAGATTAGTCGTTTTTCTGTAAAAAAAAAATTCTGCTAAAACAGTTACGATAAGAAGTTGAAGTTGAGGCGACTCTAAACAAAACGTCATAATAATAAGCAGAAAGATTTTTAATTATATCCCATATAGTGAAAGTGAGTTTGATAAAAGCCGTCATACAGCTCTGTATAACAAAAGTAGATAAATTATATCGTTTTGTCTATAGTTGTTGGTTGGACGTCGTATATTTCTTTAACCTATTGAATGTATCTACGACATATAGCAACGATATAAAGTTTAATAAAAATCTGTTTCGCCGTTATATTGTAAAAAAAAACAAAGGTGACAGATAGACAGGGATTGAGATAACATCGATTTCAGATATTCTGATGCAGGAAATGTAAAATATTAATGATAAAAAAAGGTAGCCCGATACAGACATAATAAGTGATAACAAAAATACAGAACAACGTTTCTGGGATCCTTGTCCTTTTCTTCAGTTTTTGAGTTTTATCAACTGACGATTGCAGTTGTGTCGCTCCGGGTTCTTCTTAGCACTTGAAGAAAGGGTCTAGGATCCCAGAAACGTTGTGTGGTATTTATGTTATCACTTATTTGGTCTGTATTTGGCTTCGTTTTTTATAATTAATTTTCGATCAGACGTAAATTTTTTTCATTTCAAATGTAAAGTATGCTAAATTCATTGTAAAACATACAGGCAGAAGTTATATTTTATTTACCATAGATTTAACGAAGTGTTGTAAAATTCATACTGAAGTTACGTGAACGAAAAATAAGTTTATAAATCAAAATATAACAAACCTCAAATGCAGGATATTAGTATGAATTTTAAGCATTTATTTTAAATATGGACCCAGCCTGTAACATTATAATATTTTCCCATGTATTACCTCAGATTCCCTTTGCGTTCCTTATTCAATGAATAATAAGACTGCATTGGCTTGCTCATATAACTTGAGGTCAGTATTGCAAAATGCAATATTTAAAACTTAAATAACATTTTAACCCTTTACAAAAACGGCTACTTTAACGAACGAATTATCTCGTAAGCAGAATTCTCTGACATCCATTTATGCACTACATTGACATGCAACCAGAAGTATTAAATCAGTTTAATAAATTAAGCGATGTTCTGCCACAAAATCAGAAGTATACTAAATACTGTTCATAAGTGGTTAGACGTCAACTTTAATGTAACTATCTGTATAATTTTTACGCATTTAATTTTTAAAAATAAATTAAATATAACTTTTTTACAATAGTTTATAATTCTAATATATAAGTACTCGATGTTTCCTTGGACATCTGAAAGAAGAAAAAATAGAAATGCCTGTTACGAATATAATGTTTTACAATAAAATATATTATACAATACATAATAAACAATTTCAGTTTTGCATTTTTTTAATAATAGTCTGAGTGTGTGTGCAAAAGAAACTAGTATTTAAAGACTAATTTTCGTCTTACAAATCTGAATGTAGGCCTATATACTTCTCGATTAGAGTATATGTTATGCTGTCTTCTAGATTTTTCTTGTCCGTATGCACTTCACTGACACACTGTGCTCTTCTTTTATACACTTCAAAATACTCAAGATGTGCTAGTTTTATGCTTTCAAAAATCTGCCACCATTTATTGTCCAGGAAGTTGACGTGGAAGTGAATCCATAGCTTCATGTTTCACAGAATACATTTTCATTTGATCCTTAATGGTTAGAATCCGGAGATCCTTTAGAGAACTGTATTTTAGATATACCAGTGGGCATTCAGTATGAATTGTAACACTTTATTGTGAAAAGTTTAGATACACTAGTCACGTTTGTTTCAATTTTTGATTGAAAATCAATAGTTTGTAGGTTTTGAAAGTTTGCAGTTTCTTCCAATCAGTTACTAGTGTCTGTATTTTATACTTAATTCCGCTTATTTACCTTAACAAGCTCTAGGAAATTTTGGTCACACCTACCTAAGAATGGTTTCCATATACCATATTTAATTTTCTACATTATCCGTGTGAAATATAATGTTTAAATTTAAAAATTGCATAACTTTGACCGTAATTCTTTCATACAGTACTATTAATTGTTGCTAATAATTTTCACGATCTTTAAAATTTTAATTAATTCATGATAATTTTAATTCTTATTTATTTGATTTCCTAATTCTTGATTTTGATTTAACGGTAGACAAAAAGAATAAGAATGTAGTCTTTCTCGGTGTAGAGAACCAATAAAGTCTTCGCCGGCTTTGCGAATGCAATATAAAAAGAAGAAGCTTTGAAACAATGAAATATGTGGAAAATATATTTTTAACTTTTTCGTTTCATTCAAAAATTAATAAATTATTATTTCATTTAAATTAAGACATTTCAGTTTAGTTATGAAATAAAATTGATTTAAAGTGATAGAATAATCGAAGTTGATTGTTCTTTCTAATAACCAGAATTTTTTCATTAGAGTTAACAATGTGATGCGTAAGTGATTTTATTGATTATACTATTATTTCTAAATTATTCTCGTTACCGTGCGATATAAACTACTAGCGCAGTTGGTATTAATGGTGTTGTTCTAATACCGCTCCTGAATTTTAAATTGGAGGCAAACAATGACGAGACAATTTACGGGATACATTTCAACAACCTTCGTTAACCTGTCCAGTACTGGAATATAAATCGTTACTTCCCCTCGTTTTGTGACTCAATTGCTAGTTGATGAGCACCAGTAATGGTCAGCATTTACCACGTAAAAATCTCGTTTCCCAAAGAGTTGACACGTTATGGAAGATAAATAATACGTTTAAACTCGTTAGGTCTACAGGGAAAGAATGTGATTTATGTTGTATTATAAATATCACGTCACATTTTTGTTGACAGTAACTTAATTTTACGGACGGCGGAAGTTTGCACTTGAAACGATATGCAGCTCATACATTTTTGCATTTATTGCCACTCCTGTACTATATATATATATATATATATATATTATATTATATGGAAATGATTCTTCACGTAGGGACTGGCCCAAATCGATTTTATTTCTAAAACTCTGTACTAACTAACAATAATTTGTTACAGTGTTAGTTATAATGAACTTTATTATTAAACTTCCAGGTACCCTACCCAAAGCACTTTCCAATATGAAAGTTTAGCTGATCCATTCGTTCGCATCATTCCTATTAGTTTTACTAGAACCTAAATTTTCTATCTCTTATTATTGATAGGTTCAAGGGGACAATTACCAGTTCGTCGACGACAAATCAATTCTGTAGAAAATTCTGTAATACACACTATTCAAACCGTCACTGAAACTGATTCTATTGCCCTCGTCTGTATGATGAGTATTTATTGCTTAATCATTTATTTTATTTCAAGGTTCACTTACACATGTAATTTATATGTGGTAATATTTAATATTATATATAATTTATATATTGCTAAAAGTAACTATTGCGACATATGATTGCTAATCACTATTAATTATTTTGCTTTTAGCGTCCAGAAAAATCACTACATTACCAGCATTCACTGAACTGTAGATATGTCACGGATGTAGCTAAAATTAATCGAACTCAAGAGATTATGTAGTCGACAGGGAGAGAGAACAGAGATTTTATAGGCGATTGAACCAGAGTTTTTTCGACGGATACAAACAGTAATAGAAACACATAACACAGGACTTGAACAGTACCAGAAAACAGCAGTGAAATCAGCATTGCGTCAGCGACGCAAAACACCATTTCCGCTTTCGTGCGTCGAGATGTAAACTTCAAGAATCCGTGGACTAATGGGTCTGTGTACCAGTCCCTCACTTCTCTTTCTCCGTTAACGTCAGTGACTACCTGATCAGGAGATTAGAGGTTCACGCCATACAACGACGTACAACCTTCAGTGCGTAAATACGGCCCACCACCAAACTATTAACTACAATTTATGAAAAAGTGTTTAATAAATTCAAATTATGTAAGTCCTAGAACAGACTACAAACTTCCAAACAAAGATCAGCCATAAATGTCATTACGATAATAATGTAAGTTTCTTAAAATTGCAAGTATAAGTAAAATTATTAAAGTCACAATTGTTTCCGAATTGATTAAATATATAACGCCATCCGTTACAGTAAACCATTATCAGTTATCTCTCGCAAGATTATGAGAACCCAGAACCTACGAATTAGGTTCATTAAACCCACTCCCAAGCCGGGACTCCACGGCATTTTTGAGAGGTGTATGTTCCAGTGTCGCAGACCTTGGGCATTCGGTAATAGTTGTCCTCTGTTCCCATTGGAATAATCGGCCAGTTGCCTCCCAAAATTATCGAGGCACGGAGAAGGGATTGCTGCGTGCCCACAGAATACCCCTCACCCGCCATCGGAAGTGCTCGACCTACCTGACGCAAATTTTCTAGGGATTGTCTTGCATCACTTTTAGGCGAATTCCGAGGAGGATCCTTAAAGTATAGCCCGTGATCCCTAGTTAACCCTTGGCTAGGTTCATCTACCCTTCAGCATCCCCACTTTCAAATCCCTTTCCTATGCTATAAGAGGGGTGTTGCCACTATGTGGATTACCCGATACATAGCCAGTCTACACCAAAAAACCAAAGGAGTAGGACCTCGAACTATAGTTTGGTGACCATAGTTAACCATTGGGTACCGTGGTCTACCTTTCCGCACCCTCCTTTCAAATCCCATCCTAAGAAAAAAAAACTCGATTGCACTTTTTTCATTTTTCAGATCACGCTCCACGTGGCATACGTGCACGCGTTCGTGAACCCCACGCTGTTCCTGGTGCTGCACAGGGGCCTTCGCCAGGCGGCGCTGGACTCTTGTTGTGGGCCGTGCGTCGCCCCCAGGCCCGCAGCGCCGCCGCCCCCGCTGCCTCCGCCGCCGCCCGCGGCCCTCGCTCTGCTCAAACCTGCCGCAGAGGCTCAGGCACTCCAGCTACCGGTAAATCGCTGCTATATGTGAGTAGCGTGTTGGTTCCCACCTCCCTTTCCTAGGTTCCTATGTTTGCAGTGCATGCAATTTGTTGTTAAAGTAATTGACGTGTTCAAAAATTTGTGTGTTTATTTAAATTATATATTACATTCATGAATTCAGTTTTTTTAGTTAATTTTAGAAATAAACATGTACTTATTTGTGTTATGCTTTGAATATCCGGATGAAAAATTTAACGTTACAATTTCCAATCACAGACATGAGTCATTTTACTGTCTATTCAATATCCGAATGGAAAAATGCTTGCATTGCAATTAGCAACCGTCAGAGCTTTTTTTTTGTAATTTGTATTCGTTGTAGAATAACAAACACATAAATACACACACTAATATTGAATCACTGTATGTCGTACTCAAAAAATTTCCTATATTGGTATTATAGTTATATCGTGATTACTTACTGCATCCTTCATTATATAATTCATATTTTCTTATCTGTCTTTATCTTCCCTAAGTATTCCTACCATCAACGTTTTTATCGTTGACATTATCTGTGACTGACCTCGTCTTCTTTTCTTAATGCTATTCCTTCGCCATTTTTTTTCGCATTACTTATTTTATGTTACCAAATCTTCAACAAACTTGCGTATTACAACACCAGTTCCCGTATTTTCCTTTCAGCCGTTCCAAGCGTTGATGTTTTCTCCATACCTACATTTCACTGGATAAAACTACATAAAATCCTTATTTTGAAGATCACATAAGGATTTTAATACAGTGAAGTCTACCGAATATGCTACGCTGTATCTACATTATGACAAAAACTATTTTAAGAGTGAGGATTTTCTCAGTGTAAATTATGAATAAAAAATTCGGATGTTTCCAGCAGAGATAAATATTTATTAATACACGAATTTTCCATGGCGTGAGCTGAATAGTCAGTTGAATAGCGGTTCCTTATGTTGAAGTTAATAACTATTTGCGATCGCAGATGAAATCTGTAACCTTTTTAAAAAAGTATTCGTTATTGTGCTCACTACGTCACGGTCAAGTAAGCCTGCGAGAGGATTTCTCGCAGGTGAACCTTCCCAGAGAGCTCTGGCTGGGGCTACCTTTGGGGATGCTCTCACATCTCTCTGGTTTTTTATGAACTAAGGTTCCCACATGCCGAGGCACCTCGGTCTGTTTTGAGAGGTGTATGTTCCGGGGTCGCAGACCTTGGGCATACGGCAAGAGTTGTCCGCTATTCCTATTGGAATAGTCGGCCAGCTGCCTCCTAAACAGGCCAAGGCATGGCGAGGGGTAAGCTGCGTCCCCACAGAAAACTCCTCTCCCGTCATCGGAAGGGCGTGGGACAAGTACCAAATGCCCGACCTACCCGATGCAGGTTTTTTATAGGGTTTGTCCTGCATTACTTTTAGGCGAATGCCGGGTAGGATCCTTAAAATATAGCCCGGGGGCCCTAGTAACCCTTGGCTACCTTCCTACACGCTACCGCATCCCCCCCTTTCAAATCCCTTTCCTATGCTATAAGAGGGGAGTTGCCACTATGTGGATTACCCTATACATAGCCTATCTACACCCAAAAAAAAAAATGCTCACTACGTTAGCTGTAATAGGTTTCTGATATAATTTTTTATCGTTAGCCGCACAACCATGTAATGAATTACTAAATAAACTGGTGTCGCAGATTTATGTTTTCGTCGTTACGTTAGTTACCACAAGTATAATTTGTAGTAATCTATTACGGCACATTTGGTATAGAAAACGTAGCTGTATTAAAATCTTATTTTAGTGAGATTTTTTCCTATACATTGAGATTTGGCGATCTTCAGTTATGGGAACAAGTATTCTTTTATGATTATAGTTTCCTTACTGGTTGGTAATGATGAGGTGATTATTAATTTTATAAATTCCCTCCGTTGGAAGCCAAATTGTAATATAAAATTGAGAATGGAATAATCATGAGCGTTAAATTTCAATCCTCTAAAAAAATTACATTTATTACGTTTATAGAAAATAAAACCGTAATACAAAAAAATTATCATACAAAAATGACATACAATGGGCAAATAACGAGATATACAAATTAACACCGGACCTTACAATAAAACAGACGAAATTAAAATTGGTTTTGTAAACAACAATTGGGCAGCCGACAGTAATGCGACGAGTTACGTAACTTAGAAATGGCAAACTTGCACCAATACACTTTTAGTACGAAAATGACTTAATTGGACCGTTTTACTGTTCTTACTTATTATATGACCTTTCTGGTCCTCAGGTGAGACAATAATCAACCACTATTACCTGTCAAAATTTAAAAAAAAAATAATCTAGGAGCTTTCGGCCAATGCGGCCGTAATCATCTGATCACGTAGGCAACATCTTAAGAAACATGGCAGCATTATAAATAATACAATACATCTGGCTTGCATGTTGGTGGAGTCATATGGTTACTTTTAATGGTTTTACGCATTTCTACTAGAACCAGATGTATTGTATTATTTATAATGTTGCCACGTTTATAAAGTTGTTGCCTACATGATCAGATATTTATGGCCGTATAAGCCATTATATATTATAGATTATATTTTTAAAAATTATTAACTGGAGATAGTGGTTGGTATCGTTGTAGCACTTATATAAAATTTGCCATGGCTACAATCTTAACATATTCATAATAAGAAAGATAGCCAAATACAGAGAAAATAATATATAAAGTGTGGTATTTATATTATCACTTATTTTGTCTGCATTTGGCTATCTTTCTTATTATTAATGTTCAATCAGACGTAATTTTTTCATTTTAACATATTCATCTTTGTCCTCTAATCGCAACTTCCGTTTCCATGAATTTAATTTACTCACGCCTGCCCGTCCATTAGGCGTTTCCAAAAGTTATCAAATTAAGCCTCTCAGCCTGGCTAAACATACAATTAGTATTTTCCCCCGCGTTTGTGAGAATTCTATCGGTTGGTTTACCAGCTTCCCAGATGTCGAGACTACAGACAACTCTTCTTCACTAATCCGTCTCTGATATATGCATCCTCCCGACTTTTGCCAACTCGAAGACGCCGACAAACATCACCTGGGGGCTTAGCGAAATTCACCTGGGCTCTCTCACCTAACAAATATTTCACCAAATCCTTCCTTTATTCAATTTTGCATACCACATTGCATTTCACATTATTTAAGATTGGATCGATTGTCAATTCACGAATAACGAACTGATTTTATTGGTCTAATAGAACGTTAAGTGTTAAACATCGAAACGAAATCCAGAAAAATTCATATTTTCCGAGTCATTTCAACCATTTATTGCAGCATAAATTAACTTTCGAAAGAAATAGAAAATCAGATTCTATCACTTAATTTAAAATTGGAAATCTCCTGAACATAAATGAAACAACAATAGCAATAGTTTCAAAAGTAAGTCTTTAATTAAATACCACACAACGTTACCCTTGTTGCTTTCGTCAGGTGATTCAAAAATCGCAAGAACGGCACATCTCAGTAAGTCACCAGGTGATTGCGGTGTGTTGTTCCATGGCTCTTGCGTTTTCTGAACCAACTGACGAAAGCAACAAGTAGTGCCAAAACATTGAGTGCTTTTAAATTTTGTCTGTAAAAGGCTATTTATTTATCAAATTAGTATATTTTAACTGCGACGCTGTTATACTTTCTAATTTTAACAATAGTTTGTTTTGTCACTTAACATCCCTGATGTAAAACTTCATAGAAAAATTTTCTACTCATTATATTAGTAGACTGATTTATACTACGAATAAGCTATTAAGTAGAATATTTTAAAATTAGAATTGTGTTAATCAGTAATGTGCTTAAGAATTGATACTTTAGTTATATTTTAATATTTGATAATAGATTCTTTGTAGAAATAAATTCGTAATTGAAACACCTCCTAAACGTAAATGAAGCATGTAGTCGTATGCAAGGAATAACCACGCATGTGCTCCGCATATTACGTTGGTGCATAATAAACACACATTCCGCCATCAACCTCACGCTCTGCAAGGCAAACACTACATATCCGCGTCATGTTTGCTCGTTGGTGAAACAGTTCATTTACGGATGGCTACCCAAAGCGCATTGCGAGAACGTAAAATAATTCTCACTTTTTACACAACTCACTCAACTCGTACACTGGTCCGATAACTTAAAGAACATATTTCCTCAATTACATAAATTTTATCATTCTAACTTCTTTAACTAATTTTGCGTTTCTATTTCCTGCGCGATAAACGTTCTTGACGCAAAATAAATTTTATAGTAATTTATATTTTAAGATTTGATCAGGCAGAGTCTAGAATGTAACAAAATCTCGAAATTAACAGTGACCACGATTTTCCTCAATTTTACTTACTGCAGTAATTTATTCTCAAATTAACTCGCATCTTTGAATGGCTTTGAATATAGATAGTCCCTGGGCGCTAATTTGATTCCGGAATGAACCGTATTTTCTGTGTGGTGCAATGTTGGGCAAAATTGACATCGTAAAATGGTTATCAAAAAATTATATTTATAATAGCGCTTTAAAAATTTATCATAAAATGTACTCCGATTGTATTATAGCATTTCTGACAATATCCGTCCACAAAACTATCGTTTAATTTTCCTACCCATTATCCGTAAATGAACAATAATTATGGATTCACTATTTCCCTTTGTTGTCGATTGTGAACAAGTGAAAAACTTAACCAGCTTGAAGTAATATAATCAAGTCGTGATATTTTCTTTATAAGGCAACATAATAACTTTACAGTTAAACATAGGACGCGTCAACAGCGAAGGCGGGGAGGGGATGCAGCGAGGAATAAGCGTATACAGGACTTACATCTAATGCGATCAAGAGCTAGGCGGTTACTGAATATACTGAAGATAATTTTTAGAACACGGCGCGGAGGGACACTAAACTGGGCCGCCAAGAAATGTGCCGCGCACTATAGGAAAGGTGGGTCTAGATCAGAAATTCATATTTGTCCCAAAAATAAAAATATTTTGAAACAAAATTAACGTCTGTAAGACTATAACTCAAGAATTAACGACCCGTGTAACAGACAATAAACATAAATTCATTTTAACAATATAATTTTTAAATATGTAGACGTTTGATTACCTGTTGTGATCTTTGTCAATACTAGAGAGACACCAAAGATACAACGCAATACAAATAATATAATTTATTATATTTTTATTTCAAATTTATTATATTATATATAACTTTTTTAACAATGTAAATATCCAATGTGCACGGAAAACACAACATATAAATATGAAACAATATTGTTTGGAAGCTTCAGTACGACAGCATCCTATACGGATAAATTAATTTTATTGAGACTTTAAATGAACATGTTTTAAATCAGAGGATATAAGCAAAGTACAACTATAAACATACGTAGTATTAATAACTTAATTTACATAAGAACACCGTATAATAAGATAACATATTAAGCGATTTACCTGAATAAATTGATTAAAATTAAGTTTTTACACTAAAAATAAATAATTATTATCATTTTCACTCTAAGATATTTTAATAATTAAATACAACTAATAGTTCATACTAATTTTTTAAACTACAGAATTAAGATTTCAAGTACATTTATAAATACAATTACTTCACAAAATAGTGGATATTTTTGAAACGTACCTTTGAATACAACTTGGAGGGATTATTCATTCTTTAGTGTTACGAGGAAGTATATTAAAATTTGATATTCATGTAAATTACACCCGTTTTTGAGCAAGAGACAAAAACAACTCTTATCTATATTATATATATATATATATATATATTATATATATTTCTTGTATTAAATTTATGCGTATCCGAGTAGCTATGTTGGACATAATTATTTATAACAAGAGAAATTCATGAGTCAATAAATTGACCTCATAGACCTTACATCATTTCGAAAGAAGTCGTAGAATTTACCTGACACATTATTCTAATTACTCGCTTTTAGAGTAGCAAACCTTTACTTTTACCAGTGGAGTTACCTCAAAATGGAATGGAAATAAGCCATGTATACTCGTTTTACAGTTTTGGAATCACTATAATTTGACATAACTCTGCTTGAATATGTAACTAATTTCAGTTTTCTTGACATATTTTTTTCCAAATTAGTTTATTTTCTAGTGAAATAACTACGAATATTTACTTTCAACTTAATTAATCATATATCTTTCTGAGGTTCAATTCAGTGAATAATTTGCTGTGATACATAGCACACTCTGCGAATGTAGTGGAGGAAGTAATTAATAATGAGTAAAGTCCAATAATAGAAAACTAAAAAAAATGTAGACTACGCCAAAATTATTTACAATTACACGTGAGCATTGCGTGCTGTTGTATAAGAGTAATGTTTCGTCATACGAAAAAAATCTCTTTGTCAGCATTAGGTATTCTGAAGAATACGTATGCCCGAAAACTTAATGCGAAAATTACACATACACTTCCCTAAAGAAATGAAAATTCAAAGAAGTTTGTAGTACTTCTTTAGGGATAAATAGAGGGAATTAAAAAATTAAAAAAAGAAATTGATGATAGGATATCAAAGAATTTAGGAATTGAGCCATTAGTTCATAAATAAGGTAAGGTGAAAACAAGATTCTGAAACAAACAAATTCATATTATAGAAGTAATGAGTAAGTTACAAGATATCTCTAGCATTTTCATTGAAATATTTTTGAGAAATAGTTCCATTCCGCCGTAAGCAGTAACTTATGTGCTCATCCTCAAAAGCGCCGATACGCCTTTCGTAGAAATGCCAAGAATGTCGTAAAGGAACGACGACAGATAAAATATTAAGGAAAAGGTGCATGTGGCGACAGGCAAGGAGTTTCGATAACATTCTCAGTTGTTTTAAAGCACTAGGAAATATAATCTGGTAGGAATGTAAAAAATACTGTTCGCAGATAATACATAATTCCAAAGGAACATTCCAGCTAGACTGCGTTATAATATATAAACTTAAACGAAACGGTTTATTAAAAAATTCATCGATATACAAAGATGAATTTATTAATACATTTTTACATATATTTTGGGTTATTAAATAACGGTAATGTAAGATTTCAACAAGACCAATATAGTCTTTAGAAAATGTTAATAGCGGAATTGTTGATTTATCTCACTGGGGAGAATTTTTTAAAATTTATTTGTTTAGCAATCAGAATCATTTATAATCCTATGAGCTAAATTGCTGACGGCTGCCAGATGTACTGGTAGTAATAATATTATCAGGGAGATATCCAATGAAATCGCCTGCAGAATTTAAAACATGATAGAAAAGAGAACAACAAAAAACTATTACTTACATTAATTCACTTGGCCTCATCTTTTTCAGTCTTTTGCTGCTCACTGGTTCTAGGAGTTGGTCCAGTAGCGGGTTAGGATGGTTCGGAACTCAATTGCATTAAGAAGAGATCAAAATTAGCTTTTAGTCATGTGACCACAGGAAACGCTCAATTCGTTAGTCTACGATTCATGCGCAGCGTTGAACAATTTCACTGTGGTCAATAACTCAAAGTTAAAGAGCGCAGAAAGTCACCGCGACTCGCGTAAAAAGCCTCTTACATTTCCTTTGCATGTCAGAGATATTTTTTATATTAACGTCTTTCTCAGGACAGATACAAATTACTTTAAAAGCCTAGCCTTGAAAGCAGGGACACGATTATTTCTCGTATTTCTCCCCTGTATGAATCTAGAAATATATTCATTGTTCAGGAATCATCCTAGTGAATACGAATTTTCACATTCAAATTAAGAAATGTACGTTTTAGTAAAAATAAAGGCATAGAATTCTGTAAGCTATACATGGAATTGCTATGAAAAGAAATCTAAGAGGATATTTTAAGTAATTTTAAATAATAATATTTATTTCAACCGGCTTAAATTTTTATGATTTATTATTTCATGTTGAAAAAAAAAGAAAATTTTTATGAATTCATTGAGGCCGTAGATATATATATGGTATTTCGGTAGTGAACTTAATTGATAAAGTGAGAATGTCACTGCGTTAGGATCTGATATTAATAATTTTATATTTTCTCACTCTAATAATTTATAAAACCGTACATGTGAAATTCTTTTGCATAAAGGTTTTGATTTCAGTTTTGATAGCAACCTACACCAGGTAATAACACTTAGAGATTTTCCATTTGTTATATAAAATAATATCACAAGTCAGCAATAACTCGAGCTATTCATTGACTTATTGTTCCAAATAAATTCTATAATTAATTAATACTTTTGTATAAACTGTATTTTTATGACACAAAACAATTAAATTGAAAAACTCCTCTATCTCTAGAAGTTTTTCCTAATTTTTAATTTTACTTATATATACTTATTATATTTACCTATAAATTATTCCCGTCGTGTTTTTTTCATTGTAATTCCAAGTAAAAATATGGAATTTATGGAATTCGATTTTTTTCCGCTGCAGTTTACATTTCAGAATTTGTGACTGTTTGTTCTTATGTACGAATCATTTAAAGTACTTGTTATCAATTTTCAAATAAAATGTCAGATCCGATCAGTGTGTAGACATCGCTTTATTTATTTTCCTATGAATAATATTATTTTATATAACAAATGGAAAATCTCTAAGTGTTATTACCTGGTATATGTTGCTATCATAACTGAAATCAAAACTTTAATGCAAAAGAATTTCACATGTACAGTTTTAGAATTTATTAGAGTGAGAAGATATAAAATTATTAATGTCAGATCCTAACGCCGTGACATTCTCACTTTATCAATTAAGTTCCCTACCGAAATTGACAGATACAGATAATTGAAGGTTCCTAATTGGACATACGATCATATAATAATATATAATGTAAATGTATGAAATATCAAATTGTACATGGAACTCATTGCTATAAATTATCAGGAATAAAACTGAGAATCAAATATCTAAATAGCTGATACTATAGTTAAAATATTATTAGTATAAATGATTTACGTACTTTCGCAGATGAAAAGTGTAAATAATTAATTGATATTCTTATATAACAGGGGATTAGATTAATAAATTTTAATGTAGTGTTCCATATTGAATTTCAAACATATTCAAATTTATAAAACAAATGTTCCACAACTCAAAGACCTTTAATAAATTTCTCAACGTTTATTATATCGGTAGGTTCTTGCAGAATAATGATACGACTGAAACTTCTGAGTTATTGTTTATATTTAAATCTATATTTGTATCAACTCTATTTAATAAATGATTAAAAATATAGATCCAACTATTAAAGACCTGGATTTTAAAAAATTTAAATCTACGACTCTATTCGTCTCCATTTGTGTTTGGAATAGCTTCATTTGCATATGATAGATAATTAAAACAAAGCATTTACGAGAAAATTTAAATTTTGTGCACATATGGATCTAAATCGTCTCGAATTCGTAAGTGTTAAATATTTACATACCGAGCAAGTTTAATTAACGCGACAAAACGAGAGAAAAAATAAGTTCATTAGAGAAGCAGTTCACATTGTGATTATGAATAACAGTACGATATACATTTATTAACGTATGACTTGAAAGTAGTTAATAGAGCGAAGTGAGCAGTTATTCACCCGCCGCCTGGCTTAGCGCGAAATTAAATGCACGCCCTACTTATTAGCAAATGAAACGTGACGCCGAACAGTGGAGGCCCAGTCGACGCTACGTTTTTAATTTAAAGTGGAAACCGAGCTCACAAAAATTTATACCTCGGCATCTCTTCAATGGAAACAACGCAGGCTGCAAAAGGTCATCCAGACTTCTGCAATTATACGCATTAAGCGCCACAGTCGCTCCTGAAACAGACTCAATTTTATGAGAAATAAGTTTGTAGTCATTACTAAAAAAAGATTTAGAGGCAACCGCATATTTTCCTAAAGCAGTCTTAGGTATAAATAAGAGTCTTATATACGATTATTTTAATTGTCAACTTAGATTAAAATAGAAGCAATTGCATAACACAGTTGCTTTCAGATTAAAAATAATAATAAGTCTAACCAAAATTAAATTATATATATACAAGTCCCGGTTCCAGCATAAGATTTATTGTGGGTTAAATGTTATCATTTACATGAAAAAATACTCAATTTCTCAACCAAGATAGATAGATAGATAGATAGATTTATTCACCATTAGCCCTCTAAAGAGGAAATAGGATTCGTCACAAATGTACAGTAGATAAACTTATAATACACAAAAACACACACAAAAATTCATATCTGTTTATATTAGTCTAGTCACTACAATCATACACACTATTTTTAGGAAACACGCACACGACACAAATCACTTCCTGGTATTAATCTCCTGTCGCTAGGTACGGAGGGATGTCGTCATAGATATTTACTAAAACAGAAAGCAGAGGCAGGAAAACAGAACCAAAAGGGGAAAACTGGACAAACTATTTACATATTTATAGCATATTCGGCAATTTTGTAGGCAAGGCAGTTCAACGAATGTCAGACCGATTCAAAAATTCGTGTACGGAGTAATAAGTTCCATTGACAAGGTAAGTTTTACACTCCTTTACGAATAAGTTGTAGTTGTTGATGTTCTTTACATGATCAGGAAGGCTGTTAAATAGTGCGATACCGGAATAATGAACGCTAGACTCATAGAGACTGAGGCTGTGCTTGTCAGACCTAAGAACTGAACGTTTTCGTGTGTCATAGCCATGATTGTCCCCGTTACTTGCAAAAAGGTTCATGTTGCGTTTAACAAATTTTAGTATTTCTAATATGTAAGCGCTAGGTAAAGTCAGAATATGGAGTCTTTTGAACAGCGGCCTGCAGCTTTCTCTAGCATCTGAATCTGATATAATTCTAATGGCTCGTTTTTGCAGTTTGAAGACATCCACACTACGAGAACAATTGCCCCAGTTGGCAATACCGTAACACATATGTGAATGAAAGTAGGCAAAGTAGACTAGTGAAGCAGTTTTGGTATCAACTTGTTGCGTCAATAGTCTCAATGAGTGACAAACAGAACTAAGTTTGCGCACGAGGCGATCAATGTGCAAGTTCCATTTTAATTTCATGTCGACTTGCAAGCCGAGGAAAGTCGCATGATCAGAGAACTTATCCGTTACGATGTTGTTGGTTTCTGTTGTAAAACGAACTAACTTAGTTTTCTGTACATTGAGTGTTAATTTATTGGCGGCGAACCAAGTATTTAGGTCTCTAGATGCAGTCTCAATCTTCGCATTGAGATTATTTAAATCGATGTCCGTAATTACATCTATTTGTCACTCGCGCTTTGTAATACACAATCATAATTTTTCTCAAAACTAATAATCACATACCGGTACGCAAACTACATCTTGTCATACACTAACGGATTGTGGGTGTTTACAAGGTTTGCTGCCACCGACCTTTTCTTTCAATGTTCTTTTTTTTTTGCCACGAACAATTTCTTACATATAGGAAAGATACCGACTTTGGATGGTGTTCATCATACTAATATGTAATATTGCGTACCTGCTAAAACTTAGAGATCGAAATAAGAAGGATGTAAGGAATTTTAGTTCTAGCAAAGTCTAGGAAATGAACAGGCTAAGGAAGGTCAGGTCGGAGGAAAATCCAGCGCCGTATCTTCTTTCTGTGTCGAAAGGAAGACTTCAGAAAACGAAAATTGGAAAGTCGATAACGTGGGTTTATTGATGTCTAAGTACCGTCCAGAGACATGAACATAAAACAGAAAGTGCTATGAAGTGAAAGACAAAAGAAAAAAAAAGTAGACTGCGTATAAAGTAACCAGGAACCTCCCTCACTCGAAGATGGTTGTAGAAAGACTGACTATTAACAGTGACTCCAACGTTCTCCCGTCATCGGAATGGCGTGGGACAAGTACCAAATGCCCGTCGTACCCGATGCAGGTTTTTTATAGGGTTTGTCCTGCATTACTTTTAGGCGAATGCCGGGTAGGATCCTTAAACTATAGCCCGGGGGCCCTAGTAACCCTTGGCTACCTTCCTCCACCCTACCGCATCTCCCCTTTCAAATCCCTTTCCTATGCCATAAGAGGGGAGTTGCTACTATCTGGATTACCCTATACATAGCTTGTCTACACCCAAAAAAAATGGAGAGAAAGGACATGGAAGGTGTCTGCGAGGGTTATTCTCTCGCAGGCAATTCTTGCGAGGGATGTTCTCTCGCAGGCAGAACCTTGTAGGAGAGATACGAAGGGGCTACCTTTGAGATGCCTTTTCCTCTCCGTTTTTTAACTACGGTTCCCACAACCCGTGGCACCTCGGCCTGTTCTGAGAGGTGTATGTTCCGGGGTCTCAGATCTTGGGCATACGGTAAGAATTGTCCGCTATTCCCATTGGAATAGTCGGCCAGCTGCCTCCTAAACTGGTCGAGGTATGGAGAAGGGAATGCTACGTCCCCACAGCAAACTCCTCTCCCGCTATCGGAAGGGCGTGGGACAAGTACCCAATGCCCGACCTAACTGATGCAGGTTTTTATAGGGTTTGTCCTGCATTTCTTTCGGCGAATGCCGGGTAGGATCTTTAAACTATAGCCCGGGGGCCCTAGTTACCCTTGGCTACCTTCCTCCACCCTTCCGCATCCCCCTTTTAAATCCCTTTCTTATGCTATAAGATTTGCCACTATGTGCATTACCCTATACATAGCCTGTCTACACCCAAAAAAAATGGGGAGAAAAACCCCCTCCCACTTGCAGAAGGCGGGTAACAAATCAAAGCTTCAGGCCAGACCACGTGATCTGGTCAGGTGTCCCTCTAAAACCGGTTCAAACGGGGTATTGACCGAAGCAGCATTATAACACTACACCGCCAATTTTCTGTAAATCTAGCGTCGCCACTTGAAACTCACACATCCTGTCCAGCCCGAGTTGAAAGAAATTTCTCACAGGTGTGAGGTAACGGAATTAATAAAGTTAGTGCCACGTATATGACAGTCGTTATCTCTGCACCCAGGTGGGTCCGGCTGCTTTTAAAACGACGCCCGGAATGTCAGAACTTGACGTCACCTAGTGAATCTATCCATTTGTCTCCCCATACCAGACATCGTTAAAATATGTAAATAAACAATCTAAGATTAATAAAGGATAAATATTATTATCTAAATCTCAAACACTATAATATCCTTTATTGATAATTGAGTAAACTATATGACACGTGTAACCTTCAGTCCAATAGCCTTTGACATTTGTTTACCCTGCAATAACAATTCAACACGATTCTTGCCTTTTAGAAATAAGGCAGCACTTTAGAATTACAAACTGCGACTCAATTAGATCAAAATCAACAAGAGAGATAGAACTATTACCACGCATCTGTAGACAAAGATAGGAGGTTACAATCACAGACTTTATTTATTTCACGACCTGATTACGATGTTAATAAAAATTTAAGTAGTGACCACAAATGGTATTTCACACGATCAAAAAATGAGACAGGTGATAATATTTATTCTGTTGCCATGTTCTGGATTGGCAAACTCAGCCAGAAATGACAACGTTCATATACTCGAGTTAACTTCCCAACAGAAAATTCTCCGAGAAAACATACGGAAATTAATAGTTATCTGCTGTTACCAGCATGAATGTCAAAACTGCAAAAACTCTCATCCGTGTGATTTCGTGGCCGCGAGGAATAGTGAAGTATGCCTTTACATACTGCACATTCAACCCTGATGACTCTGAAAAATTTATTATACGGCCAACAAGGATATCAAGAATGCGGCAGATGAAAGTCAATCTGTATAGGAAAAAATGGAGAAAAATGAGTACAATGAAACTTCAAATAATAGGCGGTACACTTTGAAATATGAGTTGAAATGGCTGGTGGTAATTAAGATGTGTTCGTGATGAGAGCGAGATTAATTGTGGGAAATACTAAGTATTTCCTATTTACTAATTTGAAAATTGAGAGCTTGGGAGGCGAAAGCTTTAGGATATAGTATACTAATGGCATTTGTGAATCTTAATAATTCTACAATTTCTTTAATGCAAACAATTTTACTCAACCAAACGAATATCATTATAGCTAGCATGGTTTAAGTCAAACTGTCAAATTAAACTCATAAGTAGTTGTTTTGTTATACGATACATTACTTGACAGGGGAAGCCTGCGAGAGGATTTCTCGCAGGTGAACCTTCCCAGAGAGCTCTGGCGAGGGCTACCTTTGGGGATGCTCTCACATCTCTCTGGTTTTTTTGAACTAAGGTTCCCACATGCCGAGGCACCTCGGTCTGTTTTGAGAGGTGTATGTTCCGGGGTCGCAGACCTTGGGCATACGGCAAGAGTTGTCCGCTATTCCTATTGGAATAGTCGGCCAGCTGCCTCCTAAACAGGCCAAGGCATGGCGAGGGGTAAGCTGCGTCCCCACAGCAAACTCCTCTCCCGCTATCGGAAGGGCGTGGGACAAGTACCCAATGCCCGACCTACCCGATGCAGGTTTTTCTAAGGTTTTCCCTGCATTCCTTTAGGCGAATGCCGGGTAGGATCCTTAAACATAGCCCGGGGGCCCTAGTTAACCCTTGGCTACCTTCCTCTACCCTTCCGCATCCCCCCTTTCAAATCCATTCCTATGCTATTAAAGGGGAGTTGCCCTAAGTGGATTACCCTCATGTAGCCTATTGCCCTAAAAAATACAAAATAAACGATACATTACTTTGAATGTTTAATTTAACATTTACAGTGTATTATGCATATCCTCAAAATGAGAACAAGGGAGCCGACTCAGTATTAGAAACATGAAATTGAGTAAAAAGTGCCATTTCTCGTCAAACTCCTTGTTATTTGACTGTAATTTAAACTCAACATGTTTTAAAGTTGTGCTGGACAACATTTTTAATTGTAAGGAACAACACATATCAATTACTGAGTGACTGTGGACCACAAACCACATTTGCCTAATTGCGGCACTCACAAACACTATATTTCCCTGACTTAACTTATAGTTGAACGGATCCTGGGATTGGACGCTGTGTTGTGCTGATGGGAACAGATAACGAAGGCCAAGTAAACTTGTTAGCCAGTTTTCCGATAGCGTCATGCTCAGGTGCGGCCTTGCGGCAAAATCGCTGCTAACCTCCACAACAATACACAGATGTAGGTAACCTACCCTTCCAGATAGTCCACTGATAACGACTTGGGAATCATTCGCGGATAGTTTTCTTTACTGAAAATGCAAAATAATCTATGTAATGCCTATAACGTAGGCTTTCCCAGTACATTGATTTAATAAAATATTCCCGGTTAATCAACCGGGTAGATTCTTTATTAAAAACACAATGTTTCTGTAAATTTCGGAAATTTCACAGAACCGTTGTGTTTTAATAAACAATTGACCCGGTAAACCGAGAATATTTTATTAAGTATATAATTCCTACTGACTCTAAGGATTTATATCTACATATTGTGTAATTCAATCGCCAAAGATCTGTAGGTAGATAAGATAGATTTTTTTAAATTTCATTAATCATAGGTTGAGGATATAAAATAGCTCATAAATAAAATTACAAATAGTTACTAGAAACTATCGTACGCGAACCTAGAACACAAACTTTTTTCTTACAATGAACAAATAATACAGTATACTAGTAACAAATTAATTTATTATCTTAAATCCAAATGAATAACAGTTTAATATTACAGAGCTTGCTTACTTTTCATATTAAAAAATAATTACTTAAGGACAAATAAGACAATCTGTTAATTTAAAAAATGTGTAAAATGCACACACTCACAAAATGCAAAGTAGCACGAAGTACGACTAAGAAGCAAACACGCATACACAAACGGCGGCCAAGTCACTTTTCGAAACTCAAATATGAGAAATCTGAGCTTCCGTGCTCAAGTATTAAACAAACAAAGAAAAGAGATGAACGAACTGAAGAGCAAGTGTACAAGTTATGAAATAGAATATTTTACAGAACAACATATTCAACACTTTTACAGATAAAATAATTTCAATTATTAGGGAAACGATCACGTCCTGTAGGACCACGTGTTAGGAACCTTTCACGGGTAAAATTTTTAACGTGAACTTGCAACACAAAGCTTGGGGAAAAATTTAGCATCTCTCACACAAAGCACTGATTCAACAGAATTATCTGTAACAAACGTGAGCATGTTAACCTGTATATCTATCTTCAACGATATAACACACACACACACACACACACACATATATATATATATATATATATATATATATATATTGTGGTAATTTCAAATATATAATTATTTAATAAACAAACTTTTACAATTTTCTTTATCGGCTGCGTAAATATAAGGATTGTTTACAAGAATATGGAGCTTATAATGCTTGCTTGCTAAAGTTGCATTGTTGCCTCAGGCAGCACTAGGACGTACAGAACTTAAGATATTCAGTTGCTTGGATCAGGAAGGCGAAAGGTGTTCTTTTTTTGTGGAGTCCCTGATTCAAAGTTCCTGATACCATATTTGAGCAAGTGTAATTAGGCAGCAGAGACATATTATATTAAAGTCTCGGGTTTTGGAATTACAAGTCGACAGGCTGAAGTATTTGGTCTATTGTCATATTCATGCAATTATCAAAGTTTTAAAATCCAACTTTATCAACAGTTAAGAGCAGGAAGTGCTTTGTGTTTGAAAACTACAACATCCTTAAATTCCGTGAAATATGGCCTTTCTATGATGTGTTAAACAAAAATCGAGCCCAGACGAACAGCTAAGGGTAAAGTAAACAAAAAAGGAATTTTATTAATTGTGAACCTAATCTGTAAATATAATTATCGTCAAATTCCATATTTCAACAACTATTTAAGTCAGGAATTTTTTGCATTGTAAGTTTTAACTGTCATTTTGTAACAATCTTTATTGGAGGCCCGATAGGCGGCCCTGAAATTAAGCCGTGGCACATTACCAACTTGTAAAATTTCAATTGAGATAATAATTTGTTTTTTTATTAAATTAATTTTGTGTTATATTTTGAATTCTTATTTTAATTTAAAATCCTATCATTTCAACTGTAATTTGTTCAAATTTATTTTAAATTAATTAATAATGTGATTATTACAATATATTTATATATATTGTAATAATTAAAATAGATTATTACAAAATTAATGAAATATTATTAACTTTACCAAACAAAATTTTATTATCAATGTTTAAAAAAACAATTACACAATTTAAAATTTATCTCAGGGTCTCTACTGGGTTTTATAATGGTGAATCATTTTATTTCTCAACTTAAACACAAATTCCAATTTAAAAGAGAAAAGATTTACTCATCAATTAACAATGACGAAATTTGCTTGTCAGCGAAATTAAACTAAAAAGAAGGATTCTAATTAACAAATTTTATTAAAAGGAGGGAACGAAATCTGACGTCTATCTTTTAATCAGGTTTACATACTCGGTTGATTGTAAATTGTACTCACGGCTGCCCAGCATTCCGGGATACCTTTGATTTACGAAGCACTACGACGGGTTTTTGCACTTCTTTTAAACTCACAGATTCTAAATTTAATATTTTTAGATCAAAATCTCTCTATTGACTTGTGCTCGGCTATGTGCACCAAAAACTGTTAGTTTTTAGCAGGTTTCGTAGTTCTGCTCAAGTGAATATTTCGTCTTGAGCAAACTGTTCATGGGCAAATCAAAGCTGTTGATTGGTAATTCTCAATGTTTCTCTGCAAATTTCCTTTGAATATTTGAAATTGTCTTGTCTATTTCAACTCGATCAACTTTTGTCGTGTCTGACTGCTCACTGCTTCTACTTAACTTTACTTTTTTAAAAGAATATCTCGTCTATTTTGATACGACCCGTACTTGACCAAACCTTCCAGCCAACTTAATGCGAACTGGCTCCTCAATATTTTAATACGACCTGTACTTGACCAAACCTTCCAGCCAACTGAACAACCGTCTCGCAATTTTGAGCGCGCATACCTCTTCCGACAAAGGAAACCGCGCTTGGCTACATTGTTGCTGTGTTCTGTACCGCCGTCAAGTATAGATTTCTCAAACAATTTATTTTTTTAATTTTTCAATTAATGTCTTAATTAATTGGCATGACAATATATATATATGTATATATATATATATATATATTAAAAAGACGTTATTTGCGGTTAAGATATTTATAATAATCAAACCAAAACAAATGTTGACAATCACCTAAGAGCGTATGAAATCTTAAAATATAGTTGATGGTATATAATATTCTGGATCAAAATTTGAATTTCTTAATGTAAACATAACGTAGATGAATATGGCATAAAGGGCCGAAAGTTCCTGGATCTTAACATAGTTTGAATAAACTACTTATTGGAGACATTAGTTTTAACCAGTCATCAAATTGAAATGAAAAACCTTCTCATGATTCTCAAAATATATAATATTTAATTTTGAGGAACTTTCGGCAATTTGCCATATTTATCTGTACAAAGAAAAAAATTCGCTGAACCATTAACATTTTAACAAGAATCCCACGTATATTTTTTATTCTAAATTTAATATTTTTTAAAACAAACCGTTTATTTTCAATTTTCAAAATGACCCATAATCATCAGTACACAAGTCTTTCAATTTGTTCCCTCGTGGAATTATCAGTTCTTGTGAGTATCGGCTTACGGCAGGTACGAGTCCATCTTACGCAAAATCCAGTAAAACAGAAAGGCTGTGCACCTGCAGTCCAGATACAACAACAATTTTATCTGCCTTTACGATAAATTATAGTCAAAATGTTAATAATAAATTGAGAATCGTCGTTATTTAAAAACCTCCATTTACCAAAAACAACACGTCTAATTACCTTATATATAAGTGTAATAGACCTGTGCGTTAATTTTGTAATTATAGACTTTCAATTTCGATAATTATCGAGATTTAAAGTTATGTTAGTTAAAGGTTTCATAATCTTAACATTTATGTTCTAAAATTTGCAAAATTCTTTCAGTTAATGCATATCCCGGTTTATTTAGTGGAAAACTAATTATGTCCGTTATATATAGTCAAAGTTTCATGCTGCGATTTCATGCCAATTTTTGAACACTCGCATTAAAACCTACAGTTATGTTCTTAATATCACTCACTTGGGTATTTTTTTTTCTATTTCTTTGCTTTTTTACCCTGGCTGTAGCTTCAAGCCTTAGCCGGGGTGATGTGATTTATTTATTTTATATTTACTCGGCCTATTAGGAGAAACACCCTTGCTGCGTGTTTCCATGAGAGGTTACAGTCGTCTAGCTTTATGCACGGTGTGTGTGTGTGTCTCACCACCCTAAAAAAACTCCTTGTATACTTTTGATTTTGTCTTTGCCATGTTTTCCTGAAAATTTCTTCGATTCTGTCCCCTTCATATACTTTCCTTTATGAGTGTTTATTTTTTTAGTATTTATTTTATGGTTTTTACTTCCTTTTATTTTTGTGTTTCATTCCAGTGGGGGGCATTCTAGGACTACGTGTTCTGGGAGTTTCTATTTCTCCACATTTCCAGTTTCTTGTGTTTGTTATCGGACTCTGACGAGATGTTATTAAATTTTCACATAATTATTTTCAAATTATTGTAACTTATTAGTTGTGTAGACTGATTCGCCATAGTTAGACTATGTGCTAACGGGTGACATTCTGATCTATGTTTTTCTTTAGTCGAAATTAATACAAATTCAGAGATTAAATTGAGCACTGAGAGGGAAGGAGAGATAAGTGAAAATTCCACGATAGAACTATTTATTTTCAAGATTACTTTTTAACTTCTTTCGAGGAACAATCTTAGGAGAATTAATATATTCTAGTGATTAACTTCATTACCTTTTGTAATTTTGCGATACGAAAAATGAATTCTAATCAATTATTTTAAAGGTAAATATTAGTTTGTGCAGAAAGCCAATTATGTCAACTGTCGGTTTTAAGCAACCCGCTGTACAGATTAATTTTGTTACTTTAATTTTGTATTCACAATGGTATATATTATTTTAATGTTACCAAAAATATAGTATGTCTCAATTAATATAATTCTGCTCACTGATAATGAATTTTTAACAATGTAACAAGTTTAGCCAAGTCATTTTCGACTCTATTTTTCTCAAAGTATTATCTAAACCGACCGAAAATCAATGCCTATTAATCCTTCTTAAGAGTTCGGGAACCACACACAGATCACATATGACATCCGAGTCATCGTTCTAATCCGAATAAATACGAAACATTGAAACACGACTTTACGTTTTGGACATAACCTAGCACCGCAAAAGTTTATACTGAACGCAAATTGCTAAAAAAGCAAAAAAATATTAAAATATTATAAATATTTTGTATTTTCATAGGGATTCGTCCGATTAATAATTGAGAACATAATTAAAAATATTGTTGATTTATATAGAAACATTAATTCTAATAATAATTAAAAAACATTTATACACGAACTCAGAGACAACGGCTGTTACATAGAAAGTGACTAGAATCGTAGCATTATATTTAATATTTTATTAACTGTAGCTAAATTAATAACATACATCAAAATAATATATCTTAGAAGAAATTTCTGCCGAAGGACCAAGCCAGATCCCAATTTGTCACCTTACACAAGGAACTTGAGAGCGTAAATCGCCACAAATGCAACTTGTTCCACAGAGCTCTCAGAAATTGTCCATTAATCTCAAGTCAGAAATGAACCATCCATCGTAAAGTTGCCCATAAGAAAAGAGTTTGCGGAAATCGAAGGCAGAGCACCAGTAACTAGATGAATATGCATGAGTCGGTGTTATTTATCATCCGCAAGGCTTCACCCTTGTTTTTGTTGTGATTCAAAAAACACCTCTGTACTGAAGTGTTTCTCGAGAGCTGCGTCTAGGCAGTGGTTTACGCCTTTTGTTTTGTAGTTAGTCTTAATTGCTTCTCTTTCGGGTTTCTTTTCTAAGTTCTGGGTAAGCACAAGAGAAAAAGGGATATTTGAGGTTCTGAGGAAACAAAAGTACTCTGTAGTATATTAATAATGAGCAATGTGGATTAGCAAAATTAGTGTAAAAGTTAATGTAGTAGTTGCAAAGTACAAAATTGTTAATATTTTCTTCGAATTGAATTAATACAAAATAATTATTTTAACTTATCTCATCCGATTTATTCATAATGATCAGAAAAAATTCGTTCCTTTCTAACACTAACAATTTTTTCGATATGTTAAAAGCTGACAAACGTCGTCATAGCAGTCGTGAGGAAAATTTTTTACGGTTTATTTATTCTGTATTTAATTCACCCAATTAATAGAAAAAATTAAACGAATGTTGAATATAAATATAAATTTTTTGCTCACGTTTTACCCTAAATGAAATGATATTCATCTAAATGCATAGTAATAAATACATTTCTCGTGAGATCAATAATATTTACACATTTTTATTATTTTTCTACTCATTTGTTTAAGGGCGATATATATATATATATATATATATATATTATATTGTGATAAACATTAAAGATATAGCAAACACACCACGTTCCAGCCAATTAATGTAATAAATTATGATTTAATAAATGAAACAATTAAATTTTAAATACAAAACGTTTATTACATATTTATATTTAGTTGGATTTAATAAAAAAAACTTTGAAATAGATACCTCTTAACAGTTTTAGTAACCCTCAATTATAACCGAATTAAAGAAAAATAAAATGTTACAAAATATGGAATTAAATTTACATGATAAATATTAACATAGGAAAAATCTATAGAAATCAGAAGAAATTTGATGAAGTCTTAAGAAATCTGACGGTACGCAATTTTTATACTAGGTTTACAATGGAAATTTCGTACATACCAATCATCGGAACAACTCTCATAAAACACTACTTATTCACTTAACCAATAATTTAAAAAGATTAATTAACAGTAAACAGTATTTCACTGTTTACAACCTACGTCAGCACGACAAACTAAATTTCCATGTTACCGCAGACAATGAAGTCCTACAGACTGTTTTAGCGGATAAACCGATCAGTTTTAAATCGCCGCTATATCTCTATCATCAAATTATAAAAACTTTTCAAAACCATATTCCGTAACTTTACTTGTACTTTGCCATGTTTCCGGTCAAACTGACTAGCGGACACGTCTGAAATGTTCCTTCTATAAACTTTTCGTCCAAGATCTACCAGTCATGTCTTGAAGTCTAAGCTCTGCTTAGTTAGAAGCCCTCATGGGGAAAAAAACTCATGACCGCTCTCGCTCATTACCCAGCGCCGACTGAACTGTTCTTTCGTCAAATATTTTCAACCTCAAAAAACCGCCGAAAATATTACAGTCTGAAAACTCCACATTCTTACACAACGCTGACTGTTTCTAACAATACCTGGCCCATAATATTATGCTGACAATACAAATATTAAAGAAATTATAATATATATATATAACTCTAGAACTCATTAAGTTTAGGTATCTGTGGGCGTCTAATTGCGGATCAGAGTTGAATTTTATGAAGCGCCAAATTTTGTTTTGGCGCTGAAAGCAGATACAAAGAAATTTTACAGTCGCGGCGTGACAAGGGCCGAGTGAAGATTTCTTTAATAAAAGAGGCAATCGGTCTGAATATGAAGGTTCGGTCACTACTTGCAAGACAAAGCCCGACACTCAACGCCGAGATCCAGTTTTCGTACAAACATCACCAAATTATATATATATATATATATATATATATATATATATATATATATATATATATATATAAGACTACTATTTCCAGACCGATTGCCTCGTACTTTTAGTCCAGAAAGATTCACTTTTGCAGTTGTCACGCCGCGACTTCCAAAACCTCTTCATCTGTCTGCTTTCAGCAGCAAAATGTAATTTGGCGGTTATTAAAATTCCAAAAGCGTTTCCCACGCCTTTGAGTGCGTTCAATGGCTTTAAGATAAGTCACATATTTGCGCCAGTCGGTGCGACATTTCGGCACCTACTCCATCCATCTCTGCTAGAGATACCAAACATTTCCTTGCAACTCGCACAGCTTTTCTGATGAATGCATATTAGACGACTCTGGAGATGAATGATATAATAAAATAGTGCACCCGATAAAATTTACCTGATCACTACACAATAAACTCACATCGATCAACCATGATTTCATCCAATTATTAATAGAGATATAATTGTAATTCAGGTTTGAACTATTTTAATCCACTGATGACGTTCAATATCTCCTAATTTTTTTTAAGTGTCATAGTTTCATTGTTATACGCTACGGTTCAGTGATCTACAACGCTAATGGTCTGGAAACTTGAGTTAAGATTATGATATTTATATATTGTTTTTACCATTAGGGTTACACGGCGGCTGGTGTTGAAGAGGGTAACCGGTAAATTATTCTTAGAAATTGCATCGATTTCCTATTGACATGTAGATTTACGTTAGTACTATCGTGCATTAAGAGTTTTAAAAGTTCAGAGTTTGACACCGTCGCTAAAAATTTTCTTGCATGGCACAGATTTTAATGTAAGGTGAATTCATGGTACAGTGACGGGTGAAAAAACTTTGTAACTTTCAATAAATCATTTACAATTCTCTAATGGCGTACATTTATAGGCACTTCTGTCTAGTCTCCCGTACAGTTGTTGCGGGTAAGGATCTGTCCGTTCCAGAGCCATGGCTGTCAATCCTTGATAGTTCTGAGTATGAGCCTAGAGCTGATATTATTGATAGGTGCATTTTTATCGCATTTTCGGAACAGTTTTTCATTTATTCTTGTTATTTTCCCACCCAGTGACAAAGCATGACGAGACTGATAAGACCTGAGTATATGTTTCCCACCAAAATTAGATCTTATATGTATTAGCATTTGTTTTTTGATGTCCTAGTAATGTTTTCAAATTGTTCTGTCTTACAAATCGTGTTTACAGTATTGTATTGATAAATTGTAATATTTTATTGATGTTGGCTACGATCCTATGTGAATTGAGATGATAACCTAGAGCGTGCGTTGGTTCCAGGGAGACGAGAATCTGATATTCGCGGCTGCCGATCCTTGGACCCCGGAGCAGCTGGTGGACGACACCACTGAGGATGAACCCGTGGTCCCCGTGCCTCTGCCCGTGAACGGTCTGGTGCGATATTCCCCCGCCAGCAGCAGCGCCAGCGAATGACACCGGACTCCCAGACGAAGCCAAGTCGCCATACAAATGTCCTCCCATTAGTCAGTTAGGTTCTAAATGTTATCCATTTTATTCGATGTTAAAAAAAAAAAGACTCTGTGTGTTCGTAACGTTTCGAGTAAATCGTTAGATCTCATCACCCAGCATCTCGTCAAACGCCGAATTTCTAATATACTTCTTAATCTGTGGGAAAATGGTGATTATAACATCGATACTTGGCAAGGCAGCGGCGAGTAAATCATGCTTAATTCTAAACTTTAACTTATTCTAGTCGCTGATATTTAGTGGAATGGTTCCATATACTTTCCATGCCTTACTTTGGCAATGAATACGTGTAAAAATAAACGTCCGGGTCGTGTCATGAATTGACCTGCATAAAATCCGTAACACGGTTTGTTTACTATAGAAAAATAGCTTTGAGCTCTAATAACTTACCGACTCTTATATTACATGTGTCCCGGAATCGATTCCCAGCCTCACGACGTTTCTCTTTCTCTGTGGAATTGTAATCTGGATCGATGACGCTATACCCGTAGTGCAGACACACGGATCTACTTTATTCCCAGTCTCAGAGCTCATAAATCAAGGACGGAACTATAGCCAGTAGATGCTGACGTGCCTTTTAATCTGTAGCAGTTTTATTCTTTGATCGTTATTTTCCACTAGAACTGAGGACATTGAACTACACATAAACGCTTTCGATGGCAACTCGAACATTTCAAATAAATCACCTGAACTTATTGAATTCTGATTAAAACTCTTTAAAACGGTATATAATATCAGAGCCCAGTTGATTTTTATACTGAAGATACAAAACAACGTGGAGAAAACAGAGATATGTATCAGGTTTCACCCGGGTATAAAGCACGACTTTTTTCGACTTGAAATTCGTATTCAGTATTTGAATTCAAGACGTCAAAACGCCGTGTGTAAAAGACGGAAATCTGAGAAATATTTTTGCATGTGATATGAAGGAAAACTTACGATATTAGTACTAGACGTTCGTCATGCATCAACGTAGTCTTGATACGTAGCTTTCGATCTAATTTTGCCGCTTCAAGTTATATTTATATGTGTGCTAGGATCTGACGGTATAAGCAATTGTAAACCGTTTCCTTCAATATCGGTAACTCCCATTATGTCCAGGTTTCAGAAAGCAAGATGAGCTCCAGTTCTTATTTATACTTTGCCTCAAAAATTGCCCAAAATAAACTGATTTAATCTATCAAAAATAAACTTAGTTAAAATAAATGCATTTTCACTCAATATCGGGCAATAGTTTCATGTTGTATAATCTGAATATTGGTATAAGTACGTGAAAGTAGATATCATTCTTACAGTGGACCAATTTGCTTAAGAGAACAAATGCTCGCTGTATTCGACGTGATAATTTTGTCTCAGTGTTTTATCTAAAAGTTATCTGGTAGAAGCTTCTTGCACGCGTGCTCATTACCAGACCTGTTATCCTTCTCCCCCCAGCTCACGAACTAACAGTGCCTAAAACCAGAACCTGAACAATTCAAAACAACCGAATTCTAAAAATTATCAACTCAAATAAAATACTCCAAAACTTAATAAAACAAATTTGCAATTAAATTGATTTAAATATGTAAAATGTGTAAATATAGATATTTTGACACTTAAATTATTCTGTATAAAATCATCGAATAAAATATATAAAAATAAATAAAACTTTAAATATTTCTATTATCATTTTGTAACGTCCTTTTCCATTACATAGAAACTTGTTTTTAGTTCACCAGTGGCTGGTATTGTTTTTGAAATTGATGTTACTTCTTTTCTTTTGTTACACTTCTAACTTTTAAAACTGTAAGTTGATCAAATTGCGAGTTATGCTAAAGAATTCTTGAACATTCTAAACTTCAAATAGATGCTTGTAATTTATTTCTTAATTGTTACACTTTGTGATCACTTGTTCCTATTATATTATTGCCTGTGTGTGTAGACTGTGGTATATGTGACGTGTTGATGTTTGAAATTCGCTATAGAAGTTATTATAATGTAATTAGTTTAATCTTAAAGCGAAATCTTGTAAACTGTTTTGTCCTGTATGGCTGTGTTTTAAGCAAAGGAATAAAAAAATGGTGTCCCGACCGTTGCAGTTGTGAGCGAACCTTCTTGTGGGCTGAATGCGATCAAATTCACAACTTGCGGCTCTTGTTCCAGACTTCGCTCATTAACAGAACAACAAAGGAATTCGCTCTGTCCTCTGCCAGTTGTGTAGAAGGAAGCGGAACTCCGCTGCCGTTTTATCGCGCTTAAATTAAAACACAAACCTTCTAAATTAGTCGCCGTTTGTAACAGCAGTAGACCAGCTGATGGGACTTCTGAGTGAATGCCAATGGAAACTAATGAAAACTCAGTAAAGAAATACATTTCTCCTCCACAAAATATAACAATTATATTCTTAGGCCTAATATAAATACCCTGAGGAGTATTTGTGAAAAAAAATAGTTATTATAAATTAATTATAAAAGTTATTTAGAATTTTATGTCCCTTATTCTACTAATATATGCGAGGGCTCCTTTTAAAGAAAGTACCAATATGTATTTAATCATTTTAAATTTTCCAGATGTTTTATTATCAGTCGTTTTCTTACACCTCACACTACTTCTTCACGTAGCCACCGCCGTTATTCAGGCACCTGTATCGAGAATTTTGAATTCCCTCGTCAAAGAAAGGCACCTCTTGTGATGAAAGCCAAATCTTCGTGTTTCACATCATTCTCGTCGTTGAAATGTTTCTCGCCAAGGAATTTCTTCATATGAAAATCGCTTGGCGCAAAATTCGTACGGGTAGAATTTTTTTTTTAATTACAATTTAACGTCGCATTAACCTTTTGGTCATTAGCGACTTACGTCTGTTAAGTTCTACATTTGTATAACATTTAAGTAACTTTAAACAAATCAGTTTTCATAGTAAAGTCTATGAGGTGGTTTATTGCTGTTGATGAGTTGCAAATCTCCATCATTGAATGGGCGGCTATGGTTGATCTTCTTATCTCGCTATATTTGGGGTAGTCAAAGAGGACATCAGGAATTGTTGTGGGCTCCTTGCATGAGCTGCATACCGGCTGCGGAGATCTGGAGATCAAGAATGAATGAGTGAAATTGGAGTGAAATGTTCTTATTCTGACTACAACAACCTGTTGCCTTCGAGATAGTTCTTTCGGGTGCAATATTTCTCTGATACTGTTGACATTTCTGAGGCTGACTCCACATTCCCCTGGTTTCACAGGTCTACTCCACTTTTCCTCAAGTTCCTTGTAGAGCCTTACTCTGCAGTCCCTGCTGGTGCAAACAGGCAGGTTGCTGGATCTTCCTTGATGATCATCTTCCATCTTTGCTAGGAGATCTGCCCTGCTGTGTCCTACTATGTCCTTATGCGCCGGTAGCCAGGATATAGTGATCCGGTTTCCTTTTTCTTGTATTTTCAATATATTCTCTCTAATTCGATTTATGCAACACGCCTTTTTTTCTGTTTTGCACGACGTAGTAACATTTTTAATGGCTCATTCAGCGACAAGAATTCAACCAACGAAACACCTTGTCTATCTTAGGAAACTGTACAATGTTCTTGCGAGTGGATTACGTTTGTTTCAATTTTTTCTTCACGGGCGATGTTGTGTGCCTCCACTCCATGGATTGTTGCTTTGATTCAGGAGTGATGCGAGACTCCCATGTCGCATGTCGTTAGCAATTCATCGCCCTTCTCAGAAAATCGAGCGGGAAAAGTCGGTCTAGTACGAGATCGCTTGCTCTTTTGTTCATCAGTAATATTTTTGGCCACCCATCTTAAGCACAGTTTTCAATATCTTAGCGATATCCTAGAAATTTGTGGAAAATGCGAAGACAAAACCGATATGGAGAATCGTCTATCGGTGCAAATGTATTCTCTCACAGCTTGCAACAAATCATCCGTGATCACAGACGGTCAGCAGCCAGCGTGGCTCACTGTCAACGTTTTCAAGACCTTAGTTAAACGGTCTAATACACTTCCTCACCCTTTCATCGCACAATTTTGGATTTATGTTTGTTGTCGTAACATTCCTTGCATTCAAGAAACGAATCACTGATCTGACTTCGTAGTCGGCGAGTCTTTCAATTGTTTTCAACATTGAAAATTGCTTTAAAAAAGGAAAACACAACGTGACGATTCTTCACAGCTACCTCTTGTTTCCTAATTAATCTAGGATGTGACCGCGCACTCTCAAAATTTCAAAAAAATATATTCAAACGGTACTTACTCTAAAAACAGCCCTCTTGTATCTATCTAAATATACATTTTATAATATATGTATATATATATTATATGATTAATAAAGGAATTTGTCTATATATATATATATATATATATATATATATTATATGATTAATAAAGGAATTTGTCGATTGACACAGAAATCATCTGGTAACTGGTCGGTGATATATATTGATATATTGTGGTAACCGTTTCAGCTTCACAAGAATTTTTCTTGAATCCACATTTAAATTTCTCAATCCGTTATAAAAGCTATATTATTGACAGGTTTAGACAAAAAATGAGACTGTAATTAGTTAATATAAGTTAACCAAATTTATTACATCAAAATTTTATTGTTTTACAATTTTCTATAAAAAATTTGCCACGGCTTTTATTTATGAGACTCTTGATATCTCTAGGGTCGTTTTATCGGGCCTCAAAACAATTATAGGTACCCGTAATGAATAGTTAATTTATAGAAAAATACAAGAATTTTGACATGAATTTATAACAAGTTCTAATTAATTTTCCTAAAATACTAAAAACAACAAAATGAAACCTGACGGAATGAAAAATTATAAAATGTTTACATACTAAATGTGGTAATAGTCCTCGTACCACTCCAATTCCTTCACAATTTTAACAACTCTTTAAGCGAAACCACAGAATTTATTAAATAACTTTTGCTTTTAATGAGAATTATTTTGCACAGACAATTTATACAAGACAGCAAACACAATCAAATCTTCCGTACGCCACAGTCGATCAGTTTTCTGTGGTTTATCAATGACTGTCTCAGAACTGTTCTTCTTAAATCTCGTCTTTACTAAAGAGATTCGACGCAAACTTTCTATCAAATTACATTAGGTCCTGTACTGACCTCCAGCAACAGAATCCATAAACAGAACATTGTTAATTCATCTTTACTTACAAAATCCCACTAACTAGTCAATCGATATTTACTTGCGTCCGCCGCCTTATTTTTTACACACGCCGCCCACAACAATACAGACTGAAAACATTCCAATCTCTGCATTGAAGCTTTGCTTCTCATGAGTATCTACGGAAAATGAAACTACTCTATTCTAAACTGCTTAGTAAGCTATAAGGATGATTTTAAGTAGTAATGAGCAATTACTAGATAATTTATTGGACTAACACGATCTCAGTTTCCAGTTCAAGTTTTCCTACGACTCCGAAAGAAGTAGTTATCAGAAGTAAATAAAGTTAATTGTTCCAAAACCAAACAATTCTTTTCATATTCAGGATTAGAGGAACCATGATGTGAAACGCCGACCAGAAACCGGATGCTTTCTAAATCAATAGACAAATTCCTTTGCTAATCATATAAAATATTTCACTGTAGTTCAAAACAGAGGCACCGTATAAATATTCGTATTTCAGAAACAAGCTGCCAACTGGCAATCAAGTAATATAAAACTATAAATTAAATACGTGACAATTATTTCAGTCGAGCTTCCCTGATTAATTTGCATTTTCAAAATACATAAACTTGAAATGTCTCAACTATATTTGCTATTTATAAACAAAAGGTTGTTGATAGAAACGTATTAAAATTGTGCTTTCGCTTTAAATCAAAATGAACGTTTTCCAAGAGGTCGCAGTGCCAATGCAAAAATAAACCTTTCTATAGTTTCCATGAAGGTTTAAAAGAAGAAATTATCATAACCAATGATTATACAGAAAAATGAATAAATAAATTCACAAATATCAATAGACCGAACAGTATTTTCAAAATTCATAAATCTTTTTAAATTTGTTTTTGCCGATTTTGATCTAATTCATTTCTAAATTGTTTCATGAATATTTATAATCTGAAACATTTTCTAGAATTAATTTTTACTTATTTTATTGCAGTTAAATACCGATTAAAATGTTACTTATTTAATTCCTATTAAGCGTATTCAAACATTATGACAGTACGCAAATTCAATCATGCTACATATTAAGTGTAAAGAAAGTGTACGCAAAATATCATTTCGTTTCCGAACATTAGTCGTTATTATCCAAATTTGTTGATTAAAATAATGTTTACATTAGAAAAATCATGAAATATTTGTTAGATATTTGCTATTCAGTATTATACTATTTTAAATCGTATTTCCATCCATATCTCACTTAATTTTCGCTTTACAAAATTCAAGCGTCCTTTCCTGGATTCTACACGCAACTCGCTGTTGTTTCATTATGTTTAATCGACTCTGGTTAAGAAAAAAAAACATTTCTTCTCACTATAAGGAGTTTAACGAGTAATGCACATTTTACTCAATTTCATGTTTCTAATATTCAGTTGCCTCTCATGTTCTCATTTTGAGGATATGCATCGCTAATACACGCATAATTCAAAATAATGTGTCATATAACAATGTGACAGTTTGGCATTGTTTAACCATGCAGCCATAATAATAGTTGTTTGTTTGAGTTAAATTGTTGGCACTCCAGAAATTTTACAGTGCTCAAGACTCATAAATCGCTCTTTTGTTATAGGATACATTGTTTTGGATGTTTAATTTAATATTTTCCCAGTATTTATGAAGCATGTCTTAAAATTAATCTAAGGAATACAATACTTTACCATACGAAATATAACAGAAGCCTAAGTTGGATGTCATATATATAATTAATATCCCTAATTTAATATAACTTACTTTGAGCCCTCAAAAATGTAATAATTGCTACTGTATTTTTTACTCAACTTGCTGTTCATTTACAACACAGTTGGTAAGGAATATTGACAGTATTAGAAAGCAACGTTTTCATTAATACTAAGAAAATTTTAAAACATATCAGCAAACAATAGAGATGGGCGATCTGATCGAGAACTGATTCACAGAACTGTTTCCCTTGACGGAGTGAGCGACCTCTCACTCGGCAGAAAAGAGCGGTAGATCTTCTGATCCCAACTGAATCTGAGATAAAATGTGGTGCAATCGTTCGCGCTCTTCTGATCACAACTGAATCGCTCAGTCAAAGAGCGTGAAAGTCTTGAAGTGAATCGGTTGAGTCAAAAAGTCTTTATCATCAAATCATATATCAAATATTTAATTACAAAGAATTAAAACTCGTACGTAGAAAGAATTCAAATTTTTAAAAACAAATTAAAAATATATTGACTCTTTCTTTATGGGGAAATTATCGTGAGGAGTTTATTTGGCAAAGACAAATTTAGTGGCATGTGAACAAAATCTAGCAACATAAAGTTAATATAATTTTGTCTTAACTTATTGACGTCGTGAAATCGGATCACGTCCTTAATTACTAAAATTCATCCTTTTTTATAGTAATCAAAGGGCGCAATGAAAAGATCACTACAAAAAAATTGAAAGTTTTAAGGGTGAGGAGGAAATCCACGACGTTGCCACATTACATAACTAAATTAATTTTGTAGGTAAATTATTACCAGTATTGTGTTCCTATAGTACTGTATACGGTACCTACAAAGAAATTGTTTGGCCAAAAGCAATGTTAAAACTACACTTGAAAGAATATAATGCGAGTTTTTAAATCCTATTTCATTTTGCGCCTACCTTTATAAAGGAAAAGTACGTTTTTTCTTCAACTGGCTTTTTTAAATTAATGTAAAAAATTTTATTCAGTTGCATAACATTTACAATATAAGTGTATATATTAATATTGCTCATATATAATACATCTATTTTTAAAACAATTTTCAAATACTCGGACTCTCATGCTCAATGCACAAAAACTCTTTAAAGCAAAACCCTGATTCAATAGAACCTATTCCAAATCATGTAATTGTAAAAATAATGTCCCTACAGGCACTTTTTTAAATATTTATTTATTATGAAATTCAAAAATGTGTATATTTTTTGTTCAAAGTTATAAAGCTGAATTCACTGCAAAATCAAGGAACATTCATGTAAAGAAGGTAAGATTCATTTCGATGAACCGTAAGCGGTGAGTTGACTAATATATATATATATATATATATATGTGTGTGTGTGTGTGTGTGTGTGTGTGTGTGTGTGTGTGTGTGTGTGTGTGTGTGTGTGTGTGTATTGTAATATCCATTTCGAATAAATCGACCCTCAAACAGTAATAACGTGGAATAATAAAATTTATAAAATATTGCAAAATACTGATTTGACTTCAATAATACACAATGAAACTAACATAAGAAATCTGAAGAATATAGATTGTAATACTAATTAGAGCCCAGTAGTTGTTTAGATAATTAGATTGTTTAGCGGTGCCAATTTCAAAGACAACAATGTGTCGGCGGTCTTTGTTTGCGGACTGCCAGCGCTTTCTGAAGGCTTTCAGGCTGATAATATAGTATGGAGCGGAACATTGAGAGAGAACGAACAGCATGGCCCAAGTTTAAAATTCAACCGAGAGAGTTATAAGTTTTAAAATCCAAGTATAAAGTCTGGACAGAGACATACATTGTAAAAAACCCGCAAAGCAGAATGAAATATTTAACGCCACATTCAGATTCATACGCTTACCGAAATCAACAATTTTCCATATAAAGACATTGAGTAACAATATGTCTGACTGACGAGGTGAAGCAGATCGAGTTCCCGGAGGAAAATCCAATAACTACGACCGTGTGTATGACCATCAAGTGTAGAATCTGTGATTCATGGCCTTTTAGTGAAAATTGTGTCCCCCAAGCCCCGAAACTAAGTCTGGTACCAGCAGGACTTCGTAAGTAGAAACCAAATTAATTAAGTTTGTAAACGATAGTTAAAGGTATTCGTCAGATTTCGTTCATCTCATTTTGGTTTTAGATTGTTAATTACTTAATTTAAAAAATATTTGATTGTTCTTTACTTATCAAGACCAGGTAATCATTACATTATGAAAACGAGCTACCTCTTCCGACTGAGCGAGTGGTTCCGATCCGATCCCTAAAAGGAACGGTTTTGCCGATCTCTAACAAACAACGAAGCGAAAGAAGTATCTACACTCTGGTTATTCGTGGACTGGGTGTCCATTTTGACCAACGGAAAAATTATAATCCTCACCTAACGTCATTTCCAGCTGTAGTGCAAAAAATTTAGGTAAAAACCGTGCGAAACTAGGTGTCATCTCTTCAGATGCCACACAAATCAAACTCAGTAGCGTAGTTATTCTAGTTGCTTGCTTTCGACGCCACACATCTCGTGGCTGCTAGCTTTCTGTTGTATAAATTTTCTGTATCGGATAACGTGTTTACTTCCTGTTACTTGCAGATCTGTCACTTTCCGTCGTAATATTTTTTCACCCTGTCTGAATCTTCTACGTCCCCTTTTAAAACCTCGGAAGTTCAGAAGCCACTCCTCACCCTAATCCCCCTCCCCCCTCTCTAGATTTATGTCCAATTGGAGTTTAAAAAATCCACTTTAAAATCCATATTTCTTCTCCTGAGCTATTCCCTCGTCGCTTTCTACGGGCCTCTCACCTCACGTACGTATTTTCTCCACTTTTCGAACTCCCAATTTCCTCTTACCATACTCAGGTCACGCCGGGAAGTCTTTGGAATCGAAACAAATCACCTGCTATGAACATACGAAAATATGAAATAAATGTGAATATAAAAGAGCCTCTTTCAACATTTAATATGAAGACCTATTTTTTTCTTACACGATATGAGACGAATAAAGATTAGGGAGCAAAGGTGTTCCACTAGTTGCATTTATGAAGCAGCGCCAAATTGCATTAGTAGATACTAAGAGTATTTATTCACTGTTTGTACACGCAACAAAATTTCTGGCGTTATCTACTGTAAATATACATAATCTTTCAGCCAAATCAACAATTTATGAAAGAGGTAAAACAATAGGTTTTTTTTCAACAGGAGAAATCATCAGTTGCAAAGAAAATTCTTATATTCCTCCAACAACTCTGTTTATTTTATATATATTTATGTCTGCACACACTTGTATTTTTACATTTATTTATTCATGAAATGGTTAAAACGACTCTGTGATGATTTCTTTGTCTTTATTTAATGGGTTATTTAAAAGTGTTCTTCGTTATATACTTGAATGACTTAAAATTTCAAACGCACCCCAAAACTGTGTGTGGAAAAAAATGGTAGAATAATTGGTTTTGTAAATGTTCTCAGGAATAGAACAAGCTTCGATGCACGATATATTTACGTTTTAAATATTCATATAATTCTTGGGGCATTGTCGACGGGCAAAAATAATAATTTATCAATTATACACCCCTAACCTGGATCAAGAGAAAATTATGATATAGTCCGCTCCAAAATTAATCTGCATTACGAAAAAATAAAAGAAATGTAATATACACATTTTATTTATCTATATAATTATTACAACCTGAATTACCCAGTTTCATATTATTACAACATGCATTCTAGAGAAACTTTCGTTTATGACATTATTTTGTTATTTAACTCTAATAAAACATTCCAGTTATGCTTAAATCAATATTTTGTTTACCAAACAAGGGTCAAATTAAAATAAAAGCAATTACTTTACATAATTATTATTATGAACTAATTCAATTACACACTGATGTGCTGTTAAATATACTTGATTGATATTAACATTTTAATAGAGTCCGTAACAAATATTTATTTTCCAGATATCCCAATCATACGTTCTCAAAAAGATACTTGAAAAACTTAATTTAATTGACATGATATTAGAAGAAATCTTAGAGCCGCAGCAACTCTTTAACAAGATTAGAGTCCCTTGAGATAACGAAGTTCAGGCCTTTCTGCGAACACAGAAAACTCTACGACGTAGTGCTAACATTCTAAGTAACATATCTTTCTGAGACAGTAAACTACATTATATTCTGGACAAAAATAAAATGAAAGAGTACCGTGTGATCAAATATTGTGTTTTGTAGCCAATTGCAAACGGCATTATCTCATAAAGTTCAGGGATACATCAATGTAATACACATATTTACTACATTTTTTTCAACAAAGACAGTTTTACCATACGATAAAATAGTTTTTATAAGTTTAACAGTCTTATTTATATGTTAACATAAAACTTGGTATTTCAAAGTGGAATTTTATATTCTAAACAGATAATTAAAATATCTGTCAAAGTGTTTTCAATAAGAAAATTTTGGCAGATTACATCAGTTCATACCCTACTTAAAAATAAAATCCAATATTTTCCAGGAACACCATTTCATTGTGTTTGCTTCCGGGTTAAATTTGAATTTATAGAGATTTTTTAATACCACAGTATTAAAGCTGCGGATTTTCAAACTCATGATTTTCGTTGCATAATACAGAAATAAGTTTTTTTATTACCAAAGACAACTTGTTAAGAATATGTAATTCTTGTTAAAGGTTCAGCAATTCGAAAATGAGTTCGCATAGAGTTTAAAAACTCTATGCTATGATCTAACTCGTCCAAAAGCTAAAATTGTTGGTATCTAAATTTGAAATAAGCACTCATTAAGTGATGTACTTTTTAAAAAGCCACACGTGAAAGTTTGGAGTAATATAAACAACAATTTTCCCGGAGAGTATAGTTTTCTATGTCTAGTTAAGGAACACTGCATAGGACGATTCCTATGGCACGTGCTAAGTCGGTGATTCCAAACGTGGGGTCCCCGCCCCGCCCCGCAGGAAATGAATTATCATGGGGACAATTAGAAAAGAAGAAAAAAGTGTAGACAGGCTATATACAGGGTAATCCAGATATTGGCAACTCCCCTCTTATAGCATAAGAAAAAGGGGGGATGCGGAAAGGTAGAGCAAAGTAGCCAAGGGTTAACTAGGGCCCCCAGTTCTATAGTTTAAGGTTCCTACCTGGCAATTCGCCTAAAAGTGATGGAGGGAGAGGGGTGTACTGTGGGGACGCAGCAGTCCGCTCTCCGTGCCTCGACCAGTTTAGGAGGAGGCAGCTGGCCGACTATTCCGATATGTCTCCCGTATGCCCAAGATCTGCGACCCCGGAACAAAACAGGCCGGGCACGTCTAGCTATGACGTAGCTTATACAAAATGATAAATTGTTGGTATCTCAATTTGAAATAAGCATGTGGTAAGGTTGGTACTTTCAATAGAGTCACACTTGAAAGATCGGAGAAATATAAACTACGAATAGTACGTACTGTATTGGAGGATTGCTATGGCATGCAATGGTTGTCCATTGTAGTCAAGCGCCAACTCCGCGTTCCAAATGAAATAAGAACTTAATTTCCTACAAAAGCTAAATTATATATATATATATCAGCAGCAAGAACGAGAGACTCATTAATCCGGAAGTGACGTCACATTGAATGTTGAAATGTTTAAACAATTAAATTATAATTAATAAAAATTAAAATATAGAAAAATATTTCATATAAATTATTTGGTTCCTGAACTTTAGTCTTATATAAGTTTTGAAATTTACCTCCTGTTTTTTTTATTAATAATCACCTAGTGGTTTCTTCCTTTCTTTTGTCCTGAACAAGTTGTAATTATGCTTCATTTAGGGAATAATTCCATTTTTAAATATTAAATATGTATATGTTGAAATGGGGGGAGGGGCATAATAAATTTAGGAAGACTTAGGTGGGGGGTGGTACGAAAAAGTTTTGGAAGCGCCGGTCTACATAGATTTCAAGGATGAAGAAGGCCTCGGCAAATGGCTTAGGATCTTGCATAACAAAGATATCATCTTCATCATGGATTCCAAGTAATTTTATTGATGTAACGTCGGAGAAATTTGTTTGAGTGAGAAAATAATTCTTTGTGACGTTAAATAGGAAATGTTATTCTTCGGCGTCGGAGGGTTCCACTTCACTTGTAGACGTCACGAACGGAGTAACACTTGCGCCTTTGAAACCCCTGGACTATTCAAGATCCATGAAATAGAATGAAAGTTACTACTCATGTTGAAATAATAAACTTAGTTCACGTGAAATACTAGTAGAACTGCGTAATTGTTTTTAAAAAATTATTTTGTTGTTACATTTATTAATGGTTTGACAATCTTATTAAAATTCTTTAAATGTTGTTTATTTACAAATATATTAATCAAATTTTGATATTAGACTGACAAAACCATTTTTGTCTTACTTTCATGTTTCCGGCTCTTTGTTTTGAGGTTCACGTTGCTCCTTGGTTACTATTGTCCACGGAACCAGCAAGATTACAACTTTCTCGGAACCTCCAAGATCACAACTATTACAGATCATAATTAACTATCCTTGTTTGAATGGCGAGAAAATTTATGCACAATTGATGTCACTGCTTTAGCGTGATTTATGCTGAATGTATAGATTATTTCGAACAAGCGGACATATTTGGATTTGAGGAAGAGCTAACCACATGCACCCGTATCCTTAACATGGCATTTACGAGGATCAAAATAGACTTACGACAATAGAGGCTGTTTTAGCCAAAGATACCAAGGTCCTCCCCCTCTTCTAGCGCGTTAGGGTTGACAAACATCCGCCTCTGTACATGACCCTGACGTGACGTAAAAGGGTGAGTGGTCCTTTATTGGTTTCCCAATGGGTGAGAGGGGTGCTGGGGAATCAATCAAGATCAATTGGTGTTGGAATCCAGAGATACGGAGCGGAACGGACACTTTTGGAACAGGGAGGAGAAACACCGCACGTCCACCTGGAAGTTTTTACGTTCGAGTAACCATTTCTTGCGAAGAGCGGCAACATCGAACGCGTGGCAACGGTAAGTAGCAATTACAGTTGAGAAGTAATATCACTCGGTGAACCTTGAATTGTGAACCTTATGCGCTAGCCGGATGATAAAACTTTTAAAACGTTTTGATTGTTAACTAATTTCTTTGGAATTCAAGTTGTGTATAACTATAAATAAATTATTCTTATATTTTATTTCATTATCTTTTACACATAAGACCCGGCACACTGTTATATAAGGGCCTGAGTCCTTATCTGTTATATGGTCAGAGGTCTCTTGTGAATGGGATGAAGGTTCTTTTATTATTTTTATGGGGATGAGAACGGAGCAGACGTTTCAAATTATTATTTCTTATTTTATGTGCTTGAGTTTTATTTATTGTTTTGGAGCTGGGAAAATTATCCCTTTGATACGCGCGTCTCGAAGGTCAGCAGAGTCTCAGAGCGTTACTGTGTCTCCTCAAAACAATTACTCTTCTTAACTAGAGATGCGAGACGCGTATATCGCTGTGACCTCGTACGCGACGCTATAGAACTTATCAAACTTCCACAGCAGCGTCTGTTGGTGCGTCGTAAAACTATTCTCGTTTTTGCCACTCTTTTCATTCTCATCAGAAAAGGATTAATTTTACAGAGATTAAAATAAGAAGGCACTAAGGTTTTCGCGTGGAGGGATACAGTATACTTCGTTGCAATAAATCTACGTGTACAGCTCACTGAAAGCAGTAGAATAGAATGCGATTGTTCAGCAACATTGCTTGTCCCACCCTTTATTTTAATCGTTCCGATTTATTGATTCAATGTAACACCCCTCGAGGGGCATTAAAGTCTCAAGTACCACCTAATTTCTATCTAACTATAACTGTTATACAGTACAATTTGGACAGGGGGCTGACACATACAATCTTTAATCATTTTAATATTTCGTTTATTAACTAGCCGAATTTAAATAACTGTATTTGTGAACAATTAATTTAGTAACCATCATCAACTTCGCTTGGTATTGACGGCCAGGAACATTAATAACATAACCAAAAATTCCGTATTGACCGCGATCATTTCGTAGTATCCTGATCTACATAAGTTGTATTAGTGCAATGTACTTCGAGATGCCCGACCGTCGCTCGACACGAAGTACACTGTAGTAAATGGGAGCGTACACATGCTGTCGCGCAGCTTTATTGGTCGCGCGACTCGAGATTTCGGGTTTGGTTTGTTTGCATATTTGTTTTTCTGTATGTATGTTCCGCATACAAATCTACACCGGTCGAGATAATTTCACCAAATTTCGTACACGTTATATTTGTGACCAGGAAACAAACACTGTCGGGGTGAGACACGTCTACCACCCCTAGAAGCAAGCGTGTAAATATTCAAACATGCTTTAACGACCTATAGTTGAGTTGGATAATTTTTTTTACGGGTCGAAGAGATTGATAGTGTTTCTACCGATGTTATCTGAGAATAATTTCAACCCTTTACAGCATGGGAAAGGAGCACCCTTAGGGGTGGGGTGGCGTTACAGGAAAATAACGCAAATACAACCGAGATTATATTCAAATCTAGGGTTATGGTTATGAGTTTAATTATGTAATTCAATTGGCCATTAACCCCCAGGGGAAGGGGTGGACGGGGATGTAAATTTTGAAACATGAAATGACAGCCGATATTTGCGTACAATAAATATTTTTCAGGGTTAATTAGATTGATAGTATTTCTACCGATGTTGTGTGTATAAAATGTCTACCCCTTTCGGCATGAGAGGAGAGCACTCTTAGGGGTTAGAGTGGAGAGGAGTTCCAAGACACTAACGCGAAAACAAACGGAAAAAACAAAATTGATATAAAAGTCAGAAATAAATAAATAAATTACATAAAGTTTAATTCAGTATATCCGACGTTTCTACCACCATCTGTGGATATTAAAGTGATAATGATGTTGCGGGAAAAGTTACATACATAAACAACCAATTCATATTAATAAATTCTGTCATTACTTGTGAATTCCACTAATATAATACGGGGAACCCTGAAAACACAAATATTAAACATTATATATATATATATATATATATATATATATATATATATATATATATATATATAAATATATATAATGCCAATTAATTAACACATTAATTGGAGATTGATAATCAAAATTGTTAGATTCTTGACGATGGTACCGAACACAAAACAACAATGTAGCAGAGCATTGTTTCTTTGTCGGGAGAAGCACTGCGCGCTCAAAATTGCGAGACGGTTGTTCAGTTGGCTGGAAGGTTTGGTCAAGGACAGGTCGCATTAAAATATTGAGGAGCCAGTTCGCATCAAGTTGGCTGGTCAAGTACAGGTCGTATTAAAATAGACGAGATATTCTTTTAAAAAAGTAAAGTTAAGTAGAAGCAGAGCAGTCAGTCACGACAAAAGTTGAAATAGGCACGACAATTTCAAATATTCAAAGGAAATTTGCAGAGAAACATCGAGAATTACCAATCAACAGCTTTGATTGGTCCCTGAACATTTTGCTCAAGACGAAATATTCATTTGAGCAGAACTACGAAACCTGCTAAACACAAACAGTTTTTGGTGCACATAGCCGAGCAGAAGTCAACCGAGGGAGAGACGCAAAGGAGGTTCATCCTGGTTCCTGATTTTTTATCTAAAAATATTAATTTTAGAATCTGTGAGTTTTTAGAAGCAGTGCTAAACCCCGCCATAGTGTCTCGTCAAGTACAAGGTATCCTGGAATGCTGCCGTGAGTAACAATATAAAATAAATAATTATGTAAACCTGATTAAAATATAGACGTCAGATTTCGTTCTCTTCTTTTAATTAAAAATTTGTTAATTAGAATCCATCTTTTTTAGTTTAATTTCGTTGACAAGTAAATTTTGTCCTAGTTAACAGACGAGTAAATCTTTTCTCTATTAAATTGGAATTTGTGTTTAAGTTGAGAAATAAAAATGATTTGCCATTGTAAAGAATTATTTTAGTGGGTTTGGTTTTTACGTTAAATCAAAATAAATATTTGACCAATAAAGAAATTTTATATAAGTTTATTAAAGTTAAACATGAAAACTCTTATCTCAGGCACCTGTGGTTTTTACATAGAAGAGATCTGCTGCCCGTACCAAATACGTACTGCTATTCTGTGTTGTGTTGCCTTCTGTAGCTGTCGTACCGACGTACTGGCGTCGACTCGGGGGTTGATCACTGGCTAAGGCGACTGCCTCCGGGATTGAATGCTGGCAAGCCGTCGTACTAAATTGTGTGGTGCTATTCTGTGAACTCTTCACTCCTTTCTCACGACGATTCTGCCTCGAACTATATCTGGTTCCTTTCTCACGACGATTCTGCCTCGAACTATCTCAGAACAACAACTTTACGGAGCCTCTCTTAATCACATCCACCAGCTTCGGTGATCACAGAACAACTGTCTTCAAAATCTTATCTCCTCCCTTATATCCTCCCAGTCTTTTACTTTTTTTCATTGTTAGAAAATTTCGTCGCAATGCCAGTTGACAGATTCTTCCATTATCACAAGATTTATAGCACGCAGATGCAGTTCCGTAGTCAACAATGGCTAACTACTCTGTCATGTTAAGGCCAACAATCGAGACAGGACACGAAATTACTTGGGTGGCAATATTTATCTTCTCCACTCCCACGCACGTGCACGGTTTCGAATTCTCAAGACCACACAAACAACTCTTCCTAGACAAAGAAAAACTTAAACCTAAATAAACGCGTTACACCATTATCAAACCCAGTAGAGACCCTGAGATATTTTTTAAATTGTGTAATTGTTTTTAAACATTGATAATAAATTTGTTTGTTTGTAAAGTTGAATAATTCTTTCATTCATTTAATAAGCCCTTCTATTTTGTATATTACAATATATATATATATATATATATATATATATATATATTGTAATAATTAATAAATAATATGATAATGGCTGAATTTAACAAATGAAAAAAACTTAAGTGAAAACTATTAAACAAGATTTATTAACAATTTTAAAACAGTATTCAATTTACATAAATATTTGGGATCTCAGGGTCTTGAACTGGGTTTGATAAATGGCAGAATTTATATAATCAAGATTACATTTACCTTTTATGGAAGTTAATGCGTCTGAACATAGACGAAATTTGTGGCGGAAGAAATAATACTAAAGATTGAATTTAACAATTTCAATTTTAGCAAGAGTTAACGATCTCATTTTATCGATAATTAAATAATTAAAGAACGATCTGACTTTAAAAGTAAACACGGTTTACAAATTATTTTAAAGTTTTTCTCTACTTACGGCCGCCCAGGTCTCATTTTTAGTTTTTCGTGCACAACTTTGGGGACATCACTGATTCTAAGTTCTCACAGACTCTAATTGGCGTTGTTTGTTAGTTGGTTTAACACAAATTGGTTGGTTCTCGATGCTTTACTGCAACCTGGATTTGTAGATCTCGTGACTTTAGTTGACAATGGACTTCATTGGTTTGTCTGAATATTGCTTTACTTTTTAATAATTGAAAGCATGTTTGTGACTGGCCACAATCTTTCGTTCTGACTGCCGACTGTAAAACTTTCAATGAGTTCTTTTCGTCCGTTCTATTCGCTGCCTACTGCCCGACTGCCAAACTTCGTCTCTCCAGTTTTGAGCGCATAGAACCTTCTCGACTCCTCAACAATGTTTTCTTTGTCTTGCCGGTTTGTTGCGGCGTCCGCTCTATATCCACTAATAATGAGTCCGCTACAATCCAACTTTTCAATTAGCACAATGCCTTAATTAGCAATTACTACAATATATATATCGTTAATATTTTAAAATATTAGCGTGGTTGATAAGCAAAGCGGTTATACCTCGCACGAATAATTGAGATAATTAAGAAAGAAGAGGGAATCAGAAGTAAACTGTCAAGGTGAAGATAAATTGTTTCGTTTATTCTTATATAAACAAAGTTGCTGAAGAGGCGCAAATACGCAAACAAATTTAACTACTGCAGGTTATCCAAAGAACACGGGAAATCTACACCCCTTTAAAAAATCAAAACCCTTTGCAACCATATACACTCCAATCCATTCAACATAATGGATTATCGCCAATACCTTATTCTTATTACCTAAGTACTTCCAGCAACACAATTAACCATTTCATCCCTTCTAAGATACATCACAACGCTGCAAATAAGCCCAATGAATCACATTGAACTTAATTGCAAAACCACCAGCTGATCTCTAACTCCTGCTGTTTTCGAGATGAATCATTAAAATTGTAAATGATCCAATGATATAGACTCCAAAATTTCTGGAAGATTTAGGCTTGGTTGGGGAAATTCCGCAAGAGGTTTTTAAATAAACTGTTTCGTTTAGTTACCGTTTGGAAAGGGGATGTTTTTTGCAGAGTATGGAAATGTTAAAAAAATAACGTGCTTCTGGTCTATGATTTGCTTTGTTTATTGATATTTGATGTTTCTCCGGAGAGTATTTTCAGGCGTGATAATATTTTGAATTTGGACATTTTTAGCAATCCAACGGATTTTTACGGTCAGCTTCGGAACGTAGGGCAGATATATGGGATGCGAGGGAACGCGCGTATTGGTATATATATCACTCATTTTGTCTGTATTTGGCTATTTTGTCATATTATTAATTTTCAAAAAGGACGTATATTTTTCATTTTTACTTCGGCTTTCTTTAGAGCTTTATGGATAATGTGAGATGGATAGTAATTTGCTCTATGTTCTTGATGTAACTTGTAGCTGTCCGTTCTATATTTTTTGGCTTGAAAGAGGATTAACTCGGTACTATCGACGCTTTGCTTTTGCGGATGGCGAAAGACCAACCTCACAAATGGTTTCGACGAAATTCATAATAAACCACGCGCATTTTTAGTCGCAGTGATTAAATATCGTATGAGGGTACTTAATGTTTCGGTTACACCACCTTTGAAATTCGCCTTCCGTCCCATTTTGCTGAGAATTTTCCTTGATATTTTTACTTTTTTTTATGTATTGTGCGTACAGGATGTTCGGGACGATATTTTCAGACATCCTTCGTCAGTGATACTCTCTTCGTTCAACAATTTCGTTTTTACTTGCAATACGAAAAACCCGAAACAAAAAGTATTTATTGAAAAAGCCGGATTTTAATTTGTAATATTGAGTATAAATAGTTTTAGAGGTGTTGTTAACATTATATTACGTGGTGTAATCTCGTAGGAGAAGCGCCTCTCCGTCCCACTTCACCATCGACCCGCGCTTGGATGCTCAATTGAATGGTTATGCTAATTGGCCCGTTATTGCGGTCGTCAGGACGCAGTTTCCCCCGCCCAAGGTACCGCGCTCCTGTTATTCGTCTATTTGACTTGTAAATTACTTAGGTCTGTCCATTCACAATAAGCTCCATTAAGCGTAATTCATTGAGAGCTGAATGCAAAAACATTCAGTTATTTTACTGCTCCGTTGCGTCTCAAGCAACTGTCCGATTAGTACCCGTCAGCCTACTGTTAGAAATGAGACTTAAAAGTAAGCAAAGCATTTCACTTTTCCCAACATGTTTATTTATTGACCAAACTTTTTTCTTTGATTATTTTTCGAATTGCTGAATATTCGTTTAATAGTTTCAATCTCGATCAGATTTTGCTTGATGGTGCATTATCGACGAATATTAACCTGAATTCCATTGGTGTCCTCCAATTCTGCCTCGATTAATTCAACTTTTAAGTTGTTTTTTTAAAAAATTATTCTGCTATGATGACTTATTGTTCCAAGAAAGTAAATTCCAGGATCAATTCACGGTACTGTTTCTTGCGGCAACAAGAAAGTATAGTACTGAATAATGGCAGAGTTGACCATTTCGATTTAATTCTGTTTGCTAGGTTTTAATATTCATCTCTCTTATAAATATTAATTTTCTTTCGGGATTATTCTCTTTCCAATTGTCACATTAAACCTCACAAATGTAAATTCTTTCACTATACAGGAGTATTATTGAGTATATATATATTTACAATTAGGGCATCTTCTGATTTCTTTCATTTTAGTTATCATACTTGGTACTAGTTTTTTTAATTTCTTGACTTTTGTCATTATGCTAAGAGAATTGCAAAAATATATTAGGAAAGTCTTGGTTATCCCTTCTGGTTGATAAAATTTGATGTCTTCTAAAATTGTTGTTTTACACACTACATTACCCTGCCTATAAATTCAATATTGGGTTCATTTTTTGAGTATTCCATCTGATTTTGAGAAAAATGAAGTTAATAGGAACAAAAATTAATGTCATAAGCACAGGGAGCCTGGAGACAATGACCCAGCTTTAGAGCATGAAACTAGTGATTGTCAGATATCTGGGATGATAAAACTTGTATATCAATATAATAAAGACTGTTTCCGTGAATGTGAATTTTTTAATTTTTCCCCAAGACAGCACTAACAATTTTTCATAGAGAAATCAGTGGCTATTTTCTATCTACTAACTTTGATTTTGTAGTTTGTTTACAGCAGGTTCTTTTTGTTTTCATTCACTCTAATGTAAATCTTTCTTCCTGTTCCTTCTACATATATTGTTATAAGCAAAGTATATTATACCAGTTTTGTACAATAAATTTTCCAAAGATTTTGTTCTGTCTTGTAGGAGGATAAACTTATCAATTTTTTTTTAAAGTACAATACTTTTATTGGGAAATAACAGAATTTTAGAAGGCTTTCTTCTCCTCTATTGTCAAACTGTCTGTATAAGTAATAGGACACTCCCCCCCCCCCCCCCCAGAGATCTTAATTTTTGTATATTTTGATGGCACAATGGAATAATCTTCTGCATTTCCCCATTTTGTACTGAGGGGGTGATTATGTTGAAAATGCAATATAACTGTAATTGTGCTGTTCTGTCTCTCCTGGCTCTCATTTTTCCCTTCAATTGACAAATGAGACAAGAATTTGAGAACATTGTGTAGTATTTACATAATCACTTAATTTTGTCTATTTGGTTATTGCATCTATTGATTATAATGAAAATTTAGAAATTGTTCAGTGTGTGTGGATTTTCTATACACAGAGGAAGAGTTAGTTTATTGCAGGATATTCTGATCAGGACACATTTTTTTATGATTATTCAACTATAGCATAAACACATACAAGTTGTTAATGTGTTATAGGACTTTTTACAGGCATTCCATTCCAAACTGCCAATATGTCATCAACAATTCATAAATAATTTATTCTGCTGCCTCTCAACAGATTTATTAATTACACATAATGAACCATTTTTATAAAATGAATATACACTAGACTTGTTCTCAAAAAACATGACCTAAATAAGATCAAACTGAGAATTTATCTGTAGAATACTGATCACAACACACTGATATTTCTGAAGTCAGCAAATATAATAGATCCTATTTTACAAAAAAAAAATTCATGTGAAAACTCTTGCCATTTGTATTGTTCAGAATAACTGTATAATACATAAAAATGAATAGTGGCCCAAATCATTCAGTTATTACAATGATGCTGATTTAGCTCATGACAATCATTCACACAGATTTAGTAGGGCATTTATATTTATACCACCTGTAAAACAAATCAAACAGTTTCCATATAGTAGTTATTTGTTACACAAAAACAGATTTAAGTTACAAAAACACAATACATGAATCAAAAATTTGTGTGATACTTCAACAGACCTGATGAGCTGGTTCTATAACAGTGTTTGGAGGAATGTAAAACTTTTCAGATGTTGTCTTTCTGCAAATGTTAAAGCTCATTTGGCAATGATATACAAGCAATATATGAACACTTATTTCTACATTGTATTGTTCCAGAAAAATGTTTCAAATATTCTGTTCCTGAATAAACTATAGAGTTATAGTTTCAAATTATCTAATCACTTCTGTAACATACAAATTTGGCTAGTCACAATGATGAATAAATTTGCAACCCACTGATGTAATTAGTTTCAAATATATTTATTATTTCAAAACACTAGATTAAACTCATTTATTTAAAGTCTCTTTTTTAGCAATTTTTCGAGTTTTTTTATACGACTAGATTCATGTTCAGGACTGGTTAAAGATGGCAAAGGTGAGCCCGGCAATATTCCTGGTGCTGTCAAAATGGGTGCATTTCCAAGAGTGGTTGGTTGTGGAACATTCTGACGGAAAAGCTCTATAAGCGACTTTTGCTCATGATACCGCAATCCCTAAACATAAAACATGAAAGTTAAAACATCATTTTACTAATAATATGGTATTTAAAATAAATACCAACCTTCATATCAAGTATCTTCTGTAATTCTGATACATCAGAATCTGGTAATAATCTAAGACATTGTTCGACAAATACTTTTGCAGAGTCAATTGGAGACATTACAACTTTAAGCACCATCTCTGCTTTTGTCATTCCTTTCACTACAATTTTGGTGTAGCTGTAAATCATATTATATTTATTAGACCTCATTAATTTGAACAATTTAATTTTCAAATCTTAAAATTGGTCAGTTAATTACTTGAAATTCATGGTTTTTCTTTAGTAAAGAAGTGACAAGTAAACTGTGAGGTATAGGAAAGAATTTAATCCAAGTTATATAGGTAGGAAAGAGTGAATAATAGACTGATATTGAAAATTTACAAGATTGGTGATGAAATTTGAGCGAAAAACTTAGTTTATCTGACACTGCTAAGAAAATATGTTATAAACTACAAGTGTATATGAAGGATCATAAAGAATCATGGACTGGAGGGGGTTTAAGAATTATGTCATTGGTAAGGTAAATGGACGTAAGTGGGAGACCCACGTAATGACAGAAAACCTCCTCTAGAGGATTAACGTTTTTGCAGTTAAAACAAAGTTGGCGCCTTTGGAGGCTGGAACTGACTATATTTTGTAAATATTCAGTTTCATTCTTGTTTAATTTGTTATTTTTTCTATCTCTGGCTTACGTCAATGTCTCAAGGTATTAATGATCTTATGTTTATTGGAACATCTGGCAATGGTATTATTGTATTAGGACAATTTCTCAATGTAACGATGTTTTGATACCTATTTGTATCATCTTCAGGGATTTTCCGAATTAATATAATAAATTCGCACAACGTTAACTAGCATTAAGTGAACTGTGTGCCTCCAACCCTCTTTCAAAACTGTGTTAATTTAATAACTTGTTAATCATTTTGTTATGCTAGTTTATTATATTAATTTGGAAAATAACCAAAAAAATACAAATAGGTTTTGAAATATTGTTACAATATAAATAAAAAATAAAAAGTGTCTATAAGGTCATCAATCGTTTTATTAATTCAAAAACAGATGTTGAATTAAAACTTATAATTTCTCAATCTATTAATGATCTTATGTGTGCATACTGGGTTATTAATCATTTTAAAGAGATAATGTTGATGTACTTGGTAATAGCTGAAATTTTTAATTAAGAAAACAATGAAAAGTTATGGAAAAAAGTTTTGTAAGATGTTACAAAAGGAAAGCTGTTGCAATGAATATTTCATCTGTCAGCCAGTTTAATGTTTATAGAGCTAATCAGCTGATGATATGGCCTGTCATATGTGTGGTTGTGTATACAAAACAGCTGGTTAAGATGTCAAGGTAAATGATTTTTTGTAATTACGAACATGTTAATTAATTTTGTAGAGAATTTATTGTAATAAATTGGCTGACCGTCTGTATATTTGATATCGGCATTCAATTTTATTCTTAAAGGGGAAAGGGGGGGGGGGTGATGTAACATGAAAACGGGTGTGGCCGATTTGTGAACACATTGTTGTAGTTTGTTTAGCGGCGAGAATTCAACAATGAGTAGAGCGCGTTGTTGTGTTGTTGGTCCGCGCTAACCTGGTTCATTATTTAGTCGAGATCTCGGCTCCGTTTCGAAGACACGTAAATGAATTTGTGTCCAAACCACGTGTCTGAGGAAAACCACACCTTGAAATATATCTCATGGTTCGTTCAATACAGGAAAATATAAGTTTTTGTATTTTTACCTACGAAAAATATCCTGGCGCCCAATCATCGACTATTCAGAAGATTCGTACAAGTATTTCGAATTTCGAGGACTGAGGTAAGTAGCAAAGTAAAGAAGTCTTTAAGTTTTGTACAAATGTTACTTTTAAACTAGAAATATCACTGTTGAACTTTTGAAACATACTTAAAAGGCAGATATTTTAATTATTATTTTTCGGAGTTAGTGAGATTGACAGTGTTCTCCCGATGTTGTTTGTGTAACATTTCATCTTTTTTCTGCATGTGAGTGTGCCATTCTTAGGAGTGTAGGGACTTAACTATTATCCATAGAGGTTAGTGTGGCTTTTAAAGACATTCTAAATTACAGCGAGTATTTTTGACTCATTTAAGTAACTAGATATATCGGAGGAATCCTTTAAAGGTACTAGGAGTATTCTAGACTCTTTTAGGATACCGGGAACATTTATCATGTTCTAACTGCACCAAATGTACTTTTGACACACTCAATATAACAAGTAATTTTGTCCTTAGGCTATAGGAAATAGTGAGTATTTTTAATTGTCAACCTACCAGGAGTAATAATTTTGATTCTTTAAAGGTAATGGGAATATTTTTAAAACTCTAAAGGTACATGAAGAAACTTCTCCCTTCTCTTAAGGTGTGCAAAAGAATTTTGAATCTCTTAAGGTACTAGGAGTATTTTTTACTGTCAATGGTACTGGCAGTATTTCTGACACTTAAGAAATCTTTTCCTCACTCAGGGAACTGTGACTATAATTTACTTACTTTCTGAAGCAAGGTACTGAGTGTAACAAGAATTTTGTGACTCAATGCATTGGGAGTTTTTTTTATATTTGGTATTGGGTGAATGTTATGCTTCTCACAGCGGGGGTTGTAAATTTTGCATTCCCTCTGCATAGGTTATTGACTAATAGAATAATGTAAATAAATACCTGGGCAATGCCGGCGACCCATCTAGCACATATATAAATACTTACCTTGCAGGTGATTTACGATTAACACTTGATCCAATTGAAGGTAAATCTAATAGAACAGTTTTCAGCATGTGTGTATCCAACAGTAACTGTTCAGCTCCTGCAGTGCTGATGGGTTTGCATTTATATATATGTTGTATAAATTTTGGAATAAATGAACTGTAAAATTAATATTTTACCAAATGAATCAGTGATATTATTTAAGATAATCATCAAGATAAAATCAAATAAGCCAGTACTGAAAAAAAATTATACTAAAACTTACTTCACAAACTTAACACAGAACTGAGTGTAATATTTGCGTGATGAAGCAAGATTATCTCTCACAATTGGTACAGTTTGTTTCAAGTGAGATGTAACAACAGTAACATAACCACTTTGATCTCCAACTGTCTCAACATTCTGCCATGACATCTGAATAAAGAAAGAAGAAAATTATTTTTTATAATTTAGTGACAATTGATACAAATGTAATAAATATTTTAATACTTGCCTTACTCATTGCTGTAAGAGCAGGTTCACATGCAGACTCCAAATCTTGCACCAACAACTGAATACAATTTGATATAACACTGAAAAAAATAGTCATTCAGTCATGAGGAACAAACACTTTATCAATAAAAGATAGTTCACATTTATATACAATTGATGATCTATGTAATTATATTAAATTAAATTGTAGAAAAACAAATACTATGTCTTTGTTCTACAAAAACTGTTAACTGAAGCTCACTTACTTATGAAATGTATCCAGTTCTTGGGATAAATTTATTCTATCAGATAACTGTTGGTCAATTTTTTCCTTTAATTTGTCCTCTAATTGTTGGGTAGTTTCCAAACAATACTCTGCTGTAGTCAATATACTGGAAGAAATAAACTGACTTACACTAAAGATCAAAACAACCACCATGATCAATGTCAGAAGAGCAAACCAACCAAACACAACGTGATATGATATGATGCTCATAGTACACAAAAATAGTTGGTGCTTGTCTTTAGTAAATTACGAACTTAAGAAGTGCCGGCTCTACTTTATCCAATTACTTGGAATTTGTTTGATGTTTCCCAGATGTTCATTTTTCCTAATCTTTTCTTAGGCAGGAAATGGAAGTAAATATATCTGTAGTTTAATATCAAAAGTAATTTTATTTACAAATTTTGAAAATTATAAGTATAATATACTAATTATAAAGTACAATTTAATTTTACAATTTCACCACAGTATTACTAAAATTTCTTTTTAGTTTTATAAATTTCCAGGAGGTTTGGCTGAACTTCAACCTAATCAGCATGGTGAGCATCACTATTCATTACACAGATGACACTACTATCTGGCATTTTTACTTTATTTTTATGTGACTCCCTCACCACCCATTCTTGTAAGGATGCATTACCACTATAATCCATTTAACCAGTTGTAAGTCATATGTGTACCAACTTTGATTGAAATTGCTCCAAGCATTTAAAAACTTTGAATAAATATGTGCAGTTTAATGAATCCACTTTTCATACAACAGTATTTTCTTTCTGTATTTTTGATATTACAGCTCCTTATTAAAAGAATTGACACGAATTTCTTTCAGCAATACTGTTACAAATGTACACTGCAGGTAAGCATATATTTAATTGTTTGGAAAATTATTTGCAACAAAATGAAATTCCTATAACTAATATTAATGCAGTGCTTTCTGATGGACTATTATAGCTGGGAAAATATTGAAGATTTATATCTACACATTCCAATATAGTTATAGTGCACTGCATTATGCACCAGGGACACTTAATTGCCAAAAATTTTCTGCATAATCTTCCTTTTGATTTTGATTTGTGTATTAAAGTGAAGATTTTGAATGATTGCCTTTTGCTCAACTATGTGAATGTAACAATGAACTTTATAATAATTTACTTCAGAGGTTTAATTCACTGGAATCTTTAATTCTATAAATGAGTTTCTTTTTTGTAATTGATAAACCTAATGCAACAAAAATAATTCAATTAGATAAACAAATAGTAAAAGTGTTCTGGGTCAATAAATTTTCCTGACGGTACAAGTCTCATTTTCATTTTTGTTTATTGATTGAATCTGTTAATTTCAGTAGTAATTTTATTATCAATCTGTCTTGCTTTTATTTATATTAATGTGATCTGCCAATTTAATTGCAGCAGATTTTAGTTCAACTGCTTTAACCAGAACCCCATGATGATGATCTTTGATGCATCACTTCAATAAAGCTTCGTCATATAAAGTTTCTTGGGCCAATTTAATTAATTTTTTTGGAATTCACATTTGCACTCACATCACACATCAACAATTTGTTCAGTTTGTCTTTGTTTTTGTTCAAAGTCAGAAACAGTTTGCTTTCATATGCCATATTGTTCATAGATACAAGACAGACACTCCAGACTGAGTGTTTTATCACTTCAATATTTTGATTTAATGTTAATTTAATTCTTTTACATTTGTCCATATTTTGAGGATAAAATTGCAAAGACTTAATTTACAATTTCAACAGATTAACTAAACAAAATATTGACTAAACAAAATATTTACATTCACTTCAAGTAAACAAATTTAACGGTTGTATTATGCAACATGTTTTATGGAAGTTAGCACCTCTGTTACAGACAATTATTCTCTGTTCCAAGATCCCCTCAAAAAATATGTTTGGTGCAAATACATATCACATTATAAATTGTTCTGAATCGCAGGTGTTTCTCATCAAGGAACTGGCTGGGTTTTTTTATTATGAAAAAAATTAATTTGGCCTAGCATATTACAAATTAAACAACTAAGTTATTAGTAAATAATCAGTATACATGAATATGAATATTTCCTTAATTTAGTGGTTAAGAAGTTTCATATGAGCTACATAAAAATGTTTTCGCATTGTATTTACTAAATTTTTATTACATTATTTTCAAACAAACATTGCAGGCTTTTATTTTATATTTTATTAGTAAAAGCCCTCATTTATTAGTAAATCACGTGAGGTGAACAAAATATGAGCCTAATGCTTAACTCAATAACCCACTCATAATAGTGAATCTTATCTATTCCAAAATTTAGATCATGCAATTAATTTTATTTTTAAAGTTAGGTAATGATAATTGTCAAATATTAATTCATCATTTCTGCCCTCAGCTGACAATTGCTAAGTAAAATCCAAGGGAGCAAATAAAGAGATTACAGTACAACTAACTAACTCCTTGGCTCGACAGCCCATGAATGGCCTTGGTCTACCGAGACAGCTGCCAGACTGTCATCTTACATGACACATTCTGGATTTAGGAGTGACACCTGGTCAGTGTGTCAATTCTCCCACAGCCTTAACCCCAGTTTTCTTGACCAGGACTAACACAAACATCCATGCCCATGCCGGGATTCGAACCCGGGACCTCTGTGATGCGAGGCAATGACGCTGGCCACTACACCACAGCATGCCAGCGATAACAGTACAAGGATTATGAAAATTAAATAGATGGAAAAATATTAAACAAGAATTCAAACAAGGTAACTTAAGTGATACATTTACTAAGATACATAGAAGTAGTAAACATTATAATAAGTATTAAACCTGCAAACACGAGCCTGTTCTTCAGGAGTGTAACGTGTAACCTCTCCTTCCTTCAATAGACTCTGAAAATTTTGAATGAACCCTGTTGATGATAGATCTCTAAGGTCTCGAGTAAGAGTAGACATTCCAGAAACAGGTGTTCCAAGCCTGTAACAGTATATGAAAAAAATTAGGGTAATGTGTTTCCAAATAAAAAATGTTGATAGTAATCACATTAATATATAAATAATATAAAAGATTAGTAAGGATATAACATTGTCAAAAATAATTGCGATATTGGTTTGAAAAGGAAAGAGAAATAGCTTGTGGCTTACGAGAAAGTGAAATACTGTATAGCAATGGGGAACCGAAGGTAGTTCTTCAAATTTTTGGAGGCTCTAAACCTCCTCCTTCAGGAAGGAGTGTTACACCATTCCGTGAACCAGCCGACTGCAGATGGTGAACAGTCCTTCCTGAAGAAGGAGGTTGAGAGCCACCGAAAATTTGAAGAACTACATTCGGTTCCCCATGGCTACACCATATTTTACTTTCAGGTAAGCACCAAGCTATCTCTTTTTTCCTTTCCTAACCAATATCACAATAATATAAAAGATATATCATGAAAGCTATTTAATGATAAATTTTTATTACAGGGTATGAATATGACTTAGGACAGCATAATTTCTAGATTATTGACTCACTTTGGTAGGTTATTTTGCAATAACTTTAAGGCATATTCTCGTAGATACTTTTGGAAAGTAGATGTTAATCCTAACATTGCTTCACCTGTACTTAATTGATTGCATTGTACAATACACTTTTTATAGAAAACAAACAAATCGGCACACGACGAAAGTACAACACCACTACCTTCAAGTGGCAACTCTGACTGTTGTTTCTGCTGTTCTTTTGAGTCTTGTACAAATCTTTCAATTAGCTCTGCTAAATTTCTGTAAATTATAAACAAAAGTTTGATATAATGCAAAATATAAACAATAAAGTCTGATCTCAACAATTAATATATAATATTTACATACATTAATATATATATATATATATATATATATATATATATATATGAAAAGGAAAGAACGACTTAAGTGGAAGCCTGGTGATAAATATTGTAGCATACAACTTGTAGGTCTTTTTGGCATCTAATTAATGTAATAACCAAATTGAAGAGTTTTCAATTATTTAATATGTAACTTATAACTTTAATTTACTTTGAAAAGTAACTTAATGCAATATTGAATTTTGAATTATTTAAATAAATTGATCATTTAATTAAATTTTATAACAATAACCACTGAAAGGTTCGAAATGATAAAACTGAAGTTTAATTAATGTAATCTTTAAAACAATTTTTTTACATATAAATTTTACATACACAGGTATTAATCAGTATTCAATTTTATCTCAAAGCATTTTATGGGACAACATGAATAGTATAAAATTATAATTAAATATAAAATTTACAGAAAAATTGTCAGTTGAAATTAAAGAAATTGTAAACTTTAAAATATTCTTTCAAAATACAAACATGAAATAAAATTTGATGGTACAACAATTATGCAAGGTTTGCACTGTATTTTAATTTTACTAAATTTAAAATAAACTATATACCATTTATTATTGATCTTCAGTATCACATCCACACAATTTACAAAACCAAACTATTTTAAAAATGGAACTTAACAACTTTAGACAATAGATTGTGCATCCAATTGCACATTCACTTTCACAAACATACAGAATTTACTCAATTCTATGTCACTAGACAGTAGGGTTTCACATGCAACTGCCAGTTAGTTTGCAAGTATGATCACCAAAATTGAATATGTTTATACCAGGGAAACTGGTCAGTGTTCCAGTGATCATAATAATTTTTTTTATTAAAGTTAAGTTTTAGTCCGGAGACTTTACAGTTGTGATAATAATAATAATAACAGTATTTACAATTGTAAAAATTAACAAATAACAAGGTATTTACAATTTATAAATATTTCACATGTAAACTTGTAGTCTTGGATGTGACCCTTGTCATTCCAAGTTAGAGACGAGAGAAGCAGATTAACTTGTTTACCGCATATTAGCATATAACCGGCATGATGTTAGCGATCAATCAGGTCATTGGGGAAACTGCATGTTTGAAGCGTTAAGGATGTTATGGGGCAGATGGGAAGAGCAGATATTATAGGGAGTATGTAGTGCCAGTTGGTAGGAGGGATAGAGTTAGGTAATTCCAGAGTGATTTAGGGGGAGGATGATGTCAATTGGGAGTTTACGTTTTAGTCTGCGATTTTGTGAAGGAGGAGGGGGGGGGGTTACTGTAGAATAGCTCAATGGTGGGATTTGGATGGTTGATAGAGCTATTTATTAAGGACTTGGTAGATTTCTGAATTATGGCAAGGATTAGGGGAATTTCAAGGTCTTTGTGGATAACTGAGTTGCGAAGGTACCAAGGGGAATTTGATATTAAACGGAGAATTTTGTTTTGTTTGGTTTGTATTTTGTTGGGGTGGGAATAGACAGTGCATCCCCATATGGTACATGAGTACGACCATATGGGGCGGATTACAGATAGATAGAGGAGTCTTTTGGTGCTAAGGGATATGGGAGATTTTCTGTTTATAAGAGGGAAGAGTTGTTTTATTTTGTTGCTGATTCTGGAGGTAATGTGGGCTATGTGAGGTTTCCATGATAATTTGGAATCAAGGATAACGCCTAGGTATGGTGTAGTTTGTTGGATAAGTATTTTGGTGCCATTGAGAAAGAAGGAGTGGTTGAGGGAATGTTTGGTTTTAAGGGTGAAGGGAATGATTGTGGATTTGGTAGGGTTTATTTTGATTCTCCATTTTTTAGCCCAGCTTTCAATATCATTGAGGGCGATTTGTAGTTTTTTGGAGCCCGAGTCTTAGAGAGGATGTTTGAAGGAGTATGGCAAGGTCATCTGCAAAAAGTACTGTTTGAGTAGTTTGGATTTAAGGTATGTCGTGAAAATATATGTTGAAGAGGAAAGGGCCTAGGATGCTGCCTTGGGGGACGCTGGAGGAAATAGGGTAGGAATTTGAAATGGTATTGTTAAATTTGGCAGAGAAGGAGCGGTTAGTAAGATAATTAGTAAGAATTCTGAAGAGGGAATCATTAAGTGGGTCTTTGATTTTGGAAAGTAGAGATTGGTGGTGTACTTTATCAAAAGCTCTGCATCTAGAAATGCACTAATGCACGAGTTATTGGTGTCGAAGGAATTGTTGATGTAGGATATCACTGAGTAGCGTTGATGGGTGCAAGAGTGTTTGGGCCTAAAGCTGTATTGGACAGAAGGAATGAGGTGGGTTAATTCTTTCCTAAGGAGGGGAATAAGTAGTTTTTTGAACAGTTTGGATAGAGAGGGGAGGAGACTGATAGGTCTATAACTATTGGGACAGGATTTGGGTTTGTTTGGCTTTGGGATCATTATTATTTGTGCGTGCTTCCAGGCTATTGGGTAATATGTTGTACGGATGATTGCATTGAAAATGATTGTTATTAAGGTTGAAGCTTTTTTATGGAGGTTTTTCAGGTGGAGGGGAGTGATAAGGTCGTGACCGGCGGAGTGTTTATTTTTTAATTTGTTTATGGTTGAGCGGACTAGGGGAGGACTAAATAGTTTAGGTAGAGGTGACAGTTGAAGAGGTTGGAGGAGAGTGTTGTTTACCGGCGTAGTGTTTATTTTTTAATTTGTTTATGGTTGAGCGGACTAGGGGAAGGACTAAATCGTTTAGGTAGAGGTGACAGTTGAAGAGGTTGGAGGAGAGTGTTGTTTATCTTGTTATTGTGGTAAAAGTTAATTGTTTGGTTTGGAGAGAATTGGGATGTGATAATGTTTGCGAATAGATTAGCTATATGGGCTGGAGAGGTATACCATTGGTTTTGATGTTTGAGAGGAGGGATATCACAATGAGGTTTAGTTAGGGTTTTGGTTTTTCTCCATATGGAGTAGTCGGAGAAATTCAGTTGTTGGAAATGATTAAAGTAGTTTGCGTCGAAGATGTCTTTTAATGCTAGTTTGAGCTGTCGGGAAATAGTGTTAAAGTGGGTTTTGTCAGCTGGGTGTTTAGATGTAATCCATCTTTTACGGGAATTATTTTTTTGTGCGCAGAAGGTCTTTTATGATAGGGTTTAAGGGATATTGACAATGTTTTTTAGTTGGGGGTGGTAAGCGGAAATCTGATGCAGAAGAAAGGATGATAGTTTGCAAGTTGTCAAGAGCTGTGTCAATATCGGAAGGGGATTTGAGAGGAATTTGTAAATTTATTTGTGGGTCAATGAGAGAAGAGTAATGTTGCCAATTTATGAAGTGGCTATTTATATTCGGAGAAGCAAGTGGAATTACAGTAAGATTAAGATGGGCGACATAAGGGAGGTGATCTGAGGAAAGTTCGTGCAGTACTGAAGATTTCGTAAAGTAGTGGGAGATTTTAAAACATAAAGAAGTCAAGGATATCTGGAGATCTTGCATTGTCTGGATAAAAGGTGGGCTCCAGAGGAAAGATTATTTGGTGTGGTTTATGGAGGATAAAATTGTATAGGTCGTTTCCTCTGGGATTGGGAATTCTGGATCCAAAATGGGGATGCTTAGCATTGAAATCGCCTCCTAAAATGAATGGAGAATGGCATGCATTTAGGAGTTTAGACCAAAAGTCATGTGGAAGAGTTGTAGAAGGGGAAGAGTAGAAGCTGGCTATGTTAATTGATTGGTTGTTAGAGAGGTTTAGTGTTAATTGGAATTCTTTGGTCGTTATGGGAGGAAGCTCATTATGATTAGTGGAGTTTTTGATAAGGATAGCGGATCCTCCTTTTCTGGTGGAGTCAGGGTGGTCTGCTCTATACGTTTTGTACCCATGGATGTTGAGACGGTGGGTGGGCGTGAGTTTGGTTTCGGACAAAAGGAGGATTTCTATTTTTTGGGTATTTAGAAAAAGGGAAAGTTCGTGGAATTTGTTGGATACTCCTCGGGCATTCCATGTGCATATGGAGAAGTTTTTGTGAGGATAAGGGTTCATTTATTTAGCTTCAATAAGCTTGGGTAATAGGGTTGAAAGGAGATTAATAAGTGGAGTGATAAGGGAGATGAGGCTATCAATTTTGGTGCAAAACGATAGTAGTATTTGGTCTTGGTTCGAAGTGTTAGCTTGGGTTGATTGTGAAGGATGTTGTACTTGTGAAGAGGGGGTGATTTTTTAGGATACTGGCGTAGGAATGGGCATTGCTATTTTTACTAGGTGTAGGTTGGGGAGCTGTGTGATTGGGAGTGCAGTTTGAGGTTGATGAGGTAGAGGGTTTGTATGGGTTGGGTTTGTTGTAGAAATTTTGAAGCGATTTATAATGTGGACAGCCCCGGTAGTTCGCAGTGTGTGGGCCTTTGATATTGGTGCGAATTGGGGTAGAGGATTTTGGGTTAGGACACTTTGAAGAGAGGTGATAGGATTCGCAGCGGACACAGCGGGGGGGATTGTGGCAGTAGTTTTTTGAGTGACCAAAGGCTTGGCACTTCATACATTGGACAATGGATCTTTTTGGTTTAGGAGGTTCAATTTTTACATTACAGTGGTATAAAGTAGTTATTTCAAAGATAGTATGGTTTTTGGGGTCAGGGGAAAGATAGGGGAAGCTTTGCTTTTGTGACCGGATGTCTAACGGGTGTAATTTGGGCGGGTGAAAATCCTAATTCTTTAATTTCAGTTAATATAATAGTTGAATCAGAATTTGGGTGAAGGCCTCTAATAACAACTCTGAACTTCCTCTCGTCTCTAACTTGGAATGTGTGAAATTCCGCATGGTTTTGTTCCAGGTATTTGATGACTGTTCTAAAGTCGTTTATTGACGATGTTTTTAATTTAAGTTTGTTATCTGCCATGTTATATATAAATATAACACCGCAGATTGTTTTTTACTGATTAAGAAAGGTATTTACATTATTGATGTTGCTGATGAAAATAGGAGGGGGTAGCACTTGGCGAGGTGTGGCGGGAGGGGCACTATCTGTAGATTCTTCTTCATTTTGAAAAATTTGGAAACGGTTTGAAGTGAGAAAAGGAGAGTTTTGACGAGAGTTGTGGTTGTTTGATGTTGTAGGGTTTGGGATGCTAGGTGGTGTAATTGAGGGAATGCCTTTTCTTTTTTTTGAAGAAATAGTTGTAAAAGCTGGGGAGAGAGGGATAGGTAATTCATTGGAGTCTGTTGATGGCTGGTTGAGGTTTTCACCTTCGAGATCCATATCCATGATGGAGACGGGAGCCTCGAGGTGGGGCTGCTGCGTTGCGATGCTGACGCTCTCGGAGATGTAGTAATGTAGATGATCTCAAAGAAGTAGTGACGACGGATGAAACTGGATGATGTTTTTCGAGTCTTGAATATACCACTCAGTGTACTTCGATGGGTTCACATGAATTGCCGGTGTTGTTCCACACGTTCTTAGATCTATTGGGCATACGTGCGGGCAAGTAGTAAACAAAGCGTACGTCTGTACTGCTTGACTAACAGGAGTGAAGTGATCATAATAATGGACAGATCACTAGATATTTTGCCATTTGGAACCAATCTATTAAATGTTCCAATACACTAACCAACTAAAGTAGCAGAGTTTAACTATCTGCTGCTGAAATCTCTTAACACTCAATTTCTGTCGAATTATGTTTCTTTCCAAGTCCAACTATGAAGATCAACATTTAAAAATATTTTCAAAACTTCACTACTTTTCCAACTTATGATCTCATCCAATGGCATCTTTCTTCCTCGATGACCTCAGACTATGTTGCCCAATGACGACCTTCTCACTTGACAATATAACCTTTTGATGAGCCAAAATTCCTCCCCGCCACTGGGTTGACACTGTGATATTTTTCAAACTTCAAATTATAACTTTTTCACACAATAACTTACCAAACAATTTAACTTACTGCCACAATTGACTGTCAAAACTACATAATCACAACAAAAATGTCGGAGAATATGTGAATTTGTGCCCGGACAGCACAGAGTTCAGACTTCTGTCAAAATGGGCTCAGGCCCTTAAAAATTTGTGGTATTCCCTCACCACAGCCAGACTGGGTACATTAGGATAGGAAACAGAGACAGTGATGTCAACTTATCTGAAATCAGTAGTTGGTCCAGTCCAGCATAGGTGTAACTTCAAATCTTTTAGACAGATTTAAGGTAAGTTGGCATCACTATCTCTTTCCTATCAATGTGTTTTATGTGTGTGTGAATATATATATATATATATATATTGTAGTGAATAACGACCTTAAGTGGCCGCCCTTGTGTCCACCGCGAGCCTGAGGAGGCCTGAGTATGAATACATTAGGCGTGCAGGTGTTTCTGCCTGAGAAGGCCAAAAGAAATCGCGGGTTTGCGTCCCTTTTTTTTTACATCTTTTGTGGGGGCGGAGTACTAATAAATACTCTGAACCCGGGTGAGGCAAAAAGACAGACGGGGACGGAGACGCAGGGAAAAGCAGGCAGACGGGGACGGAGACGCAGGGAGACGGAGAGACAGGCAGACGAAGAGGAAAAGCAGGGAGACGGAGAGACAGGCAGACGAAGAGGAGACGCAGGGAGACGGAGACGCAGAGGTTTTGAGGGACGTCCATCGCGGGGAGGCCGAAGAAGGAGATCGTGTGCTGACGCCACAAGTAAAGTAAGCATCACAATATATGTAAAGTACATTCAAAAGTGGAATTCTTTTACACAGTGCGGAAATAGACTGTTCTTGAATAGCCACCGAACCGCCCACATTACCATGTTGAGAAGGAGAACTTTTTAATCAAGCCGGAGCTAATTTTAATTTTATGCAGACTAATGTATATCTGCTGGCGCCCAACAATATTTTTTAATGTATTTTTGTATCTTTTGTAGTTTCAATGTAATAAAGTTTATTTTTTTTTAATGTTAAGTAATAAAAAGGCAAATCATTACAATATATATATATATATATACACACGTGTGTGTAACTTCAAGCACATTATCTCAACACATAAGTTGTGATGAAATAAAGATCTTGCTAGAAATTGTAACTAATCATTTTAATAACCTCTTATTTTTTAAATAAAAAAAATTGTTGTGGGGATCATGTGGACATGCTAATTCATTGCTGAAGGATGATAGAATACCTCTGAAATTTTCTGTGGAAATTAACTCACTGAAAACCATCTTCTGTGCTAAGATAATCAATCCACAATAACTCCCTCTCTTTCCTGACCTTACAAATCATTACATGACTATGTCCTATTACCTGTCAAGGCTCTCAACATAGATGTCAAGATATGGCTCAAAACATTTTCCAATTATTCCTTGGAATGGTGACAGCTTTGGTTTAGATGGGTCATTTGGATTTCCCTTATACTCGTCTTCAGATATTTTCTCAAATGGGTTACTTTTACCACTATTTGTTTCTTCAAATGGGTTTCCTGATTGTGTGGACTGTGAAAATCACCAATGTTAATTCAAGTTACTGAAAATATTTAAACAAATCTAAAATTATTTCAGAATTTACAGTGATGGATAAATAAGAAATTTAATTCTTAATAGATTTGTAATATAAAGAAAGTGGACTGCTCATTTCTAAACAAACCTCAGAATTCCTAGAGCCTCTTTCATTTTCCTCCAAAGTAATTCCTGTAAATCTTCTCCCCAAAAGATTTTCAAAATTTGAAGTTCTCTGAATAGCAAACAATAGTAGTTTAACATCCATCTCTGTTCGACGTTTTTGCATCAACTTTGACAGTTCATTTCTGTATATTAAAATAACAAATAAATCAGTTTAATGTGGTTAATATATACAAATTTTTAAAATCATATGAAACAATCGGTAATACAGAAGGAGCAGTTTTGAAGTTGTGGAATTGTGCATATTGCATAAAATACAGCTCAATTAAAGATTAAAATTATAGAAAATTGTTTATTTAATATACCTGGTAATAGTACAGAATTCAACTGTTATACGTTCTGACATCTCCCAGTCAGTTGGAAACATATTACCAAATTTGTCCTCAAAATCAAGTAAATGCCTTTTTAGCCAAGAATATCGTTTATCAATTTTGTCAAGCCAAGCTGTATCCTGATTTTCTTGGAAAAGATGGCAATACTCTGCCAGTTGCAAACCTATAAACCATTTAAGGAGATCACGCCTGTAAATTTTGAATAAGTTAGAATTATGAAAATATAAAAACATCTATGTTAGATGAAGAAGTAATGAATTAACAGACTATACATAACAAGCTTTGATTTCATCATCTAGTTTGTGCTGCAAGTTCTTACACTTTGAATCACCTGACAAAAGCAACAAGGATTGCAGGAACAATGTGTGGTATTTTTTTATTACTTAATTTTGTGTGTTAATTGGCTACTTCTTTATCTAAGTTAGAATTTTACTGACAGTTACATTTACAATGTATGTGTGTAATTTTTTTATTTTTGTAATACATGATAATAAAGTTATTATATAACTTTTCAGAAGAAATACTTATGCACATACAATTTACTTGCCTGTTAACACCCATGAATTTAGTTATTTTTTAATATTGACCACCAACACTAATACAAAGGACATATAGAAACATTTTTCCTGCAACAAATTTATCCATATTAAACCAAAAGACCAATATGCACCAAGTTCAAATATGTTAGCAGCTTGCAGACATAGCTGTCCAAACAGTCTGATTTAAAATATTTTGATTCCATTAAATTCCAATGCCCATAGGCTGGCTCAATTGTCTGGATTTCAAAAAGGATTTAATTGGATATTTGTTATTAATTAGGTTAAGTTTTATTTAAGGTTACAGCTAAACAGCTGATTAAAAACCATGTAAAGGTGACAGTTAAACTGCTGATTGAGAAAAATATGTTCAGGTACTAGGTAAACAACTGATTAAAATGTAGTTAATTGATAAAATACGATTTGTAAAGGTGACAGAAAAGCAGCTGAAAATGGTAGTTGTCAAAATGTAATTTGGTTAGTTAATTGTCTAAAAAATCTGGAAATTAGATGTTTTGTAACAATTTTATGAGTCATTTCTGTTTGTATGAAACAGCAGACAAGTCAAAAAGAATGTATAATAATGTGTCAAAATGTCAACGATATGGTTCAGTCAGGTGCAACCTGTATATTTACACAAATTTGGTTGGCACACAGTTCAGATCTTCCTCCCTGGCGAAGGGGGCTCTGGCTCTTGTAAATTTGAAGTTCAACAATTCCAGACTGGACCAACTACTGATTTCAAGTAAGTCAGCATCATTGTCTCTATTTCTATCCTAATGTGTTCTGTGTGTGTGGTTTTTATAAATACTTTTGTATTGTCAGTTTAATATTGTGGCCCAGGTATTGTAGGCAACAGTCAGTGTTGCATAAGTTCAGACGGTATTATTGTTGGCAATGTGTTATGTTGAAAGTGGTTAAGAAAAGCACAGTGCGATAGGAGCTGACCAGTAGCAGTGGTTTTGAGTGCATTACAAACTGAAACAGCGAAGGTGGGTCTGAGTCTCTGGTACAGGTGGATCAGAAAAAGTTATTGAATGTGGGAGTCGGACCACGAGGACTTCTTGTTAGAATTGCTTAAAAACCAAGCCTGCAAGTAAGAGTCAACAAATGCAAAGACAGTTATTAAGGATATTGGCATTAGAAATTGTAAGGAAAGTTGTACTGGCCATTGTTGAACTGATATCATTGGTATAATTCATAGTGAGGTGAATTGAACTGTTATTGGAAAGTGTAATTCCACTGTCCTTGCTGTCAACAATTTTGAAATATTTGAAGATCAAAAGAGGTTTGTCTGTGGTGTAAGGCATTCAATCACATATGCTGACTTAGGTTGTGTATAAAGTGTGATACCATGGTCTGTTTAATTAAAGTCCTTTAAATAATTTGTGAAGTGTTTGATTAGTGTGATACAAGAGCTGCTCAGATATCTAGTATGTACCAAAATCTATTTGTCAACCTGGTGTAATATTCTGTACTGTCAGAGTTATTATGTTAGTAATACTCGAGTAAATTCAATTCAATACTTTGTAGTTGTATACAGTTTGCTCAGAAACTTGTGCCCGGCCGGCATGCAGTTCAGATGTACTACTCTTTTAACAGCTTCAGAAATTTTTTCCTCTATTTTTGCAAAGCAAGAACTTGATGGGACTTATTTAGCTTAATTAATTTTTAGGCTGAGGAAATATCCAAGAAAACTAGAGGAACCATTTAATGAATAATTAGCAGGTGCTCTCCCTTCTAGCAGTGAATGTACTGGGAGTGAATACGACAAATTACTACACAAACTTACAGAAAAATTTGCCTTAAGTAGTGAAGAAGAAAAATAATTAGTTTGATACCTGAATGATTCAGCAAAGTGCTATTTTCTTAACAAAAAATTTTCTAATAATTCTTGTTTAAACAACCCAAAAAGTTTCTATTTTTTGAAGTTTATTAATTTTAAGCAATAAATTTACTATGTTTTAGCACCAAAGTGTTTCATATTGTGTATTTTTGCTTATTTCCTAAATTAAAAAAATACTTATTAAAACACAATGATGAAAGTTTGAGTGTTGATTTCCAGGAACTAGAAGGGTATTTTGGTAAATTTTCCGATTTTTTTCAGTCCATTATGAGATACCCATTTGCAAATTGGCAATTTTGGACAAATTGTGATAGTTAAAGGCCTGTAAAACCTAAAGGAGGCATTTTTGGTCAGAACATGATTGACTGAGAATAATATGATTTTTATTTCAGGTTGATATCAAAAAGAAGATTATATTTAATTTATCACTAACCTCTGAAAATGCCAAAATCATTCAACCCTCAAACAACCTGCTAAAATCCAAAGTAGTAATAATAAAATTGTAAAAAAAATCATTTTCTACTCTCAAATACATACATGAACAGAAAATGTACTATCAAAAATAAAATATGTCTAACAAATTATTTTTTATTGGTTTATTTCATGTGGATTGACCCTTTCTGCACAGTCTAGCTGTTGATTTCAGATAAATCGGCAATGTCGTTTCTCTTTCCTATTGAAATGTGTGTTATGTTTGAGTCTCAATAAACTCATTGACTGAGATTGAGCAGACAATACAAATTATGGTATTACAAATTCTAGTGTACAACATTCACACACAGAAGATATAAATATTTCTCACAGTTTGAACAATAAAGTTTTACTACAATATATATGAAAAGTGTATTAAATTTTGGTACAGAAATATAATAAGTTTCCATTATATTTAAATTATATTTGATTGTGATATCTTCAAAACTAACTTAAAAATAATCCTAGTGAAAAACTGTTACTATTCAATAAATAAATTTTTAGAAAGTAAACTAATATTGATATGACTATAGTATTTTGTAACAACAACATAAATTGTCTATTTATGATCATGTATATGTATGACTCACTGTATGAAACTACACTTATAGTTTAAGTTGACTTGTCCTATAACTAGGAAGATATATGTATGTACCGCACATTCATCAGGACCAATAAATAGCTTATATTTATTTCTACCTCTCTTCTTTCAACCTGACTGGACCAACTGTTCAGGTAAGTCAACTAATTTTATCCTTAAGTGTTATATATAATACTTGAGAAAAAAGTGACGAGGGCAAATTAAGATACAAAAGTTAGAAAGT